>KB671487.1:232594-252361 GCA_000349105.1 Anopheles epiroticus | reverse complement strand
CCTCAAAAAGCATGTCGCAACGGACAAAGCTGGGACTATATCGTACCTATATAGTTCCAGTACTCACGTGTGCCTCTGAGACATGGACGCTGTCCAAATCTGACGAAACCCTCTTAGCCGCGTTCGAGAGGAAGATGCTCAGAAGGATTGTTGGCCAATTGTTGGAGGAGGGACAATGGAGGAGCCAACGACCTTACTGTTGTGCAGCGGATTAAGCTCGCCCAGCTCCGGTGGGCTGGCCATGTTACACGCATGGACCCGGATGACCCAGCCTGTGAAGTCTTCCTAGGACGTCCATATGGATAGAGGAGGTGTGGTGGACCCGAGCTGAGGTGGGAAGATGGCGTTGAGACGTCCGCCATCAAGGGCGGGATAACGGATTGACAGACGACGGTGCGAGACCGTGAGCGGCTTCGGCGTTTGCTGCAACAGGCCAAAACCGCGAAGCGGTTGTAGCGCCCGATAACTTAGTAAGTAAGTATGATTCATCCTCCTTTAATCATTGAATGAAAACCTGTCAAAAAATTGTTGAAATTGTGAAATGATAGAACCTTTTAAGCTTGAAAGTCAACCCATATGAAGTTTGGACATGTACAAGAAGCTGTCGTCAGATAACGTCATATTAATGAGAACTCTAGGGCTTGTCCTCTAGTTATACTTGATTATGATACTTAAAATATGGTTTCGTCACAATAAAACTGTGTTCCATATATCGGTTCTCATCAAACCTCACCAAATTCTCACTTTCATTCTGCATTTTTTGCACGATGAAAATATCCACAAATATGGGAAAAGTACATACTGTTCCTTTTTTGTCGACTTTGTTTAGCTTTGTTGCTATCAATTTCACGGGCGATGGTTTCGCACAACAAAGTAGCTTAAATTTCGAGCCAGCAACGTCACCCAGTTTCAGTGACAGCGGCATGAACATGTAAACCCCCGTTTCGCTGTAGGTAGCACAATCGATGCTACCACACGTGATTTCATCGCACGCTGACTGCTGACAAACCGAAAGCGAACAAAAAAAGCTTTCAAAAACATGCCGCTTGCTTCTCTCCTAACGACAGAAGATACACCCATCATCAACATGTCATGTTTCGCCGCTGACAACCGTAGCAAGCGGTGCATCCCCGAATGTGGTGGAAAACTGATCTGACACGCGGCCCCGGCACCCGCAAAGCGCACCCTCACGCGAAGCGATCGACACAAAGCGTCGAAAGACAGCAAGTGTGGGTGGTGAAATAGAACACAGCCGAAGGAGGGACCGTAACCGTAACAAAACTCTCGCAACTCTACCGATGAACCTCCACACCGGGCCACTGAGTGTCAGCGGCAAAAATGTAACCGATTCCTGCAACGCTTCCTCCGGCGTGAAAAAGCTTGCCGAGGGGACAGGCCCCGGCGGACGGAAACGCACATCACATTTACATGACAAAAAATTATATTGTTCGGAATACTTTTAATTGGTTCTGTCATAAACTTTGACATCAAACTTCGCATTTCGCCGTCTGGCGGTGGCACGCTTTGCTGATTGCTTTTTTTTTTTTTTTTGGTGTGTGGCCCAGACCGCGCTTCCTGTCACATTTTCCAACGGCTCGGGTGGCTGCTAGGGAGGAAGTCGGTCCGTGGAACGCAGAACGCAGTCCTTTTGCTTCCGCTGTGTGTGTGTGTGTTTGAGAAACAGAGCTCGGGCGAGATCTATATTGGTACTCCTAACCAAAGCAAAAAAAAAAGCCCAGCGGTGTCACAAGTTTTTATCCTTCGACGCCCTCGAAGGACATTGGGACATTTTGTTTCTGCAGGACTGGACCGGGTAAGGGGTGAGGGCGCTGTTGGGTCGAAATGAATATTGTTCACTTCGCAACACTAGCTGACAGTGGCAGGCTGGAAGCCAACTGTGTCAGGAATGTGTTTTTAAGGAGGGGCTTTCATGCGCATTTCAGGAGCAAGATATCAGATTTGGAGCGAGATTGGCTTACTTACTCTTTTGTTTCTTTTGTGAAAGCAGTGGAAAATATAAAGATATAAATAGAGTATCGTCTTTTACAAAACGTTTACTACAAGAATGGTAGAACAACTAATGTCTAATTTTAGTTCATGGCCCAAGCTAGAAATAGACTGTCTCAAAATATCGCTCAAGTCCCAACGTTCTAGAATGCCATTATATAGCTTCAGGACCAGGAACACTGATTTTGATGACATCTGAGGCTTAAACTCACTACATTCATTAAGTTAACATAAACAGGTGATGAAATTGGTTATAATGGGCTACGCAATAGCTGCGGTGTACGACTGTATCTTTTATCTTTTAATAATATAAAAATTGATTTCTAAGTATCCTTGTGCTGCTTAATTAATCTAACTAGTCTTGCCATTATCTTCTTCTTGTTTTTCTTTTTTGTTTAAACGAATGTATAAATATATTAAATATTTCTTTTCAACACATATGCAAAGATTTATTACTCTTAGATGTTTTCGATTCATCAAGTCATATACTAATTTTGTATGTTACATGTTTAAACTGATGTGTCAATAATCCTATGCCTTAAAATGCAAAATTCATTTTTTTCATAAATTTCATTATATTCTAGCTCTCACTGTTCTGTTCTTCTACTCTACTCTTAGCCTTTCTTCTGTTAAGTTGTTGTCTCTCCTTTGTGAATTTTGTGCATTACAGTATTTGATGTTTCCCGGTTTCAGATGTTCTGAACTCTTTACAACTTCCTCCTTCAATTATTTTTATTATACTCTACATTAAAACAAACCATAACCAGCTAATGGTCGGTGAAAATTGTTTGTTTCGTTTGCAGCTATATTTATTTATTTTATTTAAATATTTACACTTTCTTTTATTTAGTAGAGACGGCCAGGCCGTATTGCTAAATATTAACTTATTGGTTTTTATTTATTTTTTATTCATTTTTATCAAATTTCAGTTGGTATTCAGACGTGGACATCATAGACATCTAGCCTTTACCATGCTTTTAAGTTTTTTATATAGTTTTTATTTTCGTATGTTTTTAATGTTTTCTATTCATAGTTTATTTCAGATCAAGTTGTTCAATGTTATTCCTTCTTCAGCTAGTGTATTTGTCCTTTCATTTCCATCTATATGTTTATGCCCAGACATCTTCATTATTTTTGCGTTTAGTTTGCGGCATCGTAAATTAATTATATCGTTTGTTCGGATTGTATTGTTTGTTCAACTTGGTTGTTATGTTGTTGTGTTTTTAAATTTATAACATGCTACCTAATTATCTGTATTCGTTATGTTATTTCGTTCTATTATGTCTAGTACCTAGACTAGTCTTTAAGCTTGTCCTCATCTGTTGATTCTTCTCTTTTTTTTAACCGTTGACAACACGCTTCCCTTTTAAACGCTGTCCTAGACAAGTGATGTGTTGATTCCTCTGTCTCATAGTTATCGGATGAGAGAGTTGTTGTGATTCGTAATACAGCTTGCAATGACTATTATACTACCATACAAACGTAGCAGTTCATGAAAGTCACTGTGTAAATGATACATTTCTTATATTTTGTATTCTACAACCCAAGCTCCAGTCCAACAATAGACGCCAATTGTCGGGAGGGCTATTAAGTGTAAAGTAGTATTTTCACACGGTTTCTTATTTCACATTTCGAACGGCTATCAAAACTAGAACCAACCGTTCACACCGTGCTAATGAAATTCATCAATGAAGCGTGTTAAAATTATGCAAATATATTCGTTTCGCCCAATAAATCGCTCGCCAGCTTCCGTCCCATAACGGAGTTTTGTTTATGAAATCTCGAAACCATGGACAGGGAACGCACACGAGGTAAGCGAACGTTGCTGTCTCTCGTTTTCGATTTCGATGAATGAATCCACACGTTCACTTCACCAAAAACCTCCCGGCTACTGATCGAAAGGCGATAGAAAAGTTTCGAATTTCATTGCCTCATAAGTTTTCGGTGGTCGATCATTTGCATTGTCCCGGGCCCCCGTGTGTTATCCTCGTATATTGATCAGCCCTGCCATCAGCACCATTTGGCACAGTAGTAAATGCGGCGCATCGTAAACATTTCGACGTTAAGCAGCGCCTCCAAACGGTCGTAAAATTTATCGATCCGCTTAAGATTTGTTCCAGGGCTTGGCCGAGCAGGATGAGATTGATCTTGAAAGATGTACTTTCCGTTTTGGTGAGCTGCACAATTACAACAGTTCAAGAGATACCTTAACGAACGGTTCGATCTTTACGGCGCTTCTTGTCAATCCAATTCACATTCCATCTTTAACCAATCGGTCCTATTAACATACATCATTTAAATACTATTTTATGCGCTTTCCGATCGCTTAACAGCCGGAGACATATTCAGAGGATATTCAATCTCACCGTCGGAGGCGTTTTCGAGACATTTTATACTGACCAGCCAGCTGATGGAATGATAATTAACAGAAACTCCTCTTCCACCAAAAACAAGACGCTCACACTAAACCCATTTCGTGGCATTTCATCACAAACTCTAAATCTTCACGCCATCGACAACCCGCAAATAGGCGCAAGGTAGTGGGGTTTTTTGATTTTTATTTGTATTTTATATCCAATTTTCTCAACCTTCAGCCGAGCCACCCTCCATACCGGGCCCGGCTTTGATTACGATCGAATATGCGTTTCGCGGTACTAAATGAGGAAAAACTTTATATCTCACACCAATCCCGCGGGCCGTGCACGCCACACATTCCGGTCGGTTTTTGGTGTTTGCGTTCGCGTTCTCGCGCTAGAAACAAAACCTCCGTCGAACAAAACGACCAATAAACAAATTAACATCCTTGTTTATGTTTGAACCGGCTTTTTTTCTCCACCCGTTTCTGAGGTGCTTTGGAATCGGTTGCATAGGTTGTGCCTTTTTTTACGTTTATCAATCATCGCTGCTCCCAGCCGTATGCGGGCTGCGTGTCGTAAATTGAAACGGGTGAAGCTGCCGCGGTCGCTGGATTTAGTGCGGAGGTTTTGTTCCCGAGTGATAGATCGCATTAAATTCATAGGCTTTTTCGAGACATTAAACGGCACTGGAACGGCAGCAAACGATCGGCAGCGGGCCGTTTAGTTTCAACGGTTAAGTGTCGATTGTCGATAAGCCACACGCTGCTGCGCCTAAATAGCAATAACTTGCTGTGGTTTACGGTTTAGACTGACTTGGATGGAATAATGTTTGCCCTTAAGTAGGTGTAAATTATTGTGATATTAGAACCTATGTTTTGGTTAGCTAACGAAACAGTATGTTAATAAAATATATGCAACAAAGTTAAGCCTTAGTTTTATCTTGGAGATGCAACAAAAACGTGTAAATCACGTGTGAATATATAGGAAATATTTTATTTCAGAAAATGTCTTCTCTGTTACTGGGTCAGTGTTCGATAAAAGCCTATACAAGAATCTTGGCATGGATTTTTTTATCATAAAATTGATTTTTTTGCCAATTTATAAAATAATCCTTACACTCATTTTAGCCTATAGTTTAACAAGCGCGAAATACAACAATTCAAACAGATAATCTCAAACGTTACATATATCGATACTATGGATATGTAAATCAACCATATCGTGATTATTTGGAAGAACGTGAATGATAAAATTAGCAAACATTTTACATAAAGTGGTTTGAAATATTTAAAAATTAATTTTTAGTAGCCATTATGACGTGAAGTGAAAGTGAATAAATTTACCAATATTATTACAAAATTAAATGCGATAGGAGAGCACAGTAAGTTACAGCGCTAGCTAGAATACACCTTACTAAGGCTGTGCTCTCTCTGCCATCGAACAGGACATAAGGCTGGAGTCGATGTTCAGTCGTATACGACAAGTCGTAGGGTTTTTGTTTTCGATTTAACGGATTAAATCTTACGAACAGAACTGTCTTCCGATAATATCCGTCAAATTTCATGCTAATAATTGATTAGTTTTATTCAATTAAGCATCGACCTAAAAGTCTAACAAACAAGCCAGAGAGTTTTTCAAACATTCCAGATATATTAACTCTTAGTTTTCACTATTTACCTGTTCAGTGTCTGCATTGACTTTCAAACGTTTAGAAAAGAACTTTTGTGTTCTAGATAAGGGGTGGCTAAGTGGTCTCAAGGGTAGCGGCGTAGGCCTGTTTCATACGATCAGACCCGACGTTGCATCGAATCCCTTTCGGACTGCAGAATGGGGGTACACTCAGTCACAGAAAGAGCCAACGCACATTAGTTAGTGCTCTGATTAGGCCTTGACCCTACTGGGTTGTTGTGCCACCCAAGAAAAAGAAGCTCTAGATTAGTTCACTTGTGGTAGAAACTGGTATCGAAGAGCATCTAATTTAAAAAGTTCTTCAATCAATTTTATAATTATTTTGCAAACTAATAATGTGATGGATTAAAGTCTTAAATTCCGTTTTTTCAATGTTTTTATTATAAAGATTTTAGTGACATTGGAACGAAACTATTACTCGCCCATAGAGCACCTATCGAGTAGTGTCATTTGTCCGTTTTGTTCTGTTCGATAATTGTCAGAGCGCTACCTAAGCTTCCTAAAGATCATTAGAAATCTCCAACAATATATCTCCTTCCCTGCCATATTACCAAAGCACAATAAACATTAAAAATCAATTGCACTACGACTGTATTATTGACACTGAAGCACCCTACTGCTGCTTTCACCCACCAGGAAAGCTTTCACCTCCAGTCGCTTTAACTGACAGCCCTTCAAACAAACAAAATTAAAACAAATTTTTATTAGCCTCCCCCGTTTTCCCTTTTTCCCGCCACTCCCGCTCGCATGCAAATCGGAGCCACTCCGCCCCGAACTCTGGCGCGTAAGATTTTATGGATGTAAAAGCCACCAATAAATACGTCATATTTTACATGCCCTCTGAGGCATAACGTGTTTCGGCCGCGTCCGTTAAACAAACTCCCGAAAGTGTTTTCAGCCGCCCTTTCAACGGCCTGTTCCGTTTTCCATGGGCTGCGTGATTTTTCGCCGGTTCTTTAGCTTTTTTTCTCTCCACCGTGTGTCTCCAGCACAAGGTCTAATCAATCGAAAAGCGAGCGAATCCCGCCGAGGTCGGTAGAATTGAACGCAAATCGGGGTGTGTTTAATGGGTGTTTCAGCTGGCCGGTTGATCGACAGTTCACGGCAGGGTCGACCTCACATATCACATACGCACGCGGCGTTAGGCAAGTGACATTAGAGGGTGCGTAAAACGAAGCAAAAGTCTATCCCCGATTCCCCGTCCTATTAATTGCACAAATCGAACTCACGCAATGCCGCATCCCGCGTCAAACGCGCTATGAACACAGTGAAACGGCAAGCTACCCGGTGCTGGTCGGGCGTAAAAAGAAAGAAAGCATAATTTATCCAATGTTTTATGACGCGTGACTGTCACTTGGACCCTGGCTCCTCTGGAGCGTCCGTTCAACAGTATTATGCTGCCTGTCTGCCGGTCTGCAACAAATGAGGCAGCGGGAAGGAAGCGACGTTTCAGCCGCCTCGTAAGTGGACAAATTCATTTCCCGCTTCTCATCGGACCGAACCGGACTGAGGACACATTTTTTTGTGAATCGAACACACACACACATGATAGAGTTTATGATCCAACCCCCAGGTTGGTTTTATGGTGGCTGCATATGTTGAGCATTTCATAAAATTGCCCATAAAGGAGCCCCCTCCACACTCGTTGCCGCTGCCGCTTACTCACCTGTGTGCTGCATTTTTAATGCCATCGATCGTCAAAGTGCGCACCATCGCCCCCCCCCCTCAAAAGCGCACGATTGACACGCACAAAGTGGCTCCCTGGCTCCTCTGACTCTTGCATTAGTAGACCCCCCCCTCCCTCCCCTCCCCCGCGGGAAGCATCAAGCATGCGTAATTTGTCCCTCGTGCGGTCGCCACCATCACCGGCACCGTGTGAAACACATATGTGAACGTTTCGATTATTGTACACGGCCCGTGTGCAATCAGGCGTCAACAAGGAAGTGCGCTTGAAAAAGGAAAAACAAATAGTTTTCCTCCCCACCTATACTCTTGCACGATTGTCGATATGAATTCCTGCACAACTAAGAGGGGGGGGGGACTCTGTATAGCATAAAACCACAAACCTTCTGTCTGTCTGTCTGCTTTGCTGCAACTGATGGGAGCAGTATTGTTGAAGGTACTGATGGACACCTATCATTTTGATGGTACGATTTTAAATTATTAAAAAAAAGGCAATATTAACCAGCTAGAGGTGCTGCGGTACAAGCGAGGCGTACAAGAGGGAATCAAACGTGTCGTTGATTAGTGTAAGAGCAGTAGGTGAGTGATTTTTAAGATCGAGTCATCAAGCATGACTGTTCGAGTTTTATTTCGAAATATAGAAATCTTCATTAAAAACAACTTATTTTCTACTTTATTTACTCAGTTTTTATGCTTGTTTAGTTATTTTCTTTAAAGCAGATATGTTTCTTCTATCTTTTGAGTTTTATATTGATTTTACTGTTTTGCTTAATGAATTTGCTTGAGTGCTTGAGCGATTTCTTAAACTATTAAACTGCTTAGCCTAGCATGAAAGTGATTTTTTTAAATTATTTTTGTAAATAAAATAAAATAAAAAAAAAACAATATTCAGTGAGTATTACCACTCAGTTTATAAGCGTGATATTTTTAAATAAATATATAAATAATAATATAATATTTTACATATAAAATTGTAGGCATTTTACAGAAATATATTGTAAACAAATTATTGTAATTAATGTTGACTTTTATGTTAGCTGCTCAATACACATATACGTTTGCGTGTTCTAGTTGAGCGCTTCTTTTATGCGACAATGTTGTTTGGGCTGTAGCGCACAGGAATTGTGATATCAAGTGAAAACGTTGTCTAACAATTGATACGATTCGGAATCTAGCTTTAGTAGTTGTCTTTTCATTATTATGTTGTGTAAAAAAATAGTAAATGGAAAAAAACTAAACTCTAATTGTAGACTTCATTTAAATAAAAATCCTCAAATTTTAGCCAAAATTCTGCTAGTTTTGTTAAAAATTGTTCTACTGCATGTCTTTTACTTAAAGGTATACAAGAACAAGGCCGCATATTTACTTCATAACATGCTTCACTTCATCACCTTCAACTCACAGTATCGTTATAAATTACTTTCTCCAATAGCGTAGCATTCATCAAATATGCATCATGCTGCACCCGAAGGCATGCTGGCATCCTTCACCTAGCACAAAACGACTCCCCGATGGCACCATGGGCACAGCTGTGGCGCCATTAAAGTGCGTAATAAATTCAAATTAATAGGAATTAATTTTCTGTAATTCCGAGCATCATAAAGCTGCTTATTATTTGTTTCCATTCGTCCACTGGCACTCTGCATACAGAACGTAAATTCTCGATTGTTCGTTTTTTTGTTCTTTCTTTCTTTTGCATCCTGCGCTCATGAAGACACAAGTAATGTGTGTGTGTCTGTAGGTCTGTCGTTAGTGGGATCGTTTGCCTACCGTTCCAAACTTTACCTCAAACATAAAACGAAAAAAGGAAGAAAAAAAACTCCACTCTCTGTCGAAGGTCACCTGGCGTCGAAAGGTTAAAGCGTAGAGAACACACGATCAACCCTAAACGCGATCATGCAGCGCAAGTGTCGATCAGCCCTGCAGGATGGGCGTCGTCCCGAGCCCTAGTTGCTAATGTTTGTTTGTTCATTCTTCAGCTTTATGGCCTTTCTTTCGGGCCTCACGAGCACGGGAGTCATATTTTTGATGGCAGGCAGGGCCCGCGCGTCTGCTCCATCCGTTCCCATCCACTTGGGCGGCGACGGTGGTATAAATTTCCTGCCCGCTACGTGACAATGTGACAATTGGTTTATTATTTCCGTTTCCGGGGCTCGAGAGGTAGTTGACATTCGATTTATTTCGGGTGTTTTTTTTTTTCGGCAATCGCATGCTCGATTTTTATGAATGGCAGAAAAAAGGCAACCGATTGTATATTCTTTTTTCTTTTTGTATACGAGAGCAAAAAAAACATCTCTTTTAAATTTATTCTTTCAGAATTTTACATTATTTTATTACATTTTCCCTTCCCCAGATTCTCTGCCATCCGGAAAGCAAACAGGGAAACCTCTTCACGACAAGGATCAAACCGTTGACAGCTCAACTACGCTGACGTTCAGTGCCTACTTGGTGCAATAAAATAATTGCCCTCTTATCTTCTTTCCCAAGCCCGGTCAACACCTTCACTGACGCGTACATGTCACCCAGGTTGGAGCAATAATTTACATTGAATTGAATCCACTGCGCCGTGCTACATGGAGCTGGAAATGAGCCGCTCCAACCAGCGTGGAGCAACATTCAATGGAAATATTTTCACACAAGCGAAACAACACGGTAATCCACCTTTTTCTTTCGTTGCATTATTGATATCCGCTGCGACAACCCTTACCGGTATTGATCGCATCGCATCGATCGTGCTGAAGGATAATGTTTCGATACCGACGCACCGATAAAGCGTGTCTCGCCACCAACACTTTTCTTTCCCCCAGCAACTCTTGACCCATCCCATTCGAGATCAATCCAGCGAAATCGTCCGCTGTGAAGTAATAAATCTCATTTTGTCACTCAACAGGCGGCATAATATTCCGGTGCGCGGACACCTTCGCGAGCGGAACGAACCGTTCAATGGGGTTTTGTTGCTGTCGTCGTCCGTCGTTCGAAAGTGTCCTTCTTCCAAAGCCGAGCCCGAGGTGACAAAGATGTATAATTGCGAAAACGGACGCAATGCTGCTGCGGAAAAGGCAACAGCAAGGCCACATACGAATGTTTTCGTTCTTTTTTGCTGGTTGGAAGTTCCAGTCGTTGGAGAAGATTGTGGGGAGAATTTGGTCGCAGTCACTGTCACTGTTGTTTAGTTTGGGAATCTAAGGGGTGCAACTACAATGAAAATTTAAAAAAAAAATTATTTTCTTTTTACCTAAAATCATAATTATATCTTCGTTGCACCTAGATTTTTACGAATCACGAAGATTCTCTCTAAAACTTCTATACGTCCTTTTTTTCCTGGCGTAATGACCTCTTTTAGGTTAAGTAGGCGATTTCTGGATCTCTAGGCTTGTAACATCATGTATTTTGTTTGTTCATCCTTACTATGGAAGAACAACTCAGATAGTATCTACACACCGGTCCTGCCAAATGAGCTGTTGTTTTTTTGTTGATCAATTGGATCTTATTTAGTACTCACGTTAAATAATGTATTTAAAACGGAGGAGTTTTTCCGTTTCAACCTAATTAATGCAGAACTCATCAAAGCTTCATCACTTCTACGACTACGACAATTAAAGTGAATATAGTAAAAGAACTTTCTTCCACAGTTTGTACTCAAGTATGTATTAAAGGCCTGCTCAAACTGATCTCAAAGAATTCAGCTGTTGTGGCACACTCCTGGTCGACCGGTTACACTAAGACAAGCTTTTATAAGGTTCGGATTCTGTAGAAGCAGATCTTCTCGCGAGAGTAGGTCGATTCAAAGCCTAGCTCCGATCGTCCAACCGTTTCAACCATTGAAGGTAACCATGTCAACCTAAACTATGTGAACCAGGTTTGCTTGATCTGAATTTTTGTGAACCCATTTGGAGCGGTCATGTATGTAAATATTTTCGTCGAGAAACGCAGAGATTGCATTGCAGAAAAACTAAGCTTGGAATTTATGAAAGCGCAAAAGACTTTTGTTACATCATTACCTCTAATACAGGAGCAGCCTGGCCTTTACTACCGAAAAACAAACATCTGCTTGTCACACTTCTGTTCTGACTGTCGTAAGTTGTATTTTTTCCTTGAACTAATTAAATTATCCAGGCAAAAATCACAATAAAGTATTTTAAAGTATACTTTTCTGCTTTGGAACAGTTTGAAGGCTAGAAGTAATCCCTCTAAAAAATTGCTTTTCTAATGCATGTGTTACAAGAATATCTACTTGAAATAATAATAACACTATTGCAAACAAAATTGAATAAAATAAATGAATAAAACAAGTTTATATAAATGACTTCCAGAGGTATAACTCCCTTAAAAATGCGCATAATGAGATCGTTTTCGATCGCTCCTTGTGCTCCACTCCGTTTCCCCTGCCTATCCACAAAGGTCGTGCGAAATAAGCAAACATTTATCCTGCTTGTCCTGTCAAAGCCCTGGCACCCGGACTTGAGATGGCAATTGAATAAAATTGGGATGTAACAGATTCTCCAGTTAATCTGTTCTGATGGCCAACGGTCCGACACCATCACTTCACACACACACACAGTTGGACGGGACGGTCAGCCTGGGCGAAGGAACAAAACACTCTCACGGAACGCTTTGTTTCCATCACATTACTCTTCTTCTCGCCGCCCTCCGTGTGCAATTTCCGTTTTGTCAAAACCGTGACCGCTTCCGAGCGTTGAGGTGGAATTTACGAGCGTGTTAAAATAATTCAAACATCTTTGGATTTTCTAAAACCCTCCAGAGCAGCCCACCAAACCGCTCGCTGCTCGCCAGCCCGTCTGGAGGCTTTGATGGAAGACTGAAGCCGGGTGGATCTGAAGCCCAAAAAAATCTCACAGCAAGCCTGCCTCGCCTGGATGCTACCGGTGTTGGGCTGCGATGGCGGCACATTTCAACGACCGGCGCGATCGGATGGAAATAAATTAAGCGAGCTATGCGTATGCTCAAGCCGAGCAGGCCGCCGATTATGCGCTCTGGAAGCGCGGGTTCTGTGCACTTGGTGTCGATCGAACGCCGTGGCCGTGGCTGGAGTGCTGGAAAGCCACCGTGTAGCATAATTTGCATTCCACACAAATAGTCCAATCGCACCTTCAGCCCGTTCGCGTCTGTCGATGTGCGGGGATGCTTCCGAAAGGGCCACAATCGAATGCTCACCAGCGAGGATGAGGTTCAGTTGACTGGCCTCAACGCCGTCGGGTGCCGTTTTGCGTTCGCGTGTGAATGTGGTCAAATGAGGACAGATAATTTTCGCACTGTTCAATCGCACACTCCGGCGTAAAGGGTAAAGGTGGTCAACTCCAAGGTGCGATTTTTTCTTGTTTGCCTGTTTTGATTGTCTCTTTAACCTGTGGTGTGATGTGCCTAAAGAAAAAAGAAAGAAACTTGTCGTTCGGTCAACTGTGTCAAAGACTTTTAAAAGTGGTTCTTCCATTGAGGGCTTCAGTAATCGTTGTTATTCTTTTGTAATGTCACATGATCAAGTCTATGTTGTAGCAAAAAATAAAAGGGTTCACTCCGAAGAGGTTCTCTGTCATAAAGAGCAAAATACTCTCATTCAAAAATCATTGAATAAGATTGAAATTACTTTCTTTACTTTTTCAATCAAAACTGTTTATCGAGTTTCAGTTTCAAAATCACAAAAATAAGATTTTCAGTAAACATCCATCTTTTCCAAGGTGTTAGTTTTCTCCAAGACCTCCATGACCTCCAAGACCAAGACCTGGCTCCTGTGGGCTGGCCATGTTACACGCATGGACCCGGACAACCAGGCCCGTGAAGTTCTCTTAGGCCGTCCGCATGGACAGAGGAGACGTGGTTGGCCCAAGGTTATTCTGCTCTATAGAACAAATTAATGTTTGTTTCACAACTTGGAAGGAACATTAAATATGCACAGTGTTCTTATTCACCAGCTGCACCACCAGCACCAGCATTAGGCGCAATGCCTAATAGATACATCTAGCTACATGATGATTCGGTCAATGTTCTTCATTGTAATTTCCAATTGGCAATTTTACACTCAACAATAATGTGTGACTTTTTTCGCAAACAATTTTTTAAATGCCTTTGTTTCTGTAATAAACTGTTACGATTTTGACTCCAAAAAACGAACGCCATACGAAGCGAGCAAACTGGTGCCCTAACCATAACGGACACATGCCCATACAGAAACAGCGATAAACCCGTGCCGCAAGGTGCAGTAAAGCGACTTTATAATACGTTTGAATTAAATTTGCATCGACCACCACCGGCGACGATGGCCTAGCCGTCGTGATAGGGTCACACCGCCACTCAAAAAAAAAAAAAGACCGTCCCATTCCCACGACCATATCCGAGACGCTGGTTCCGATGGTGGGCCGTTAAGAGACCATCCGTACCTCCCGCGCGCTCCCCCTCGTTCCCAGGGAGCAGTCTTAGAAAATCGAAAACGAGCCCCCTGAAAGCGAACGGTTTATAGTCCTAGGCTGCCAATGGTAGTAACTGAGGTTGCCCACAGTTTTATGACTCTGTCATTTCATTGACATATCGCCAAATTGTAGATTCATATCGCCGCCATAAAAACCCGGGCCATCCCCCATTGAAACAGTTGCTTCGTGCTGTCCTTCTTTCTTTAAATTCGATTCCAGCAGACCTCTGCCGGTCTGCTAGAACGGGCAGAGGGATTCGTATCACCTGCAGTGGCACAGGTTTCGCAAATCGTTTAACATTCTTTGCTCTTTTGAAGGTCCGTGCGCCCGCGCGGTTTCGCTTCGAAAAGAAACGATAAACTTTTTCCGCATGCAATCGTCCGTGCCTGGTGAGGCGGGTGAAGAGAAGCGGAAAAGGAATGAACAGAAAAGGGGCGAAAAATTGTCACAAACTTCACCCCACTTTTGTCACGGCATGGCACCGGTTCTCCGGGGCACCCGGGGACCGTGATTTGGGTGTGCTGAAATGGTTAAAATTGCACCGCCGCCGAGCTGGCTTCTGCCCGGGCTCGCGAACGGCTCGTCGTTAAAGGGCTAACAAATGGGAGTTTTTAAAATGTTTTATATAGTTTGCCGATCGCTTGGCAGCAGTTACACGGCTATTCCGTTTGAATCGAGTTTTAATGACTGCTTGATCGGGATAATGGGCCACCGAGGGCCGCTGTGTAACGTGAGGATGGCTCCGGAAATATATGACCCGCCGTTGTTTGTTTGTGTATTTTTCTCTCCCATTCCGCAAGCACGAGGAACTAGCACGAGGACAGTTTTGGAGCAGGTTTGTAATTTCCATATTTTATTGCTCCACTTTTGCCGAGCGTACCTGAGGAAAGAGAGAGGTTCATAATTCAATAATTTCCTCCATCACGTAAAACTCCCGATGACGACGATGGTGGCACGTACTTTTTACACCAGTAAATGCTCCACCAGTGGCACCAATCGTTTGGGCAGCAAATCGTTTGCTTTATGTCTTGATTTTTTCCTTCTGATTAGCCGCTTCAGAGGTTCTCGGCTCGGTGCGTGCTTTAAAGTTAGCGTTCGTGCGGAAGAGAAATTTATTCCTGTTTTGCACGCTTTGTTTTGTGAAATCGAGCTAACACATCACGAGTGTCCCCAATATTTAGCGATATTTAGATAAGCAAACCTTTCGTCTGTAGAGTTCTAATAAACACTCATTACAAAGTATCGAAATTAATACAGTTTGATTTACACATGTTCTATTCCGCTATAAATGGCTATAAATTGAACCACGAAATTCCGAACTGGTAAAACCTTCTGTACACCCGCACTGGAAATACGGTCTCGTTTAAAGGCAGCATCCGTAACCACATATTGGTGCACTTTAGCGTTGTTTAATGGTTCCGGTTTTGAGCAGATTATTTCCTACCAGTATGGAGAATGTTTTTAAAAGCCGCTCCTTACCAAGTGCAGGGAGTCCATATTTCATTGCAAACGAGCGTTATTACATCCGCTTTTCTCTGCTGGATGGGAACACATTCAGGGGGGAGAGGGGGGAAGGAAATCTGTTTCAACTACAAACCAGTGTCATTTCCTTTGGAATGAATTATTTTGGGTGGTTTAGATGGGCTAGTTTATATCGATTTGCTTTAAAGCAGTATTGTGCAGTGGTTATTTGCTTTGAAACACCTGCACGGACGATCTAGAAGGCTTAAGCAAGGGGTAGTGGCACTGGAATATACGAGATTTGTGCAAAAAAAAACTTAATAAGGTAGTAATGCACCAAAATCCCGGACTTTCATGTCTAAAAACCCCCATCAAAGCTGCAGATATAACTGATAATTATGTTGCAGATATAAAATTGTCTACTAACATTTGTAAAACCTTGTCTTAACATTGTCGAAATAACAGATACTAAAATCAATTCCAATTATTCTATGAATTTGAATCTTAAATATAACAAAAAAAATTATTTACCAATATTTTATATTTCTTTTTAATTTTATTTCTTTTATTGAATGAAAAAAACTAAACAATAATTACGGTTTTTTGTAAACAACTGCAAAAATAGAGAAAACATGTGGGGAAACTCCTTAAAGGGATAAGTATATTTTTTACTTAACGAAGACAGCCTCTTGAGTTCTTTCTCATCCAGTTTTAGCGTTATGGATTTTTTAATCGGCAGTTATTAAAAATTACGATAATTATCGCACATTTTAATTATTTATTTTTTCCCCCTAAATTATCTGCCTCCATGAGCTCAGCAAAAAATACGGATTTTAAGAACTAAGGAAGAAAGGAAAACCTGATACGGAGATAAATGTAGACAATGGTAAAGGTCTAGGAAGATTCCTACAGTCGGGAACGAAACTTAGAAAAAAAGGAGTATGTAAGTCAAAAAGACTTGAATAAGAAAGCGTGCAGGGATATTTTGAGAACAACAAATCATTTGGTTACTTTCACTTTTATTGATATAATTATTATTTGAGCAAATTTTAATCATTCATCTAGTTTCAAAGGATAAATGAAGCTAAAATGATTATCAAAAATTTAATTTTGTGAAGTAAAAGTAAAAACTTTTTAGCATAATGTTGCCAAGTTATTAGTTTTTTTTTTACAGATTTCACTGAGTTTAGTATAATTTAACGCCAGCAAACAATTAAATTAATGAAACCTTCACTAATTAAATCTAGAATCACAACATTTTCTTCATATAGTAACCGCTCCTCAACTCTTTGATAGAAAGAAATCACAAAACAACTTGCATTAATAGCCACATTTCAACGCATCATTTAAATAACAGCGTATTAGTGCAACAAAATACCTTATTTGCCAAATATTATCATCATTTTGTTTTCGGGGAAAAGAAAACTGTTTCACAATTTTCTGGTTTCCCCTGCACGTCCCACACCTAATTGCCGGTTCGCAAAACGGTCGCGCTTCACGTCGCACTGCCATCGGGCGCACCATCACTCCCCGGGTCTTCCTCACATGTGATCACTTCCCGGTCACAGTTTGATAATTTCCCTCAGCCCGGGAACCGCAAGCGGTCCAAGCGGTAACGCATCGGTAAGCGATGCCGGCAATAATAGCAACCGACGCACAGTGCGCCCAGTGGCTTGCGTGTTGCGCTGCAAAAATAGTGTTTTCCGCCACCGCACCGCTGTCCTGGAGGGAGCTTGGGGAGTCACAAACATACAAGGCCTGCGGAATTGAACGGGGTGTGGGTGCAGATAAACACAATAGGGGCAAGAAGAGACCACCTCCGGTGCGAACAAAACAAAAGTCACGAGATGCATTGTAAGGACATGCCCTGCCGTGCCCAACCGAGCGTGGATTATTCGTTATAAATTTCGAGACACGACTAATGTAATAAATATAATTATGTTGTCACCCTTTACGAGCTGCTAGAACGAAATCCCTCTCGAATGAGCGATTGTGTTCGTCGCTTAACTTAACTGACAGCTCGACCCAAAAGTCGTCTCTATATCCTTTCGCTGGAAGAGCTGTTGGGACAAAGTGAAGCACAACTGCATCGAACCTCTTTGTGACAAACCGTGTGTAACCGGGATGGTTGCTTTCATCTCCCATTTCATACTCCATTAGCAGTGTAATTGTAGCAAAAGTTTGCATTAATAAAATCCCAAACCGAATGCATTCTCACAAACCCTCCCCCACCCCCCCCATTCCTGTTGCTCAGAAATGCTCATTTGCTTCAATTGAGCTCCAAATTGGTGTTGAAAGTAGCACATTTTTAATGGATTTATCATTCCCCGGTTGTACATTTATCCAATGCAGAGGGAGAGGGAAATTTTTCGTCCCAACACAGACACACACACACACACACTCGGCAAATGGCCGTTGCTGCACAGCTGCACACATCAAACGGCAGTTGGTTGCAATTTCGATGCGCAATCGCTCATTCATTATTAATCAATTGATGACGCCGGCGATTGGTAAAATATTTAATCGACCGTCCATTAGCGATACTGAAGCAAATCAGTGGGGTTTGGTGGTGTAAAGCGATTCGTTAGGCACAATGGGGTCCTTGCTTTATGACATTTACCGCGTGCATTAATGTATCAAAATAGTTAAAATTTGTCTCAAACACTCGCCCTGCTGGGCAACAAATAAACTCACATTTGCAACAATTTAGTAACAGCGCCAAAGCCGCCGTAAATCACACCACGGAACCCATCGAACCAGTCCCAGGAGTCTCCGTACCGCGAAGATTAGATTATCCAACCACTTCCGCTTCCGAGAGACATTAATCGAGACCGAACCGAAAGGGACGCCAGCCAAGTGACGCACCGGCGTCATCATCGAGTCGAACGATTGCTTGCATTGTCAATGTAGTTTGTGCGCGGACCGTTTCGGAAGGTTTCAGCTCATAAATTGCACAGCATGGTGTTGAGCTCGACTAGGGCGGCCGCGATGGTGTAGTAACCCGTCATCCCTTTTGCTGCAGTTTCTTGAAGCATCATGAGCGAAAAAAAAAACACACTGGCAACAGAATTGCATCGCACACACGCTGGTGCGAGGGTGGAGTGATGGCAGCCCAGTACGTAGCCTCATAAATTAACGACGGGCATGTCATAAATTTGCAATTAGTTGCGAACGATTGCGGATTGCTATTGCGTCCGTCGATTGCGTAGGGAAATCGGGTGTGCGCGCACAGTGGTCGGGTAGGACGGTGACAGTGTAATGTGTTTAAATTATTGTTCGCTGGAAGGTATTGATTTTACAAGAGGCGCTGAGATTCTGGATGAAGATGGTTGAGCTGTTTTGGTTTATCGAGCCAAGATTACAGAGCAGATGAAAAGGGTTGTAGATTTGTGTTAGATAAGATTTGGTACCGATATCTCGGACATGAAAATGCTCTACAGACGCTGGATAGGATTGCACTGTTAAGTTGAGTTTTGGCCCAGCAGAAGAACAAAAGTTCTACGACACTTCAAGAGAAGCTGTTCTGTTTGGTTTGTTATTTCTTTCACAAAAAGGTGTTAAAGATAAGTTTATGTTAATCTAGTTTACTTTTACCATTTTCTCTTACGCATTTCCTCGCGTGTTAAATAAGATTAAATCTCTTCTTTATGATCATTTGCTTCTTACAGGATTGAAAGTTGAGACCTTTCAATCCATTTTTATTTGTTATTAAATCCTTGTTTTTTTATTTTATTTAACGAGAGTTTATTTTTTTCGTATAATATAATTATTGCCTCTAATCGGAGTGCTAATAATTATCTAATATAATCGGAGCGATAGTTTTAGCTGCTTTTTTAGAGTTTTACATATTCTTTTGCTTTCATGCATATCTAACACTAGATCAGTTGCAAAAAGATCGTATGAAAATGGAAACTAAATAATTGGTCAGAATATTGGCAACATATGTGTTATATACCTGAAACATTCAATAGGTAAACGTGAATTGGTTTATTGGTTTATATTTATATAATTGGGAGAATAGCTCTAATGGTTACTTACTTACTTATCGGGCGCTACAACCGCTTCGCAGTCTTGGCCTGCAGCAACAAACTCTGAAACCACTCACGGTCTCGCGCCGTCGTCTGCCAATCCGTTATCCCGGCCTT
>KB671487.1:213436-228661 GCA_000349105.1 Anopheles epiroticus | reverse complement strand
ATGAAGATGGTTGAGCTGTTTTGGTTTATCGAGCCAAGATTACAGAGCAGATGAAAAGGGTTGTAGATTTGTGTTAGATAAGATTTGGTACCGATGTCTCGGACATGAAAATGCTCTAAAGTACATGGATAGGATTGAATATGTGTACCATGTTAAGTTATAGCACAGCAGAAGAACAAACGTTCTACGATACGAATAAAAAAACTATGTTTATTTTTTTCGTACAATATAACTATTATCTCTATCGGCGCGCTTGTTTCAGCTGCTTTTTTAGAGTTTCACATATTCTTTTGCTTTCATGCATATCTAATCCTAAATTGATTGTAAACATATCTTATAAAATAGAAACTAAATAATTGGTCAGAATATTGGACGGCCCAGAGGACTTCACGGGCTGGGTCGTCCGGGTCCATGCGTATAACATGGCCAGCCCACCGGAGCCGGACAAGCTTAATCCACTGCACAACAGTACAGCTCGTCGTTGTATCGGCTCCTCCATTGTCCCTCCTCACGTATGGGGCCAACGATCCTCCTGAGCATCTTCCTCTCGAATGCGGCTAAGAAGGTTTCGTCAGTTTTGGACAGCGTCCATGTCTCAGAGGCATACGTGAGTACTGGAACTATATAGGTACGATATAGTCCCAGCTTCGTCCGTCGCGACAGGTTTTGTGAGATGAAATGCAAACCCGTCGAGTAGCTCTAATGGTATTTCTACAATAAATAACTTTTATTTTTAAAGACTGATGAGCAATTTGACTTCAAAAAATCTTTTGAATGAATATAATTTATTTTATAACGAAATATGTAATTTGTTTAGTTCAGCAAAAGCATTTCACGTTCGTTGACATTTTCTGAAATACAAAACCACGAAATTGTCACAATTCTTCTTTTATCAATGCAAGATTTTCTTAATGACAATTTGTTTGATTCCAAGCAGCTAATTGAGAAAAAAAGAAAAGAATTGAGAAAAGGATGGGAAATGATTAAACCCATCTTTCAAAAATATTATATTTTTATAAAACCCAAAAATCACGTTTTATCGGATATGGAAAAAAATGTAAACAAGAACAAATCTGTTTTACATAGCTGTTCCCCTGCAAAACTCCGAAATCCTTATGCAATCAAGTCTTTTTGACAACTACTCTAGTTAAGTTATTCCCATTAGGGATGTTAATATTCTCTTTAAACTTCTTTGTTAATACATTTTTGGCACATTACATCCTGCCTAACCTGTTTTTCATTCATTTCATTTGATTGTTTTTGCTCCTATGTTTAACGTGCGATAAAATCAACGTATTTTTTACAAACAACGTTGAAAGTTTTTATTTCGATTCAAAGCAACCCCTATCACACAGCTATCGCCGTTAAAAAACGACAATTAGTATGTACTCCACAAGGCTACTGTCCGTTTGCTTAAAGGGCTATAAACTTACACCTTCGGACGCGGGCACGTACTGCCTGTTTTATTCGACCAGTCTAGCACATCGGCCCCACAGAGGAAAAAAATGCCCGTGAGAGGCCCTAAATCATATCGAAGTGTGCCTTGGCTGCATATCGAAGCCATGTGCACTGCATAACAAATCACATACCCTGGGCCGCGCAATGCACTTTTCGTTTCGGGTTAGTTGACACCCAAAATATGACGCCTTTTTTCCAGATTCATTGGTTTGCCCCATCTAAAACGGTCTGTGCGCCAGGTGTGTGTGTGTGTGTGTGTGTGCGTCGAACCAACACCTTCTCTCACACGCCCAAACAGACGTCTCAGGTTGAATCGTGGGTACCGAAACATCGCCCCGGGATGGGTAAGCGGGGCCTCGGAAGCCATATCAGTATGCCGACGAGGTGTGAAGAATTTATGCTCGATCATTATCATGCACGCACCACGTTAACATGCTGTGTGTTGTGTTTTCTTTGTTTTTGTGTCCCTTTGCTGGCTTCTCTGGGTGCCAAAATGCCGTTGGTTAAATGGGTTGAATGAAAGTAAAAATTAAACAAGTACCGGCCTGCCCACCAGGCAGACATGCTTCACTGTGGGAATTGATGTTGTCGCGCTGTTAAATGAGCTGTTGTCGCCCGCGGCTTAGGCGGCGATTTGAATACTAGATTTGTGTACTGATAGCCGTGCCGTTGGTGAGATTTGTTTTATTACACTTGCTCATATTCGTAAATTATCACACAAATCTTCGGTGAGTGTTTAAGCAGCAGAAATCTGTACACAATTTTTCACCTAAGAATTGGAGTGTTTAAACAACGTCAAAATCAATAGTGCTTTACTTTACAAACCTCCACCTGTTGTGCGTCTAATGAAAGGGAATACATTTCCATCCAAAAAACGAACGGTACAAGACAGACCGGATGAAATAAATTACCAGTAAAAGCGGTGTTCCTTACCTTTAAGCTACCTGCCAGCCTGATGTGTGGCACGTGTCGATCAAAGGCCATTGATATGGCTAGAAGACTCTTGACTGTCGGTCAAACGCCGCAAGCATTGCTAATGAAAAGACCCGTCCCTGGAGTTGGTTCTGAGGAGAGAAAATAAAACGAAATAATTTACCTTACATTTTTCGTGTTGAACGTTATTTTTAACCTATTTTAATTCTAACTATATGACCGTTCTGGGTTTGATTAAAGACGTATTCTCAAGATTTATGTCTTGTTCCTCTTATTATAAAAGCTTTAAAATGATTCTTTTTATAGTTAAATTAAAAAAAAACACTTTCTTAAAGCAAAATCTATTAATCAAAATTATCCTCCTTTAAAGAGCAAAAGTAGCCATACAAACCAATAAACAGATCAATTCCATTCGAGCTGGTAAAAACCTGTACACGTGTATCTGTTATAGAAAGAATGGATTTTGTGTTAAAATTAAATGATTTTTAAAAAGTTAATAACACAATTTAATAAAAAATGTTACTTTTTTACATTTATGAAAAGAACAGAATTTTCTATGTAATTTTACTATTTTTAAACGATTTTCAAACAAAACATTGTTTTTCTTCACGCTTGAAGCGAGGCAAGCGGACTGCCCTCTAGCGGCGAATAGCATAAGCTTCAGCCCACTGTGGTCGCGCTCGCTCCATCGCAAGGACAAACAATATTTTTTGTTATTTTGCATTACAGTGTTTTTTCTTTTTATTTACTGTTTGTTAACTAAGTGTTTAATTTTGAATAAAGTCAATAATACATTCAAAAAGTATGAATTAAAAAATTACTTGAAATCACCATTCAGTTTTGGAAAGCCAGATTGTTAAATAATTATAAATAATACGAACAGGTAGAGAATTTCATATTACTTGAAACTAAATACGAAACAAATATAAAAAAATTGGTAGCAATGAAAAATAAAAAACTAAAAAATGTTAATTTATTTTTTAACACAGTATGCTCACTCAAAAAACCTGCTTTTGACCACTTCCGAACGTGGTGAATTCGATCGAAAATGAAAATTACTATCAACCGACTTTGGCACACGGTTGTAATCTATTATTACAACACAATCGCCCATCCCAAACGGTGGGCGGTGTGGCATCACAAGCCAAGCCCGGGGTGGGAGTATTAATAATGTACCGAAAATTAATTTCCTCCCCTTTGCAGGTGCTGGGACCGCTTTGTGTTTGTACGGGCGAACGGCACACCGAAACGCAACTGCAAACCTCAACCGAAGGAAGATGGCACAGCTAGAGCGCCCTTCCCCTTTCTTCCCTACCCGCCCCCCCTCCCTCTTCACTCTTGCTCACCGTAGAACCGTGTCCAGGCAGACGCTCCCGGAGGCGCTCGGATGCGAAATAAGTTGTACAATTTATTTATTTCCCATTAGTAAGGGATTTTCCGGGCACCTTTCTGTGTTTCGCTGACACAAACACACGCACGTACACACACACGCACTTACACTTCTTGCAGGACGGCCTTTTGCCACAAAACCCCCCGGGGGCCGAAATCAATACTCACCCGCTGGAGGGTGGGAAGAGGGGGAGGAGATCGGGCCGGTCGGCCCGGTGTTGTATGCGTGTCCACTCGAGATAGCGCAAAACGCACGGATGCGTTGTCCTTCGGGCGTGTTTTCTATTCCCCCTCCTCACCCTTCTCCCCCTCCCCCCGTGGATGCTATAGCGACCCTTCTGCCACACTGCCATATTGCCTCCGGTGCGATGGTAGTTGTGTGAACGTGTCACACAGAAGGTGCTGCAAATTGAATGCCAGGAACACGCGCGACAGCTTCATCTCGGTGGTGGCGTTGCGTACCGATGGTGATTATTTTCACATCTGCCACCATCGTCCTACCGCTCTCGCCATCGCTCTCTCTCTCTCTCTCTCTCTCGCTCACTCTCCTTTTCCTACGCTTGCTGTAGTGGTACGGTTTAGTGACGGAAGGTTTTTGTAAACGACTATTCTTTTATGCATTGTACAAGTTTGAAGAGCTTCTGGATTGGATTAGTAATAATACTTATTATTTAATGTGTGATCATCTTCAAAGGCTTGATTGTCTGATTGGATTAAACTTAAGGACATTAAACTTAGTCTGGACAAAAAAGTGAAATTTGCAAAACTCTTGAATTGTTTATAACAAACCCAACTCTGAATATAGCTCGTTGAACGATCTATGACAGTGGATTAAGCTCTAAAATCAAGGACCCCTAGGATTCTGAGTCTTTAAATTTTCGTACTCCTTACAGAGTTTTAAGGACATGTTTTAAGACCTCTTTTAAGTATCTTCTAGTGTTAGGCTTTCATGGTTATGGTGCTTATGAAAATAATGTTTATCTTTACCTCAATCTAGACCAATTCTTTTGTGCTGTTTTTCATGTACAGCTTCCTTGTCCCTCCATCATTTGTCAGTGTTGGGGGATGTTCCATTAACCTACCAAGGCCATGTGCTGCACTCAAAATTGTTGTTGATCTCATGATAGGAGTATTCAAAGAAGTAAGACTTGACCAAAAGGAAATTAATTTATTCGAAAATGTGTTCTGCCTCTCTATCCATAAAACTACGCATAGTACACGACAGTCGACCCTTCTGCATGGCGTTTTTTTTTTAAATATCAATGATCTTAGTCTTTATACACCTTGTGCCATTCATGAGTTATTTTATCACTTATGGACTTATGGACTGGGGTTTTCAATTCTAATTTTTAATTCTCAATGCTATGTATTAGCTTTGGTATATGGTAGTTCTGGCCCTTCAATCTGTGCTGCTATAAAACATTATTTAACTTCTACACACCCTATGATACATATATATATATGTATTTTTAAATGAAATGAAATGAAATGAAATTTTTAATAGCTTTGTGAAGCAGAATCTATGGTTTGTTTCGTTCAAATTTGTAATGAAACTGGGGTCACCGATTCATCGTTAAGTGGCTCGCAATGACCAGACATAGCATTATATGTCGTTAAATGTAAGGAATAATTAAATCAATAAAAAATTATCAAGCTGTTACGCATTAAAATCGGTATCTGTATTATTAATAAATCATTTCAAAGCTAGTCGTTCATTGCCTAAAACAGTATTTATTTTATTTAGAAAAAAAAAATCAAATAAAGCTTTAAACCTATCTCAAGATAAAAATCGACATCTTTCTTTTAGCAATGAATTAACCTTGTGCTATGAATAACAAATCAGAAGCAAAACAAGTTGAATGAATTGAAAACTCCTTTCCCTCGGACGCACAATGCCACATTTAGCTCGTACTGGCATGCTCGCAAAACGTAATTTACTAAAGTGCACACTCGTCAGGCCAATACACAGAGATGTATAGAAAAACCTCTGGCAAAACAAAAACCCTCTCCACATCATTTTACTAAAGAGAAAACAACAAAAAACCAAACATGTAAAACTAATGCGCAACGCCCGTCAACCGGAAGGGAAGGCAGTGAGAGAACAAAGGAATTGTGACGCTAGCGTTGGTTGGTTGACTTTGGAACTCTCTTAAAAAACTCACCCATGCGTCTAAACTCATCGTTATAATTACAGATGCAGGTGCTTTGCAAATTAAGATGAAACCACCACGAACCACACGTACCGCACGCATCGTATCGTATCTCAGCCCATGCCCGGGGAAACTCGGGCTCGACAACAAAGCCCACCTAATGTGTCGCCTGGGTCTAATGGAAGGGCAGTTACAATGGCACGAGGAGGGGGGGGGGGAGGAAATTTCCATTAGCAGTCATTTTCATTTGCGACAAGACGGTGACAGATGACGACTGTATGCATCACTGCATCCAACCGCAATTGCACTTTGCACGATGAGATTGAATTTTCACTGCACATGGTTACACGAGTGGACCGGTAAACACTTTTTCCTGGTCGCCATTTTTGTTTCTTTGCCATCCACCCCACTCCCGGGTGGCCCCTTTCTAAGTGCGCAGTACAAACAATCGACCGATGAAGAGCGCATTGAAGAAAGGGAAAGGTCCTAAGCAGTGCAGTGCATATTGCCAACCCCTACCTCATTAGCGGAACAATTCCTTCCTGCTAGCAATGCACATCAGTCATCATCATTAGCCGGCAGGCAGCCCTCCAAACCTCGAATCGCATAAGCATCCCATCAACGTGAAACAATAGGACACATTACATCCGTCCCGGTGAGGTGGTCCAAAGTCTCAACCGCTCCGGGAAGGTTCTTTGAGCGCTCCGTCTGGAGTACTGCTGGCGATGGTGTTGTCATGCGTAAAGCACTGTAAAGAGTCCTCTACGACAGACTTTGTCACAAGCCTACCTCCCCCCCCCCAGGTAGTACTCACAATAGTCTTAATGAAAGGTGGAATTAAAATGCGTTCGCTTGATGAATTACTTTCCAGCACTTTTTTCCCTTACCGCACCAAACGTGCTGAGCGCATCGAAAAAACTCACCGCTCCTGGTCACGGCACCAAGCGTTGCGGATTTGATAAGGCGGTAATATTTACGGTAATGATAAACAACAAATAAAGGCACCACCACTGTGCCACTGCCCACAGGTAGCTTCTGCTTGAAAGGGTGTGCTTGATGGATGAGTTTCCCATTCAAGGTGAATTTTGCCCGGGAGTCCCAGGACATGTCTAAGGATTGATCATGAAATACCTCAAGTGCCTGCCGAGCGCTCCCGGTGACGCTTGAAGGTGGCCTGGGGAGCGAGGAGCATTTTTTTCATTCGTATTCTTGTTGTTGAAATGGTGCTAAGTTCTTCGTTGGAAAATGGATACCATTTTGTAAAAAAAAAATCTTCAAAGTATTACAAAATATTCAGAAAACTTTGGAAAGCAGTTTCCAAAAACTAAGGTGTTCGAAAAATATTTATTGAATTCCTTACATTTTTTCTTATTTGAATTGATTCGTGGAAATTTAATAAAATACTTGTCTACTTACTACTCGGGCATACTACTACAACCGCTTCGCGGTCTTGGCCTGCTGCGACAAACTCCGAAACCGCTCACGGTCTCGCATCGTTGTCCGCAAATAAAATTAATCCACCATATTTGCTTAAACTAAAGCAATTGCCCTAAACTAAAGCAATTTTCGTGCTACAAAATTTCTTTTAATTTTAAATGAATCTTTGAAAAAACATGTTAGTATAATTGTATGAAAATATTATTTTTTTCTAATTTAGCACGAAAATCTTAGTTAGTCGAAAACTGCCTAAGAAATTATTTGCCTTTAGAAGAATAGTCAATCCTCCTCCGTTCCAATGGGATTCAAACAACGGCATAAAATTTAAAAAAACGGCATGAAATATAAAATATAAAGAGAACAAGCTATACCTATCGACCTCTGAGCATCATACTATTGCTGAAACTTAAATTTTTACTTAAATACCTGTTATTAAAGTAACTCATTAAAGTTAGTTATTAGTAAATATGTTATTTTAATAAAATAATTTTTAATTTTGATTGCGAAGAATATTTTGCTAGTAACACAAGCTCCTCTACTCCATTTTAGCAATGAATCTTATCATTTGAAGCTTATTACATCATGTAAACTATAATAGTAATGTTATTGCAATGGTACAACAATGTTAACGTATTAATTTGACTTTCTGTATGAAAATGGGTGACAAAATAGCAGATTTTACAATTTACACAAAAAATATTCAGGCTTTAATTACAAATTCTATTTCCAGTACGCTTTAACTCGTCCCCCTACACACACACACACACATGTTTTATTTTTGCTATGTTCGTAGCAAGCATTTTCCCCGCTACCCGAGAGTGTGAATGTCATTGGAGGCTTCATCATCAATGCGCGCCAAAAAAAAATCTCCCACACACAAAAAAGTAGTCTTTTACAAACAAACAACGCTCAGGGTGCCCCGTTCCAGTGTGACATTGCCGACAGGATAATGCGCGACAACCCCGACAGCATAAAACGTGCAGTAGGGTGCGCGGAAAAAAAAAGAGGGAAGGAAACCATCTCCAAATGAATAGAGTACGCATACCACCCTTCCAACAACATGGCTGTGCTGACAAAATGCGACAAATGAGCACAACACACACACACACACACACACACAGAAAACACGGCAACAAAAAAATGGGAAGGAACGTGAAAATACAAAATGGAGTCGACCGCCAGCCGGAGCCAGTCTGCGTCAACCGGGCACCGGGGCGACGAGATGATGATGACAAACGCAACAGCCAACGACACCGCAAACGAGGGAAAATGCCGCACGGTGAAAAACTACTTTCCGCCTCACGGTGAGCGAGCAACATTGTATGTGTGTATGTGTGTGTGTGAGTTTGTGTGCGGTGTATGAGTAACGAATGGTGGCGAGTGAAACCCTCCAGAAAAGGGAGCAAGTTGACAGTAAGGTTGACAATTTTCTAACCCTCCGGCATTTGAACAAGCGTACCGGAGAATAAATTAAACACCGCACAAGAGAGCGAGAGATAAAGACGGCTCGAGGAGGATGGGGAGGGGGAGTTGGAGGGTGGTGGCATCCATATGCTGCAGACGACGTCCTTTTGCTTCCATTCTCGCCCAACGCAACGCGACGACCCACCATTTTCAATTTCTCATCTGTCATCCAACCGTGTACCGGGCCGAGTTTTTCCCTTTTTTTTTTGTGTTTCTAAACTAACTTCTGTGTCCACCTACAGCAACAGGGACGCGAATGTGGGCAAAAGGTGAAAAATGTGAAACGTTCGCCAACAGCAGCAAGAGCACGGCAAACAAAAAATAAAACAGCAAGTCAGATATTTTGCACTTCTGCGGATACGGTGAGGGATTCGCTTTTTTTTTGATAAAAATCTAGGAAAACCCACCGTTGGATGTATGCTCGAGATGTCAGCGAAAAGAGCTTCAGTCATGCCTCGTGGGATGGTTGGTGGCTTTCATGGTCGGCAAGTGCGATTTGCTCACCATTCGGTGAAAATTACAAAACAACTAAACCGCCATGCGATTAAATGGTTTCAGCAGCACTGCAGTAGTTCAGAAACAGATTATCTATTTTTTTTGTAATAACGTTAGTGGTTGTGAAATCAAAACCATATACTACATCGGATAAAGTAATTTCAGAAAAATTTAAAAACATTCAAGCACTACATACCAAAAGTAAATTTATGAGATAATAAAGAAAGTAACAAACGAACGAAAAACACTACGCAAGACTTTATATAAAACAGGTATCAATAAGAGAAAGACAATATGAAGATGACAAGTCTTGAAACTGTTGTTAAAACATATTAAAGTTATATGAAAAGGTAACAAGAGACAAGGGTAACAAGTCAGAATAAAAGAACGAACAGAAAAACAGGAAAAATATGATAAAAGTGGTGAAAAACAAATGTTTCTGTTTTACAGATACATTGCTTTTAATTTGCACTTACTTGTTTATGATTGTATTTTCTTGCAAACTTTTCTTCCTATGTTTTGTTTCTCTTTTGTTTATTTGTTCTTTATTAAATATATTTGATTCCGCTTTTTTCTTTCAGCTTTTTGTGCACTAAAACGATGTTTATTTTTCCTTTAAAATTAATTTTTGGAATTGTCGTTTCCCTAATTCGTTTCTAAACAATGAAAATATGTACGAGCTATATTATTTACAGTGTGAACTTCAAATAAAAAAGTAAAAGAAGTAAAAGATAAATGACTCATATTCGGTTTTAGCATTACACCTTTTCCATACTGTTGTTATCTCGTTAGACATTGCCTCTTCTTTTCAATTTACACATTTTTAACATCTGTTTACCTTTATTTCGTGTTCCCCCTTACTTCACCCTCTTATTATACAACTCGTTCAACTTGTTCAACAGTTTGCGCGTGAAAATTGCAGCAAAACTCTTACGCTCACGGACTTGCCTCATCGCTTACAATCGATACCGCTGAGCGTGCCCTTTGCACCGCATTGAAAGCCAAGGACAGCCGATACCTTCCTGCCGGCCCCCGCAAGCTCAAGTGAGGCGGAGGAAGGAGAAACCAAGCACTGCTCTGTTCCGGCACAACGAACGCTTTTGGCGTCAAAAGCCAACGTCGGCCTTTTCAAAATTAAAACAGCCTTCCTTCCGCCGGGCGCCACAAGAAACGCGCCATCAGTTTTTCCCTCCCGTGACACCGGGCGAGCTGAGGGATGGAGGGACCGATGGACGGGTTAGAAAATATTTTTAATTGGCAGTCCAAGTCTCTCGAGCACTGCCGCTAACGCCGCTGAAAACACTGCAGTTTGTAAAATCAGTGAGAAGCGAAGAATAGGGAAGGCGCTTTACCACACCGCCATCGTCAGGCCTCGCACGGACCGTTTCCCTATCGACGCACACACACAATTTCGACAACCCTTCTGTACGAAATCTTCGACAACAAGGCGACCGATTGCAAAAAGGAAAAGGTTTCCGCCCAAGCAAACGACGGAATGGCGGAAATGTAAAGGCGTCACTGGCAAATGGGGCATGTGCGCCCCCCCTGAACCTTCCAATTACAAGCATTTTCCACATTTTGCAGCAGCAGCACCATCAGCACAGGGTAAGTGAGCCGGTAAGTCCCCTTTTACTTTGCCCACCGATTTATTGAAATCAAGCCGGCTAATAATCAACCAAGCGAACGACACCGGGCAAGGAAGTCATCCCGTGCTCGGGGTGGGGTGGGACACCGTAAAGGATGTAATTGATTCCGCTTTCCCTGAGGAAGCGAGGAGAGGAGGAGCGAACGTGAAATGAAACGAAGCCGCCTGCCGCCTTTTCAACAGCCAGATTACGATCAAAATGTTGTGATGAATTCGATGTTGCGCCGCGGGAAAACGTGTCCGTAGAAAACACTTACCTTACCTTCCTGCCACCCTTTCTCTCTCTCTCTCTTCTTTTCACCCCCTTTTTCTCGCTTTTGATGGGTTTCACTTGCGAAGCCAACCATGGGCGCATTTAATTATGTGAATATTTTCGGTTCTAATCTTGACGCAGCAGCAGCGGCAGCAGAACAAGCAACTTGCAGCCGGAAAAAGGGTCGATTGATGCTGGGATAGGCAGTTTCGGAAATGGTTAAGGGTGAAAAAGAGGGTGACTAAGTGAAGATGGTATTTTGTTTTATTCCGATACCATTTACAGCGGCCATTTTATGTGACTGCTGCATAATGCCTTTCTTACTCTACATAGTACCTTAATCTTGTGAACTTCCTAGGAAAAGGAAACAAAATATTGTAACTTGAAATTAACTTTTTAAACACTTTAAAAATCACTATGTTATACTTTTAGTCATTAAAACAACATTACTTATTGCATCAACGTTACTGACACAATAATGCTATGAAAGTATGCAAGGTGCGTTGATATTAAAGCAAGTATCAAATACTAAAATAACATAACTGGTAACATAATATAAAATTCTGATAAATTAAATTACCAACAAAAAGTAACTTGTATGATGTTGAAAAGATTCAGTAACTGCCAATGATTTAAAATTAAAATTTGATGTGTTCTGAAGTCATATGGGAGAAGTGTGTAGAAATTCATTTTATTAATATACTTCGATTGCTGCTTTTTATTGTTTCTTATCTTATCTACCAAGAAGATTTCGAGCTTTTAGAATTAAGTGTAAAAGTTTATGCTTTCCCCAATGACTTATGTGAAGTTTTTGAAAAAACATTGAGCTACCTCTGGTGAACTCCGAATTTCTTCGTTGCGTTGTGATCTTCTTCAATTGCTAGAGAAATTACTACGGTCTTTAAAGGATTGGATTGGAAAGGACTGTAACCTGAACAGCGTTATCCGTTGACATTCTGCAGGTGGTAGAGGTGTTTTCCTACCTCGATTCGATAACTACACCGGACAACAACACGGATAACGAAATTCTGTTGTGACTGTAACGGACTCCAAATAATCTTGAAATCCAGAAGACGCCATCAACACACGAAATTTAGCATATAACGCTCTGCGAATACGGCCGCTAGTCTTCTAGGGGCACGAATCCAGGGCTATGCTGAAGGATGCCAGTGTCTTAACGGTCCTACAGCCAGAAGAATATGATAGTTTCGAGCACGTAATGAGAATGACGGACTCCACGAAGTCGTTGGCTGGATCCAGTGGAGGCAGACTTGAGGATGGATGAGTGCCGCTATGGACCTAATTTCTTGGCGACGAATTACAATTACAACAATCTTTCTCCTTTGCTTGGTGTAACAAAACACTATTTTACTTGATCTTGCACCATTATACGGCCATGTTAAACGTAGCAATAGACTGATATAGCTCGATTGAAGCTACTAAAGCTTATTACAGGCTTTTCAACCACCATTGCAGCTGTCCAGATTGCCAGAACTAAATAATACTAACTGAACAGCTATATTTATCTAATTATTCACCCATGCTACGTAATCTTTCGCCCAAACAAGTATTTTCACATTTGCTACCACGTATGAAAGAGCCCTAGCGATGGAAAGCGGGCGCGTGATGAAACCCAGAAGCTCCGTAGCTACTGCGCCGTACCGTAAAATGCAGATGGTGAGGTGTTTATCAATACCACCGAGGAGACACCCGGCATATCGTTTCCCAAACAGACCCACCACACACACACACACACACTCAGAATCCTTTGTAATCCCTTTACGTTCCATATTTCACGCCATATTCTAGGCGCTTCCCAAACTACGGAGCACCGAACATAAAAGGTATGGGATTTATTTTTTCTGCACCAAAACTGTTCTCTGGTGTTTCGCGTTTTTTTCTCTCTTCGGGTGAGCCCTTTATTTTTAGGTCACTGTAGAGCGAATCAAAACAAAAAAAAAAAAACAACACAACAACACAGACGGCAACTGAAAGGAAGCTCCCGGTTTTGGGCTCACATCCTTCAACGCCACTGCACATTGTTCCACGCGCAAAGGTAAACGTTGTAACGCTTCAGTTCGCGCAACCATTGCGCGTACATACGCAGCAGCACCGGTGTTCGGTACTTTGGTCCAGATATGTTGTTGTTTTTTTTTCTGGGCTGCCGCAACATATCTAACCATTCCGAGGGTGCAAAAGCGGACCATTCGGCGTTCCGATATCGACGTAACGCATCGATGCGAACTGAAGCATAGGGTACGGGGCCTGACACGAAAGAAAGAAACGCGCTGTGTAAATACAAACTCATCCCCGCACACACAAAACGGGACGGACGGACGGATGGTGAAGTTGTTAGAAAGCAGACAACGCGTACGGGCTAGCTTTTTCCGCCCGGTCCGGGAATGTAAAACTGGGAATTTAAATTTATCCTCCTCATTGCAGCCGCAGCACAAACTGCGTGTGTGCGTTTTCATATTTTGAAATGGATGGAATTTTTTGCAGAATTTATGCATTTACAATGCTTGCTGTTAGGGCAAGGGGGGGAAGTTAGAGGTGGATCAATCATTGAAATTTAGGTATTTGCATCGAAAAGTTTGCTGCCTTTGCCTGGAAAGCCTTGCTTTCTTTCGAAGGGAATGTTAAGGGAGGTTTAATGAATCCATAGGCAGCATAATTGTGTGGAATTTTAACAATACGTTATCGTTTTAAGCCCTATCTAGATAATATTTTATTATGGCTTCGTTTATTTGTTATTTTTTCTCTTTAATAAAATACTCCCTCTTCTAACAAACGAACGAGAACGATATTTATCATACTTGAAATTCAATCAAATCCAGGACCTAATTGCAAAACTTAGTCAGGTGCCACCGTTTGTGTTATTTCTTATTTATTTATTGTACAGTTTCCCATTCTTAATGCCTCATTTTGCTTTGTTCAATCTCTCTCTTAAAGAAGCTTGAACATTTTTAATGTTAGCTGAATAAATTATTCTTGCTAGTGTATGTCCTTCATGGCGCATTTTTTTAATTTTTAGTTCACCGGTCTTTATCGTCTAGAATAAAGTTGGATTTCTTAAAGCTTACTTATGTTTTATACATTAGACGCAGACGCTCACGAAACGCAGACGTGAACATGTTAAAATCGTACTGTTTATAGACATAAGTAAACGGTCGCTTGGACCGAAATTAGTCCGATAGCTTGGAACAAATAATATTTGTCGTGATTGGCGCAGAATAGTTACTTACTTACTTACTTATCGGGCGCTACAACCACTTCGCGGTCTTGGCCTGCTGCAACAACCTCCGAAACCGCTCACGGTCTCGCGCCGTCGTCTGCCAATCCATTATCCCGGCCTTGATGGCGGACGCCTCAACGCCATCTTCCCACCTCAGCTCACCTCAACCACACCTCCTCTGTCCATGTGGACGGCCTAAGAGGACTTTACGGGCTGGGTCGTCCGAGTCCATGCGTATGACATGGTCAGCCCACCGGAGCCGGGCGAGCTTAATCCGCTGCACAACGGAGAGATCGTTGTACAGCTCGTACAGCTCGTCATTGTATCGGCTCCTCCATTGTCCCTCCTCACGTATGGGGCCAACAATCCTTCTGAGCATCTTCCTCTCGAACGCGGCTAAAAGGGTTTCGTCAGTTTTGGACAAAGTCCATGCCTCAGAGGCATACGTGAGTACTGGAACTATATAGGTGCGATATAGTCCCAGCTTCGTCCGTCGCGACAGGTTTCGTGAGGTGAAATGCTTCCTCAGGCTATAGAATGACCGGCTGGCCGCCAGCATCCGTGCGCGCAGTTCGACTTCTATGCTGTTATCGGTGCTGACTTTTGACCCGAGATAGGTGAAATTTGGGACGGCTTCGAAAGTGTGTTCACCTATTCGTACGTCACCCCTACGTTAGTCGGCATTTGTTAGTAGGGCCGCAACCCGAGGTCTTCTGCCGCCTGCTCGATCCTTAGGTAGGCTTCCGCCACATAGGAGAGCCGCAGA
>KB671487.1:193589-208878 GCA_000349105.1 Anopheles epiroticus | reverse complement strand
TAAAGTGGTTGATCAGTGGTTGATTTTCCGTTTCGGAATCCTCTTTGATAGTGTCCAACTATCGATTCGACGTATGGGGCAAGTCGATTCTGTAGGATCAGGGAGAATAATTTATCAAACATAAAATAGTAGGAGCATCGATCGAGTTATTTAACAGGCCGGTTATCAAAATGCATTGTGCTGCTTTACGACGGGTTGATGAACACTGGATAACCAAAATAGCAAACACAATGAATCGTGTGAAGGGACAGTGTTTCCAGGCCTCCACTCCACGTGATCTTCCGTTGAATGAATTCTAAGCAAATTAACCACATGTCTGCGGAGGAGCTCCAAACTACATAAGCGTATTTTACCACAGAGCGAACTAAAAGACAATACAAATCTTTACTGGACATAGAGCCGTAGAATTATGTTGTTATTCGTTCAATTAAACCTGAGCGTTTGGTTCGCTCTAGAGATCATGTGTTCGATATGGGGTCAAAAACTAAGTTTGCTATCGAGAAGGACACCCAAGTCACGAATATTGTCATTTCTTATATTTGGTTACCAAAGTTGTAGTCGCACTTTAACGGATGACTAGCAGAAGAATGGCGGTAAGCAGAGAACCCAATCTTCTCGGGTTTGGCGAGGAGTATAGTGTGTGCGACTGTGTCGAAGGTGTCTTTCAGCCCTTTTCTGTATAAGCAGTATCCTCGATAAACTTTTATCCGCTTTATTAAAGCATTCTTTTATATTAAGTAACATATTTTAATTCAAAATAATGTGTTAGACTGTATTGCTGGCTCAAATATTCAGCAAGTTACATGGTATTTTAATTACAAAGTATATCTAGCGCTACAAACTATCTTTCACTAGACTACGTTCCTACGTTAGAAAAAATACATTTTGACCATCATCTCTCTTTCGGCAATACATCATATACATAATCAAAAATGGCTTCATAAATGTCTAACAAATATATGTGCTTTGAATTTAGTTTTTGCATTACATTATAAGCCCACAAAAACCATGCCAGCAATCATGTCCCGAGCAAACGAGTCCTTCCGTTGGTGCCTTCATACACCTTTTCAGCAGGCTCAAAAAACATACTCGCGTGGGCTGGCCCTTTCTCCTGCCCGTATCGGTAAGCGAAAGCCCCGGTTTACGGTCGCCCAAAAGGACAGCGGCAGCATCAAAATAATATTTGTTAAGTGTGCCCGGTTTTCGATTACGGTGATACGATGCAAGCTCGTTTTTGTCAACGCTCCGAGCCGATCAAATCCATCCGAACGTCAACGACGGTTGCAGGGGGCGATCCGTCGGGACCACAAAGCCTCCGAATGCAAATATGCATGAGATCGAAATTGAAAATTTATCTCTTAAATTAATCTCAACCCAACCGGTCGTGCTCCGGGGGCTAAGGCTTTGGCCCATCGCTGAGCCCGCCATGTAGGGGTGGATGGATTCACTTCCGTCCATCCCGGGTGTACGGGATGGGCAATTTCAATCGATTTGTCGAAACGTTACTCTCAAGCAAAACAAAAACGCAACAAGCCTTCGTTCCGAAACCCCCATCCGTATGCCGGCATATGCAAAAAAGGCACAACTCCTGCCCATTTGCCGGATGACACAGCAGCAGCAGCAGCAGCAGCAGCAGCAGCAGCAGTTGAGCGACCAACCGGGCTGAGAAATGAAATCTAACTAACAATACGGAAAAGCAGGCGAGCGTCGGGAAAGCGTAGCGTGGCCAGCAGCATTGCAGCACAATCCGCAAGAGATGCAGGTTGTGAATTCTTCAACGGGTTGCATTTTGCATTTGAACAAAATTATCGAATCGATGAATTTATAATTACAATTTTCGGTTACCGCTGTAGGTGGGCGCGGAGATGGCACGTTTGTGGTTATGGTTCCGTTTGGCGATGGATACGAAGGACTCGGTTTCTGCTTATTGCGTAGACCTGGTTGGATCAGTAGCGCTAGAGCAGTTAAATGGTCATTTCCAATTTTATTCCAAACTGCATCTTCCATTCAACCGTACTTTTCCATTCGTACGGTTAGGAGTAGTACGATGTAAGGTTGATAGATAATTTTATTTTTAATAAGCCCGTAATCCTGAACCAATCCTTATGCAATGTGGCATAGGAAATAAATAATGAATACTTCAGAAGATCGAAATCTGCTTATAGAATAGAAAAATCATCAAAAAACAAATTTAACTCTTTGAGAAGATATATTTAACCTTTTTTTCAAAACAAAAACTGGCTGTAAACGACTCCAACATGGGAGGAAACTTAATAAAGAGAATTTTAAGTAAAAGTTCAAGCAGCCAACTTAATGTGGCTTGCACAGGAGAGAAGATGACACCTCATTTGAGCGAGACTTTATCAGACTACTTACACTAGACATATCTACAATTTAAATAACAATGAGGATTAGATTTGTTTGTAATTCTTTTAAATGTTTCGCAATAATTTACACCTGATTCAGACTTTAAACACAAGTTTTCTTAAAATTCAAAGCATTCAAAATGAAGTATAATGCTTCTTTAAACAACAATACATACGATACGAACGCTGTCACATAATATTTTAATCTATAATATTTTTTAATGAAAGTATGTTTGTAGTATCTTTATATTTACAAAAAAAAAGTTAAGATCTAGTTTATATCGTCATTCATTTTCCGTACATCGTATAGACCAGTGGTTACGAAACTTGTTTCACTCAGCTCCTACTTTTCAGTCATTTTTAATTGTAACGCCCCTTTTAAACCTTTTTTTTGTATTTCGGAAGTAGCGACCAGGCCGTATTAAATCATTACTTAATAAGTTTTGAGATTTTTAATTTGGCATTAATGATACATCTGATTATTTATATCGAATCCAGGCAAGATCAGTTTGCGTAAGTTACTATTTGCAGACGTTTATTGGCATTTCTTTTTTCGTCCACAATTTGACGATGTACTGCAAGAATTTATACAGTCTAACATGATTTTGGCTTTTAATTGAAGCTCAAAAATTTTATATGAAGCTTTAATTGACTTCCAAAGCTCCAACTGCTGGGCGTTAGGGACCACTTTGAGAATCACTGGTTGTACTATATTACACAAATATTACTGCTCCATACCAAATCTACCGATAAAATTCGTAATAAAAAACAAACAAGAATAAAACTTTTCATTGTTTGCGTTTCTTTATGGAAGGAAGTTGAATAATAATTGTATTTAAAGTAACCTTTTTCGTTTTTCATTTTTGAATTTTTATTTAATTTAAAGATCGTATTATTTGTATGAATTTGTACAGATTTGTACGAAAGAAAAACCTCATGCAGCAAATGTACGATTTGTAACTAGTTTATAACAGTCTGGCTTCAATCATAATATTACTGTTGTCTATTTTACATTTAAACACACAATATTTTTCGCTCCATTACTTTGAATCAAAATGCAAGAGTTTTAGAAGTACAACCAAAATCAATTAGCTGCTCCTTACTTGATTCATTTTCAGAGGGTTCTCAACGTCGTAAATCAACGTCGTAGAATCACCTGACTACGCATATTGTTACCTCACCATGCTTCCACAATTCATTCCACTCACTTATTCCATTTGTGCTGCATGCTACTGCAAACAGCACATTTTTACGGAACTTACTTTTATTACAACCTGCACAAACAGGAAAGCAGAAAACGCAACCCAATAATAGTAACCTTACGAGTATGCAAAAGTCCTACTGTCAACATGGTGCAGTACATTCGAACAATATAGAGTGGCTCAGCGGCTCAGTGACTCCCAGCGAGCTGCCCTTTTTGCCTCTCGAAACTCAGTATTTATTGAGATTATTTCGCTTTTCTTCCGCTATTTCGTTTTGTTTGCCCCTCTATATCTTTTTGAGCCTTTCCTAAAGACGGGATATACGATCAGGCATCCTTTGTTGGTGGATTGATTTTATTTACCCAAAAACCTTCGTACGTCGAGAGTGTACATGTGCTCGAGATTGAGATTTTCAGCAGCTCAGTGCAAGCCACCCGAAAATTGCGTCCCCGAATGGCTACAAAAAAAAACGAAGGTAATATTCACCGCATTTGTCACTGCTTGGAGCACACACACACACACACACACACAAAACCCGTATATTATCTCGATCTCGAGGTTCGGCAACCTTCGCACAAGATTCATTCAAATCGACTTTGCCGTTGTGCTTGACTGTCCGCACCACCGCCCGACGGAATGCGCGCTCCGGTTCAATGCAATTGCGCAAACATGCTCATCACGTTGCATGTTTGATTTCGAGCCAAGAAAAGCCATCCAAAAAAAAGAGGAAAGTGGGAGGGAAAACCGAATCGTACGGTGATTGAGATTTTTCCGTGGTAGAGCAATCCTTTTTTTTTCGGTCGAATAAAATGACAGGCAATACTGCTCAAGATACTCAAGAAAGTGCACCCTATCGGAGGACCTCTTGCACCTCTTTTTTTTTCGCACAACAAAAGTGTAATACTAACTTGAACAAGTTTTCCTCTTTTTTCAGTCCAAACTGCAGCACAGAAATGGTGCAAAACCCGGACCCGAATCAATCTACCCACCCATCCAGTCACACGGTGTGTTCAAAATTGCAAATATCCGCCATATTTATTTCCAGCACAACGAATACAACAAAAAAACACACACACCCGAGGGCACCCTTTGTTCGTGAAGGGGGCCTTAGTGCGGCCGGGGGAGATATTGCCGCAACCATTTTCACCGTGCTTGAAGTGTGCTGCTGTGTGCCGTCCTTAGTACTTGAGCTTCATCAATCTCGTCGGCCCGGGTACATTCGCTAATAAGAGGGACGCGAACGATGACGACAACGCCGTCTTCTGCAGTTGAGTGACACGAGGGGTATAGAAAAAAAAAGGAATGGAAAACCCTCCCCGTGAAATGAAGCAATCAATGTGCACGAATCGCAACCAACACGGAGAGAGAGAGAGAGAAAGAGAGAGAGAGAGAGGGAAAAACTCAAACATTCAAAACGGCTTCCCGTTGGCTCGGGCACCCATTGTTCACAGTAGGTGACATTTTATAAAGCCTCAAGTGTACAGTAAACAATTGAAATGTATGATTAATTTTCCGTCATCCATTTTGTGGGCCTTTCCCGGGCCCGGTCCCGCAGCTCTTGACGCAGCGTGAAGCGGTGGTGCGGTGCGGGAAATCCGGCGCTTTGCTGGCGCAAATAATCCTCATCCGTTCGTCAGGACCCTCTTCATGCGACTATTCTAGGCCTTTCATGTACATAGGAGTGGGCCTAGAGTCCTAGCCACTCCTGACGTCAACGCAAAGAGGAAGTATAGGGAGATGTTTCATTTTCAACAACGAAAAAAAAACGTGTGATGCACATGTGTGTGTGAGAGAGTGTGTAAAAATGGTGGAAAGACCCAGTGAGGGGTGCGAACGGAGAAATCTCAACAAAAGCTTCGAGCGGCCGCCCTGACTCCTCCCTGTGTGGAACGAAATTGTATTCTAATATTTTTATGTTTTACCGTAAAGAAACTTCTTTAACCACTCGTCGCCACAAAAGCTTCCATAAGACTGACCGCTCACAACCATGATCCCAATCGTACCCTTTCACCTTAATGAACCTCTCAAACGCTTCCTTCTTAGCGGGCTGCGAACTAACGAACGGGATCCCGTATTGGCTCTATCGTCCTTAACGATGTTGGAGAACGTCGCATCAAGCAACACACCGATGGATTATGGAGAGCCATAAAGAAAGGGCGACGACCAAAGAGCGATGTGCCAGGAGGTAGATCCTTCCCGTCTTGAGATCATCGAAGCCAACCGCAACCCGATTCGAGTGGAGCAGGGATTTTCTTCGCCCCGCGTGGAGCCGAACCGATGGACCGGACTCGGACCGGTGAAAGAGTTCCGGATAAGAAAGAGCTTCTCGTAAGAGGCTTTAGCATGTTTTTTTTCTTCAGTGAATGTATTTTTGTATTGTTGGAGGAGGAATAAGTTTGTTGTTGTGAATGGTGTCACACAACAAATATATTTTTTGGATTCCTTGATAAAAATAGAATTAACATTAATAATTGTAAGTAACGACAAGAACGTATCCAGCAAGAACGTTAAATTACCTGTTCTAAGTGTATGTTCAAGTCCTTCCTATATACATTAACTTTACACTATTCTTATATATTTTCAAGCTTATAATACTATAAATAAAAGAACACCAAAACGGTAAAACACTGAAACATGAAAACTGCATTTAGCATCCAATAATAATAAGTTAATTAGCTGCTCGAGAGTAAAATTCAACATTCTGTGCTAAACACTTCCTTTGTAAATGTTATATCCTTGAGAATGCTTTAACTTTTTTTTGCAATAAATGAACGCTAAGTAAATTTTAAACCGATTTTAAACGCCTTTCAAACTGAATAACTTTTAATGATGCATAGCTTGAGAAGAATTTTGGTGATTATTTATCGAAAATTGCAGCTTTAGATCTGCAATAAGTCAAATTATTTTCCTCAAAAAGAATAAGTACAAGAAATAAAATAAAAATCAATTAAATTACATATAGTAAGGATTTTTTTCTTGACTTTTATATTTTTTCTAAACTTTTGTAAGATTGTTCGGACACTGTAATCTCTCCTGATAAAGTATTTAAATTTCCATTGAACATTAGTGCCACTCTGTCCACTATATTTGATGCTTCCCTCAAATTGTAGTTGTTGTATGTAGGAGATCGGCACAACTGATTATGTATTTTTAACCAACTTAAACGCTTAAATTCTAGTTTTTTAAAACAATTTAATTGTCTTTTTAACTCTTCAAAAAAAAACAGCTTCTTCATACTCTCTTTAGTGAGAAGTATATGAAAATATCTCATCTCAAAACGTGCACTATAGATTTTAGTTACTTACTTTTGAAAATGGCACTGCAAAATGAATTGTGGCATAAAAGAATAACTATTTTGCCTTTTCTTTATGGAACTTCCTTATTGAGGGAATAGTAAAACGCAATCCATTTAAGATAAGACCATACAAAATCTTCCGCGCCCTTAAAATCCTTCGAAAAGTGTCTACCTCTCTTCCAATGTCAAGGTTGAACGATTCCACAAGCCATATTGCACTGCCCCTTTTCCGATCTTTGCTGTACGATCGATCGCTTTTGCTCTCGTTATCTGCATGCCGAAATGGTCGTAACACATCCGTAAAGATCCACAACAGATTAGCGCACAACCAAACGTATCCCATTACAATGCCGAAAGCGACCAAAAACGCATCTATCGCCCTTCTCATTTCACTCCACATCCACAATCTCTTGGACAACGGCTGGACCGTACCATGCAGCAAGGTTCGAAAGAAAAAAATACAGCCCCCGATTCTCACACGCCGTGTAAGCGCGTTTAGGTTCTCTGCACACCTTACCTTCTTTGTTCCCCGTCCGTTTTGTGGCACGAACACTTGGCACCTTGGGCCAAGCGCTGCCAGTACCGCCACCGAATCACGTACAAATAATACGCTACGCTACGCAGCACAGAACAAAACACAGAAACAGACGTCTGTGAAAAAAAGGATCGTCTGGATTAATCGTATCATTTCACAAAGGGCCCGCGAGACCCTGCCTGCCGACAAGCGCTTTGGTAGGGCATGGCCAGTGGTTGCTAGGCGGCAAGGCGGACCTCGAGTGGCCAGTTGCACCACTCTCCGGACGGTATCCTTCACAAACCCGAACGGCCACAACGCTTTGGCCCCCGCGCGCGCGGCATAGTTCAATCGCGGTGCAGTACATACAATTGGATTGTTTTTTTTCTTTCTTCATTTTGCTCCTTTATTCCCGCTCGAGTGTAGTGCCCTCGGTCTGGCGCGAAAATATGAAATGCCCGAGCATAATGAAATGTATATTTCCTCCATTCCTCTGGGCACGAACGAGCAAGGGTGTGTGAGAGAGAGGCCGCTTCAAATCTCGTCCTCGAGCGTTGGTTAACCGTTTATCCTGTTTAGCTGTTTTTTATGAAAAATGAAATGTCGGTGTATGATTGACGTATCCTTTGGCAAAGTGATGGAGAACTACTTAATTATGTTATTAAAGCGATCTCTCTAGCACCGGCACGGCACGCCGGAAGTGTACAGAAACCTCGCTCATTGGGAGGGTTATGGCTGCTTTTCTGACGGCTTACCAAGTGCCTGTTACGTGGAATCGAACGTTGGAAATCGAGATCGTTGAGGCGGAACGCTTTGAATGCAGCGGAAGCGTCAACGTTTTATTTCATTCGATTAAACTGCGTATCTGAACAATAATTAACCGTTATTCTTGGATGTATTTAAACAAGCAGGGCAAGTCCTTTTACTCGGTTAAAACAGATGTGAACTAATAACAAGCTCTTTGTAGCTAATTTTAAAGAAGCCTGAATAAGTTTTCGATAGCCCAGATATATTTGGAGATGTTGCCTGACGTTCCATAAATCTCCTGGACAGTCAGTTCATGGCTGCAGTGCTCCATCCTCCGATCTGCCCAATCTCGATCAGGTCCAGCTCAACTTGAACTGGTAGATATCCTGCTCATGAGCTCCTCTGCACGTTGTGCTTTCCACCACCTTGTTGATGGGACATAGCTCTAACATCCTGAAGACTTGCTCCAACAATCACTGTCAGGAAGACTAGTTCTACAAACAGTTTTACAAGCTCGTGGCCCAATTTCCAAACGCTAATTTCTCACACACGCTATGCCGCTGATGCCGTAGCCTGAGGTCTCTGAGCAACGAGTTACTTCGTCTTCTTCTCGTTGATCGTTAATGCAATCCTAGGCATCCTCTGTTTAGAATACATCCTTGAGAATAAGATATCTATCTTATGATGTTGATACCATCCCTGAACGGATGTAAATCGTGTTTCGGTGTGTACGTCGAAAATTGGACGTTGCAAGACACCTTCTAGAGCCTTTTCTTGGACCAGATATTTATAGAGCTGGAAATAAGGCATCAGCACAATACTTAACGCATTACATAACTGTTTTAATGTTCCTTTGACACACCTGAAACAACTTGTATGGTCACCATGTAAGCATATTCGCAGTACTTAATATTTTGCACACAGCAACTAGATCTTTAATATTAAAATTAGTTTAAGCCATTACAGAATGTAACAATATCACTACTTAATTCGCCAGGATTTAGTTAAATGTTTTTCATTAACCTAGAAGAACGATAACTTCACAAAACCTGTCGCGACGGACGAAGCTGGGACTATATCGCACCTATATAGTTCCAGTACTCACGTATGCCTCTGAGACTTGGGTTCTGTCCAAAACTGACGAAACCCTCTTAGCCGCGTTCGAGAGGAAGATGCTCAGGAGGATTGTTGGCCCCATACGTGAGGAGGGACAATGGAGGAGCCAACGACCTTACTGTTGTGGCTTACCGGCTCCGGTGGGCTGGCCATGTTATACGCATGGACTCGGACGACCCAGCCCGTAAAGTCCTCTTAGGCCGTCCACATGGACAGAAGAGGCGTGGTAGGCCCAAGCTGAGGTGGGAGGATGGCGTTGAGGCGTCCGCCATCAAGGCCGGGATAACGGATTGGCAGACGACGGCGCAAGACCGTGAGCGGTTTCGGAGTTTGTTGCAGCAGGCCAAGACCGCGAAGCGGTTGGAGCGCCCGATAAGTAAGTAAGTAAGAAGGACGATAATTTAAATAATGCGAAAAATGGTCTAAAATGCAATTTCTATGCAAATTCTAGTGCTGTTTTTTGAGAAGCTCTGCAAATGGATTTCTAGAAAAGTAAGGAAAGGAAATGAGATCAAAAGAAGAATACACTATTCAAAATTAATTGTACTTGATGAACACAAATCGTTTAGATGTGTTGTGACACCACTTTGGAGTCTTATGAGGTTCGGTTTCATCGCAATCTGTACACTTTAGACCTTAGACAAATCGTGCTAGTAACGATCAGTAACGATTTATGGCTTCAACAAATGCCGTTCTATTTCTCAAGCAGTCGAAAAAGAGCCTAGGTGCTTGTTTTTTTTACTTAAAAGATACAGCTCGTTTTCTTTGTTTCTTCATTAATGTTCCAAATCAAAATTGAATACATGATCCTCAAATAGTGCTTAAAACAGTTTCGGAACACTGGTACTCTTACAAATTTTTGAAATTTGAAACAACTATGAGACGCAAAAAAAAGCCGGTACATTACCTTCCCCCTAAAGCACAGACAATGCAATAAACCATTTCCAAAAATCAAAAATGCCATTATTTTTCTACCGAAACATCTCTCCGAAACGGTTAATTACACCACACAAGAGAAAACATGTTCCAAAAATGACGCAAAAATGCGTCATGTTCGCTTCCTTCGCAATTAATTACCAAATCAAAATTTTCGAACACCCAAAAGCGGTACAGCCTTTACCATTCTTCCCAGTGGCTCTGTACGTGCATTACGCGAAACAGACAACGACATTAAGCTGCAGTTGGTGGTAGTCGGTAGAGCTGATTACTTAATTACACCGCCACCGCCATCCCACGAAAGGTTTCTGCGGAGTACATTCAACGAAATGGTTGCTCCTGCGGCTCGGGAAAAGGGGTGTGCAAGGAGTGGGGCGGACGATGCAATTAATGCATCCACAGCATAATGCCTGCAGCAAAGCGATTTTACAGCTTCTGTGTCTCCCTGTTTGAAGTCTCAACCGTGCGCGAGTGTGTGCATCCATCCCTTTAATGCACCACCGAACAATTACCACCCCGGCTGGCTGTATGTGTGCCGTTTAGTGTGTGTGTGTGTGTGTGTGCGAGAAAGAAAAAAGCACCCAATTCCCCCAGAAAGAATAAAAAACAACATCACAAAACAAAGTTATTGTGGAACAACACAACGGTAGAGAGCGAAAGGAACAAAAAACAAGTATGTAGCTACGTTTTTCGATCGGAACGGCACAAATGGCACAAAGTAAACAGGGCTGAGCCGGGAGATTACCGAGCCGTACCGTGCCAACCCAACCGCCGAAAGCGCCAGTAGCGATTACATTTGCCGCTGACTACACACTCATTAGCAGCGCCCGTGAGGAAGGAAAAACAGAACGAACGAACAAACGAACGAACGAAAAAAAAAAAACACACATCCCGAATACACACATCCAGAACTTTTACCGAAACAAGCATTGACGCCCTCGAGACATATTGGTGCGTGTCCTCTTGGCGTATCCTTTCGTGAAAATTAAACCTACCTTCAGCACAAATCCTGCCGTATCCTTTCGACGCAATGCAAGCAATGCCACGCCGGCAGGGCCCTGGGGGCGAGAGGTCTAGGCCCTTAATCCTCTGCAGCAAATCCAGCTTGCACCGTGTCCTTCCTACCTCTTCATCCCTACCTTTGCCGATCCTTTACGCACTCAAATGGGTGCAACTCAATCGAGACCTTAACCGGTTTGGATCCGGGTTTTGGTGCGTTCCGTACAAGCTCCGTCGCCTTGTTTGTCCTTTGTATCCTTTTTTTTTTTGTTGTCCACATCTGCTTTTGTTCTACCACTTTCTTCGAGTGCCTTCAAGTGTGTGTGTTTATTTTTTCTCTTTCGTTTTCTGCTCCAATACTCGCTTTTTTATTTATGTTTGCTGCCCAACAATACAAACTTTATGCAGCGCACAATACACTTTAGCCTACTGTTTCCGCCTTTCTTAAGCGAGTCCCGCACTCGATGCGTCACCCGAAGCGATCATACCGTGCACATGATCCGCATCTATGCTCAATTGAACGGCAAATGACATTTTCTTTAAGAACCTTTAACGGAACAAATGTGCATTGTTTGTCGTTTGCTTCAATCGTTCGTGTTTGTTCCTTTTTTGTCTTGTGCTCAAACACACACATGCTTCCAACGTGCAGTCTGCCAGTCTTTACGATCAATATAACACGAATCCTTTCGGGTGACCTTTAAAGAACGCACGCTCAATTTGATCGCATTCGCACACCGGTTTTGGGTTTCGCAGCAGCTCAAATGAGATTACCGGTGCTTCGGCAGGCTTCGTTAGGTGACCTTTATCCGGCGGCTTATCCTACACGGCCCATTCTCTACCCTTTCATTCGTGTTTTTTTTTGTTTCGTTTCTAATTTGTTCTGCTTTGTTGTGATGCAATTGGGGCTGCAATTAATGAGCTTTAATTGTGAGCAAATGCAGGTTCGGTTGAGCAATATAAGTATTCTGATATGTCTGTGACATTTTTACAATGGTTTTTGTATGACAAACGTATTTTTTTTATTTTTACTTTAATTATTAACAGATTAGAAAGGACATCAACGCAGTAGAAATATTTCTTACTTTGAACAGAAACAAAATTTGATAATTAATTAAATGCTAAATAACAAAGCATCAATTTCCAATCAAAGCATTAAGGAGTGTCTTCTAGGTGAATCAATCATCCAATTTTGAGAATCACGAAAAAATATAGATAGGAACTAAATGTGAAAATTATTCCCAAAATCTTTATTTTACAAATTCTTGTTTAACGTCTTTTTTTTTGTTGTTGTTTGCAATATTTGCATTGTAGTTAGGTTTCCGTTCTAAAGCTCTTCTGATCCATTTCATCCTGACAGCTAAAGAAAACACGTTAAGTTCCATAAAGCCGACGGTACTGCGGTACTGTGCTAAGAGTCTGGCTAATAGAGGCACTTGCAGTTTCCAATTTATTTTTTTGTACGCACTTACACTCCTCAAATCATTTGTTGTGTGTTAAAATATTTCAAATCATAATTTTAGACTCTATATTATGCAACTAGTATCTAAAATATCTTATTTCTGTAGATATTAAATAAAGTCGTGTGCGATCCGATTTTCATCCCATTATCCAATGAGAAAAATAATAAAAAAAAATCTCAAAAACAACCAATACTTATCAAACAAAGAACCAAAATTTGTACAAGAGTGGAAAACACGAAAAACGATCATGTAAAATGAATATAGCTAAATTGAGCAGTAAATACATATTTCTTATTTTAAAGAAATATTATAAATAATATACACAATATTAACACAATATTTTATTTACGTTTTAAACTTATTATTATAAGTTTAAAACATAAATAAAATATTGTATTTATCTTTACAGGGTTCTTCAACACTTAGTTGAACAGCAGTTTACGGCATGAGAAGCATAGCTTTTTGTCAAATATTTAACCTAACAATTTAAAGTGTTTCACTTACATTATTTATCTTATGTTGTATAAGAGGTAAATAAGTGTTTAGCCTTCACCTCACCTTTCTATTCACCTTTCTATTTTCAATCAATCACTGTTAAAATGTCAATTTTTAGCAGACAAGGTAGACTTAGTGGGACGGGCACTGTTTCTTCAATCATATATTAAATACATTTTCAATTATTGGAAATTGCAAATTGTACGCTTCTAATTGTAACGTTCCCACACATTTTGATATTTTCATCAGTCTAAAGATCATACAATTATGTCGTTAAAATATAAACTACCAACTTCTAAATTGTGAACAACTCTGACATAAACGCGCAGTAAGCTATTATTCAGCTCGTTGCAAGCGTAATTGAATCTCTCTCGCAACAAATTGTCTCGAAAATTAATTCTCCGAAAAAAAAAACATAAAGCAACGTAACTGTTTGTTTTTTAATGCATCACATAATTTAAGCGCTAATCGTTTTTAGTCAAATAACTAATGGAAAAAAAAGTAAAACATGCACACATAAAAACACACAAAAAACGTAAAGTTAAAGAAGACTTCTCATAGCCTTCTTTGCCCCAAGATCTTCCAAGTAACATGCCTTAACCAACCGAGCGACATAAAAGTCTCAAGGGGTAGGATGAAAGAGAGAGAGGAGAGAGAGAGAGAGAGAGAGAGAGAGATACAGAAAGGCAAAACTTTTCAGCTCCCCCGTTTCACTTCACCGGCCCTCTCCTCGCAGCAAAAACTCATCCTTCGGCGAACACTTTGCCAAGTGTAAATCCAACACCGTAAAGCACACCCGTGCGGTTTGCCGTGGCCAAACAGAGAAATTTGCCTCCGCACACACACACACACACACACACCCGCACAACTGTGCTCACAACTTTCTCGTAATTATGTGTGTGTACGTTGGAGTTTTTCCACACATTTGTATAAAGGAAAAGCGGTCCCAGAGCAGCCCCATAGCAGCGAGCAAACCCCGGTGCCGAGGGAGGTGACGCACGCTAACAGCATTGTGTGTAATCAGCAAAAGCAGAAGCATTTACATACGTGTGGGTGTAAGTGACGGGTTTATGGGTAAGCTTTTCGCAACTTTTCGCCCACCTTCCCCCGGAGCGGGAGTGGAAATGGAGTTAATCCTACTTTTATTACTTCCATCACCAGGCGCCTCCATCAAATATGTTTTCACCCTTTTTTTTTCTCTGCACTCATATTACCACCTTTTCCACCTTTTCCTCAGCATTATTAGTGATGCTGTTTTTTTTTTATTTGCACTGCTCTGAAATCACTCGATTCGGATCGGAAGATGAAAGGACGACACACGCGGGAAGCGGACAGCAAGGGGTGAAGTACCCTGCAAAATGGGGAAGCCGCTCCGTCGGATTAATTGAACTAAATGAAAAGCTTTTAAACACACACACACATATATGGGGACGTGTTTCGTGGGCGGTTCATGATACAGCAGGGACGCTGAAGGGACACCCATTACACAAGGTCCAACGTTGTCACCCGAAAAAGCGCCCCTGGTGCTGTCGATAATGCGCAATTTCGTACGAGTGAGCGTGTCCCCGCAGCACAATCTAATTTTCCGTGCCAATGTGTGTTCCGTGCACGTGTGCCGCAAAGGCAACACACGCAAGGGAGATAAAAACCGGTTTGCTGTAACGTGTGCTTCGAGCACAAAACAAAGACCATCCGTCGTATCTTTCTGTTCCCCCTACCCCGGAGAACGTTCTCTGCATGAATTTGCTAGTAGATCCTTCGCACAAACAAACCCTTCGCTTCCTCAGAATAATGGAGCGCCCTAATAACGATCGGTATCGGGCGAAAAGGAAGTGTGCTATGTGACTGCAGGGATATGTGTTACCCCCCCCCTCCCTTTTTGCCGAGTACATAAGACACAGGCGACAGTCCCTGCAGCAAGCTGACATTATACAACATCCCAACCGACACAAGACACAAGACAAGACCAAAAAAGGTGTCCTTCGCTCGGTTTTCAATCCCTCAAAAGTGTCATTGATTTCAATTTCGATTCCAATCTCCTGAAGACCCAAGCACAACAACTGCCAGAAGCGGTGACAAATAAGCTGTACGCTTCGGTGTCTAATGTTGCTCCCCCCGTTCGCTTCGCAAGATGACGCAAATATATTTCGTATAAAACG
>KB671487.1:112876-190219 GCA_000349105.1 Anopheles epiroticus | reverse complement strand
CGGCGAAACGAGCGGCCAGAGACGCGCCATGGCAAACATAAACATAATGGCGTTGCCTTGAGGGTGACACAACACCGCCACCGTTATGCGCCACCACCGGGGTCGACCAGGGAAGGGTGCGACTTCCCTGTACACACACCGACACCAGTGCCGGGCCCAAAGCCAAACAGAACCGACCAACCAACGAGCGACAACGTCCTCCCGTGCGCGTCCTTTTCCCCTTGCCGGTGACTTCCCTCGACCGAGCGCGACGTATCGCGCCTGCACGACACTGTCTCACTCTCTGTGTATGTGTGTGTGTGTGTGTGTGTGTGTGTGTATACATTTCATCCCTTCTTACGCTTCCCTTACGCTTCCCTTCGGTCAGGATTAGAGACGACTCACGTCCGGGGGCACCGAAACCGGATACTGCGTGTGTGAGGGGTGAAAGTCGAAAAACGGAAGCGAAACGTGTTGGCGTGAGAGAGAGAGAGAGAGAGAGCGAGCGAGAAAGCTGAACAGGAGGAAAAAGTGTGTGCAAACACACACATATACAACGGGAACTGATGGAAAGATGAAAAAAAGGACATTCAGGCGCTGCAGAACGGCGCACCTCTGTCAAGACGGTTTCGGATGGCACAGCACAAAGTGAAAGCGGAGAAGAAAATGATACAGCTGATAATAGAAGAAGTTAACGGACAGAACAAAAAAAAAAGGTAGGCCAAATACGTTTACTGTCATTTCTAAGGAAAATAGTCGTAGTTTATTTAGTTCCTCATAATATGCTAAAAACGATAGCAGAAAAGATATACTATTTTTAGATAAAGTAAGGAAAATTACTAAAAAATGAAACAAGTAACGAAAACAGTATAATGATTATTCCTTTAGTTCGATATGCAAACAATTATACAAGTACAACGAATCTAATGTTTAAAAGAAATTAAATAAAGTCTAACACTTTTGAAAACCTCCAAAGTGAATGTAAATGGTTGCAAATTATGTAGAAATCACAGAGAACCATAGAAAATAGACTATTAATGTGGAAAATTTATAAATGAGATAATATATAGAAATGTACTTATGTAAAAAAAACGAAATAACAGTAAGAAACTAAAGAAGAAGACAAAAGGACACATGTAAATCACCTAAAAACGGAAAAAATTGATAATTTCGATTAAAAATACAAATTAAATGAAATTGTTTAACTTTTTGCATAAAGCGATGAACAGAACAAAGGGTATGATCGTTTAAAAGACAACTCAAATTGTATTGAGACTTTTTCTAGCAATTTATTGATAGTTTATCATTAGCCATTTTGGCGAAATAAAAATATAAACATAAAGTTGTATAAATCAAAAACAAATCGGGAAGTAGAAGAGAAAGCAATACATTGATACAATGTTGAAAAACTGACTAAAGCAGGAATAAGAGTTAAGAACGAATGTAAAAACCAGTGAACATAGGGTGTAAAATACAAACGTAATCAAAAACTACTCAAGATCCCGCTGCATAAATAAACAAATATTTTTATTAATATTTGCTAAAACTGACCACAGAAAGACATTCATCCAAGAAAAAAGTTAAAATTTGAATTCTTTTTCCATAGCGCAAAACTTTGTAAAGTTAGTTAATTAGTAGCTTCTGCTAGCTGTGAACAGGTGACGCTAACGATGAATACGATTACGATTGCAAATAACGCTCCATGTTCCCTCTAACTATAAGAATGATAAGTTAACACAAAGACAACAGAATAGTTCTGGAGGAACATGCAGTTGCATTAATAAATTTGCAATCTTTACAAAACTACCTATTTAACATTAAATTTTAATTAAAAAAAAAATAAATTGTTTTCTAGGATGTAGTGATTGAGGCATTACCGCGTAATTTCATTAAACCGTTCTTATGTATTAAGCTATTGTACAAGAATATCTTACAATTGTCAGCTTGAGGCTTGTGTTGTGAAAAACATAAAAAGGTGCTCGCATTTGACTTCTTTTACTCTGAATTATTTTCAATAAACCTTAACTAGCTAGTACAACCTTTCGATCCAACAAAAGCAACACACGCACCCACGCACACTGGTAACAAATTTGTCAAACTTTCCCGGCGTCCATTGCATAACATTTCCGTACAGTTAGCTGCTCTTTTGCGTTTCGTCGCGCTCCGTACCGGTTGACTGTGCTAAAATATTTACCAGATAAATAAATGCGACGCGGCGCCATCGCAGTCACCTTTGCCGCGAATAAGCCGAAAGTACACTTTCCTTTTCGCTGCGGGCGTTCCCTCCCTGCCTGCCTTCTCGCTTTATTCCTGCGGACTCTCGGTGGTCCTCGTCTATGTACCGGTGGGTGAGCTCGCAAAGGAAGCAGGCGGCGAGATACTACCAACAAACTAAGCAAACATGGCAGCAGCAGCATCACCCAAACCAACGCCCCAACACTTGACACGTTCAGTGTGTTGCCATAGTGACACAACCGACACCAATACACACGTGCGCGCGCGCCTGAAACACACAGCCGCGTTTTCCCCCTCCCGGAGGGTGGCTTTCGGGAGGTTTATGATGTGCGGTGGAGAGAAAAAAAACACTGGATGGTCTCTACCCCCCCCCCCCCCCCAGTGGCTCCGCCAGAAGCACGGATGAGCTGACGGGAGTTCCGGGAGTGCTATTCAATTTACGGGCGCATCCTTCCGTGACAGTTTGAGTCGTTTCTTTTCGTTCTTTCTTTTTCGGTTGCCGCACTAGCAGCCGCAATGCCAGGCGCTCAATGCGTGGATTTCGACGAACGAGGTTTTTCCGATGCTTCATCGTCAGCATATTTTACCTTCACATAGGCTGCTCGTTGAGCCTTAGTACACGTTAGGGTAAGGAACAAAAATATTAATGCATTTAAGTAGAAAGGTGCGTCTTTTTGCTATATTTTAATTAGTAATAAATTAGTTTGAGGAAAACAAGAGACAAGCGAGACAATTTCTTCACAAGAGACATAATATCCTAATGTAGTGAAAAGACCAGAGGGGGAAGAGCTTATCCCTTTTTAAGAGCCGTAATAATGCTTGAATTGTATCCAAACTTTAAGTATTTATGTGTCCAAAAGCCACCGAACAACTTTACGGTAAGCTTGTGGCTTGTGTTTTCCCCATGAGGCACGAACAGGTCGAGGAATTCGATAATTATCCTTATTGCTTTGATAATCTCTTTTGGAAGACCATCTAAAACCACACCAATTAAACATGCGGTAAGCCAGATTAGGTATAGGAAGTGCCTTTTTAATAACTAAAAACCACAGCTAAAGCTTTCGTATAGTTTCACAAAAGTTTTATTACCACACACGACCACTATGAAAATGTCAAAAAGGTTTATATTGAACAGCCTAATGGAATGGAAAGGGAAAGATTTAAAGGCTTTTACATATAATAGAACAATACAAGCGACTATCAAGGCAAATGCAACAGATAATAGTACAATTAACTCATGCAATACGATAACACCAAACAATCGCAGCAGTTCATAGCACAATCAAAGCACATTTTAGTACCAAACGTACTAACTTACTTGCAACTTATTTAATACTGTCATTTGCAATTACAGTTGGTCCATAAGACAACTGTGGCAGTTGTTATCACAAGCAGCACATTGAAGTACCTTGTAGAAGCACATTTTAGTACCAAACTGTTTTAGTACTGTCATTTGCAATTACAGTCCGTCCACAACCTAAGACAACCTTAGCAGTTAATACCACAATTGAAGCACATTTTAGTACTAAACTACTTAAGTACTGTCGCTGAAGAACCCCGCACAATTTCAAAATTAGAATGAAAATGTAATATTTTCTGAATAAAACAAAATTATATTGCTATTACAGAACCATATTTGATAGGAACTAAAAAATATATATAAAAAAGAACACTACAAAAATGAAAAAAGTATTTAAAGTACCACGTTACTCTTCATGACTGGTAATTAATATTAATGGCTTTATTAAGATGTTAAAGCACAACTTTAACAATTACTTATTGATTACAATTCAGTTTTCTTCAGAATTTCATTTAACAATTATTTCTCTTGCTCTCGTTCTCTGCGTAGTCTACTTCTAAACATCCCTCTGGTAATGTGTTACGTATTAATACTTTCCTATCACTCAAACCGTATCATCTAACAAGCGTACCCCTTCTCTCCCCCCCCTCCTCCCCCTATCCCTATCGCAAATCTAGCCCTTTACCATCTAATTGCTCTCGAGGGAACGCTACCAAAAGACGCCCGTGACGCTTAATGAGGAATTAATAATGATATCGCCAGCCCCGGACGCTCCGCTGCGTGATTGGATTTGGGCGAGTCTTTCCAAAAGCGGACTTCCATTTTGCAGTGACCATTGTAAATCCAACTCGAAAGCCAGTTCACCGCGGAACAGCATCGGCAAGTGCTCTTATAGTGTGTCGCCCCATGCGAATGTGTGAATCGGGGGCGAAAGATTTCCTGATGTGATAAAAAGCTGCCAACGATGGCGAACGCACTCACCCACTTCATCAACGCATCGGAGCTGCGCCCGGCCGAGGATACAATGTTTTCGTTCCCTTTGAAGTAGTCGGTCGGGTGCCAGTCTTCAAAGGGATGATCCAAAATAATAATAACGGCTTTACATTACCCACCGACGGCATCAGAGCTACCCGAGAGCTCGAGAATCCTGGTCACGGGGTTGGGACGGTAAATAGCCCTGGAGGAATGGTGCACGCTAGCACGGCAAAGGACACAGTGAAACCCTCTTCTCGACAGCATTATCAAAGCGGGAGCTAGGACAGAACGATGTGTCAGTGTTGCGGGTCCACACAACAGCCATCACCTGCACGATCACGGTGACGATATGGCGCTTGGACGACTGCTTTTAATCGATGCGGCGCATCCCGGTGTGTTCCGCGTATCGCCCTGATTGGCAAAAGCAGTCCGAGCGTCCGTGGGCGATGATGACTTCCGTGTCGTGGACTCGTACTCGGAAGTACCACTAAAAGCATCCTCTCACCCTTTTCTCCCCTCACCGGTCAGTGTGTGATGGAACCACTTCCAAACCGACGCGACGGTGGTGAGATTGCAAATTGCTCTCTCTCTCTCTCTCTCTCTCTCTCTCTCTCTCTCTCTCTCTCGCAGTAACTTCAAAGTGGCAAATCCCCGTTTGCAATTTTCTAAGCGGAAGATGAAGGATAAAATTTTAATGCCCAAGCATAACTCAATTTCGGCCCACGCCAAACGGCCCTCCACACGGCGCTATTGAAAGCTGCCCGTGGCTGTTTCGTTCGTGGAGAATGGATTCACAATCGAATCAGAGAAAGAGAGGGAAAAAGGGACCCATTACCTGTCACCGTCGAGCGGGGATAAAAGATGGCTTTTAAAACCGAACAGAAGATAGGCCAATATACTGTGGGGAGGGAGGAGGGGGGGAGGGTGGATGGGAAGGAACTGATCGGGCGAGGAAAATGGTGACACGTCGTAGCATACGGACTAAGCTTCGAAAAAACATGCGGTAGGTAGCGTTTCAATAGGGAGTACGCATTTTTGGTCATTCCGTGCACCTTTACTGAGAAAGATTTAATTTGAACCTACTGATTAACTATTAAGTAGCTACGCAAAGCTACTCCGAGTTGTCGGCTGGTTTTAGATAGTCGTTCTTTAACAAATCCACTGATGTTTCATAATCGATCATTTTTAACAGTGTGGCAACACTTTCGTTACACTTGACCTGTTTTACTTGTTTTTTTATGATAATTATGAAATTAATTACAGTTTTGAAAAACAATCACGTGTACTGCCCTTCCAAAGAATTAATTAGATGCTTAAATGCTGCATAAAATGCTCTTAACGGTAAAGAATTAGCAAAATCACAATCAAATGTTTTATTAACTTTCACGGTCTATTGCAAAACTTTTATGATAGTCCAAAATTTCCAGAGTTTTTATTTTTTTAGGAACTGGGAAAATGACGGTTATTTCAAATATTATCGATGCAACAAGCGCCATCTCATGGACAGTAGTAAAACTTTTCAGAAATTGTGGTGGAATTTTGAAAATTATGCTTATTTTCGTAAAATTACGGTGGCAAACTGAAATTACGTGTGGCAACTGGACCAATTCTTCATCACATTTAGGATGATTTTCATGAGTGAAGCTCATTATTTGCATTTTGCATGGTTTGAGAAGATATTTTGGGATTTTTGTTTGAGACTGTTCAACAATAAGTTAAGTTGGAGACACGAACGTGGACAAAAGGCAGGAGAGAGGTGAAAAAACATGATTTTAGTTGGACTGTAAGAACGAAGGCATTCGTAAGTTTTCATAGCTTTAAAACTCACCTTATGTTTTGGAAAATTACTGCTAGCGAAAATCGTTCTTTTCGTTATTGCCAGTGCTTCATAGAGAATTGTAATTATGGTTATATTTCACGAGCATTTCAATGTTGATTTATACATTTGCATCCAAACATATCATTATTTCCATTTTCGATCGTAGGCACCTTTATCATTCCACTGCCAAGATGGAACTACAAACAATCTTAGTTAATACTTATTGCTCTACAAGTCGGGAAACAAAAACGTCTTCATCTTTTTCACGGATCGTTCCGCAGGCCGAACATTTAGATGTTTACCGAAAATGGTTACCACCTTATCGTTTGTGAACACTTCAAACTGTGAATCATTTTTTGGAATTGCTAAAAGTGCAAAAAACAGTTATAAAGGGAAAGCCGTCTCGAATTATACTGTTTCAAACTCACTTCTTAGTTTGTCATCTTTTGACACCATCTTGAAGGTTCCCTTCGTGTCCAGTACCACGATGCCTTTCATTCCGACAACGCTGGGTTGTTTCGACCGAACGATGTGAATTTTTGCTCCATGATAATCCGCCTTCAGTAAGCTAGCCCTGGGGGAAATCAAATAAAAAATTAATTAGACTATGTGTAAAACACGCTGATAAAGTTGTATTGCAAATCTTCAACATACACGATTGTATTGTATCTACCCTCCGTCACATCCGGACATTCGTTCGCGGGAAATAGGGTATTGAAATACCCGCACCACATCCTGTGCAGCTTTTGGGCGTCTTTGTACTTGATCGTATCGTGTGGCAAGGTGTAGAGTCCTAGCTCTTTGATTTCCTTGCGGGACAGTTTCTTTTTCTGCTTCCCCGTTCCTGAACGTGTCTTCCTGTTGGCTTTGTTGAACTGGTTCAGATTTATAAAGGCGTTTTTTGTTTCACAGACGACTGCCTGGTACTGGGGCTGCACCAGCTTTTGCAGTAACGATTTTGGTTCTGTAAAATAGGTAACAATTAGTAGTTTAACACGAAATAAATTAATTAAACGCCGTATTACCGGCCATCGTGACGACACGTGCGGTTTACCCGATTTGTTAAGAATGTTTTGTTTACAATATTTGACATATGTTGGCCGATGGTGCCGTACCGCTGTACCTCTGTACCGCTGGAAGCAAATACCGTTCCATCCGAACGCACGCACACAGACAAACCGTTTGGTTTATCCGTTAAAATGATACAAAAGTAATTCAGTTTACAGTTTGCTAATTTCTCTATCTGTATGAATCTGTATGAAGATGCAAGTCATATATAATTCTCTGATCATTGGACAATATTTAGGCTAAAAAATAATCGCCAATATAGAGCTAAAATTCACTGACGTTAGATGCTTCCATCACGCCAAGTAGACTCGTTGCAATTTCAGCCAGCTGTTTGTCAGGTGAATCTCGCATCGATTTAATCATTGTCCATGGAACCTGAAAATAAAATTCATTTCTAATGATAAAACCCACACAAAAGGGCATTGGAGTCATTTTTACCTTCTCAGGAAGCGATGAAGGAATTCCTGCTTGAACGGAAGAGCTCAGTAGGCGATATATGATTGCCACGGCAACCGCCACCACGTCGGTCGGATCGTGCAAGCTCAAGCACCGTAGCACACTGTTGACAAGTTTTTCCTCGCTCAACATAACAAAAGCGACCGGGTCCTCGAGCGACATGTTGTACGCAAACGTTAGCACCATGCGTTTAATGAACCGGTAGTGGGGAAAGCTCCATCGTTCCTGATCCAATACCATCTTCTTCATCAGATCCACCACCAGCTCTTGCTGGGCTAGAAATGCTCTTCCTTCGGCGAATGCAGCTAGGTTCGTGATCGAACCTAGCAATGATATGACGAACACATGCTCCAGGGATTGCAATGGCGGCAAGGTGTTGCCGTAAACCTGCATAAACGAATCAATGATGCCCTTCGTTAGGGCACAGTATTTCAGCATCGATTCTTGCGCTTGTATTAACATTTTCACGTTCGAATGGCTTTTGAACGACTTCCATACGATTTCGCCCATTACTGAGCCAATCTTCATCATTATCTGGTACTGCCCGTCGTGCAATCTGAAATGCAGGATCTAGGTTCGGTTAATAAAATTAAAGTTCGTGTAATCGCTTTACAATACTCAACTTTTTATCATTATTTGCTTGACTCGTTGTTTCCTCCAGCTTTCGCTCGAGCAGCGCAACCCTCCCTTCCGCTTTCAGCGCCCGCTCCTTCCATTTCAACGTCCTATCGTCCGCTTCTTTTAGTTCTACAACAAAACAAAGGCATGAGGTCAACGTGGTCCGTTTCAGTTACCTCTCAACTCGTACTTACTGGCCTCAAGCAGCGGCAAACATTTCTTTGTCACATAATGTAACATCTTTCGGTGGCGTTGAACAGCAATTTCGATATGTTTGCACGCTTTTTCGTCTTCTACCATCATGATGAGCAGTTGAGCAGAGCCTACAACGACTGGGAACTACACCATGCGATTAGTGAAACGGTTTGATTGAATCCTATTTTTCCCAAGTATCCTGCCCAAAGCCGAACCGGTTAAAACCCGTTTCCGAAACGGTTGCTTTGCAGAGTCGGCAATCTTGTGAATTTCGCAAGACAATATACATGATTATTAGAACTCATTTATATTGTTCATCACAGTTATTTCTTTTAACGCTGGCTTCCTGTTTTAATTTGAGCCAATAAAAATTAAAACGAGAATAAATTTATTTTATTTTCAATCCAATTCGGTCGAACCATCTTTAAACCATCAACTCTGCTCCATAAACGGCGGATGACAGCTCATGTATGTCACAACAATCATCGCTGCTTGTGCAAAATATACAGAAACAAGAATAAATATTCTAAAACGCTGTGCGGTGAAAGTTGTGTTACGTGTTTCGGGCAAGAATAAAAGAAAACTCTAGTGTTCATTCCAGCGAGACAAATTCCCGGCCCGCGGGGGCCTTGGAAAACGAAGAAAACCCACCCGTCCGTAGCCGTAACGCCACAGCAACAGCCAGCTATAGTTTTGCCGACATCCATTCACTATATGATCGTCGGTGGAGCAGCGAGCGCGGTAACACGGTGGCAGAAAGTCGGTGAAAAACGAAGAAAATCGCTTGTTTTATGCCTCGAGTGGAAGGGAAGGAAACCCAGAGTCGGCCAATGGTGAAGCGCATCACAACGGCGACGACGACGTCAGCGACACTCGGCACAAAACTTTCTCCCATTCGTTCGCTGGTCATTCGATACGTCGTATGCGGCTTGAGCAAGGCTGCCGCCTTACGGTTTGTTTACCTACCTGCCTAATGCGTCTGGGGCAGTGGTTCGGTCGGTTGGCGGGTGGTAAAGTGAAGTGGCAATCAGCGAAGAATGCAGTCGCCGTTCTTGAACCCTAACTGCACTCACTGGAAAACGATAGACCTAGTGCGTATGGAGCAGAATTAAAGCAACAAGCGTGTCAGGAGCGTGTGTGTTTCTCGTGCTTCGGGAAAGCGATTCCCAAATCAAACACGGAACAGAAAGTATTTACCATCGATCAGGGAAGGCCATCTGGCCATCATGTTCGTGGGGCTTGCTTGATTGCAAATCATCGTGAAAATTGTGTGGCCCTTTCCCGATTCCCTCACCGCTATCTTATATTGGACGCTCATCATGGCCAGCAGTGAGACAGCGGAAAGCTCAACCGTAATTCGCAAAGGTAAGTGAAAGTCAGCTCCTTGTCAATTGCATATATTTTCTCTGCTTGCTCGTTTTTCTTGTTTCAAGCAACCTCGATGATGATCGTTTGCAAAGAAAATGGGGCTGCGAAATCATATTGGGGTCAGCAGCGTCGTGTTAATTACGATTTTTTTCTCTGGTAGAATGCCGACGATGGTGTCCCCTACACAATCTTCTTGTGACTAACGAGAGAGGAAATCGAAAAGCGGCACTTAAAAGAAATACTTCAAGCGGAAAGAATCATTGATGATCTCTCTTTGGCAAATGCCTCTATAAGACATTATAGGCACGTGGAATGCCTCTCGCTGTAGGAGCGTTTAAAGTGCTAATACAAAAGCTTAACGCTGAGCGCAAATCGCTGGAACCATGTGGATACATTCGCGTTGGCGCCTTTGCACCGTATTGCACAGATTACGGCAGCGAATGTACTGGAATGATGCGAAATATAAGCCGCCTGGGCCCGTTCCAGTTTCCAGCGTGGCCTCGCTGATAAGCTAAAATCATAAATTACATCCACTTATGAAGTAAGTGTCCGACTGCTTCGCGACAAGCAGAGTAGAGAGGAGAGCTTTTTCCCTTTCCCTTTCCCTGCTTTGTTATCACCAGGGTGGTTATCTGCTTACACTCCCATACTCTCCGTGGGAGGGATGGTTCATTCAATTGTTAAACGCAAAAACAAACGGGGAAAACAAATGCTTTGGGGAAAAAGCGAAGTTGAATTGGAATTGATTTTTTATAGAGATCTTGCGCTCAAGTGGTGGAAGGTCAGTAGATATTAGAGAATAATTATCATTCTACAGCACTTTTTGCATTTTTCATTTAATGCTCATTATTGTGCTTCGGTTATCGGTTATTATCGGTCATCAATTTGTGTTGATTTACCTAGGTCATGCTATTCACAAGCGAAAAATGAGTTTCGCTACAAAAGGTGCCTGGTTTGATAATGCAACGAATATTATCAGTGTCAAACGTGTTAAATAATTTATAGCTGGGTTTGTTACAAATAATATCAACGAGACGATAACACATGTTAACTTTACTTTATCAGTAATGTAAGTTCATGAACCGGTAAACTTATGATTTATGTGTGAGTAGGTTGTTTATTAGCAATCCATGTCACCGGAAACGTTTTTATTAATCTTACTTTATTAGAATTGAACACTTTTAGTGGTACGTTGACACCGAAGAGCTTTGTTTCAGCGCGATAAATGCATAGATCATTATCTGACCAGGCAAATGTTTGGGAAGTCCTGTTCAAACATCGTTCTCCCAGGGATGATCAACCCGCTGGACTGGCCTAAACAGCGTGTGGGTTAAAATAATCGAAATTTTCCTCTATGATAAGGTTAGTTTTGGAAAATTATGAGCATTGGATGTCTTGAAACTGACCTTTAAAATATTGATTATGAATCAAATGAAATTATGGGACAAGCAGCAACATTATACACGGCATATTTACAGCTAAATGTTGCATCTACATTAAAATTAAAGGCATGTTTAACATCTATATAAAGAGGAAACCTACGTAAGAAAAGCAATTATTAACAATGTATTTAAAAAGTTAAAAAAAATAGTCTGCACATTTAAAACATTAGTGCCCTTCTTTACTAAGCGCCTAAAGATATGCAATCGGCACGTGTCGCACAAAAATGTTGAATTATCTAGCTCTAATTATCTAGACTAGTATTAATAATCTAGCTAACAGTTCTTAAGCTACCGATCATATGCAAACTTTTCAGTTCACCATACAAATATCGGAATACTTCGTAACATTTGATCTTATAATTCTTGGCTACTTAAGGTTAATTGTATATTTTCCCGAAGCACTCTACCACTTAGGGGGTTATTATTAAACCCCCCCCCCCCAAACCCAACAAAAGCCTTAATTTTCTTAAACCTCTTTCTTAATATGGTTGACTAAGTTTACTAAGCGCACATCGTGTTCATGCGTCCGTGAACAAATGAACTCACGATTGCATGAACCACTTCTTGCCTTATGCGCTTCGTTCGCGTCCGATAGGCGGCAGCAGTTCGCGCAGCTGATACGCGCGTAATCTACTCTCTTCGCAAAACGCTTGTCCCCGAACCGTCGGCGTTTGGAGAAGCGGCCGCGTGCGCTCACCAACGGAGAAGAAGAGCCGCACGGTCGCGATAGAGTCGTGCGCAGGCCAACGGAATCGCGCACTGGCAGCGCAACGCAACGGCCCGCGAGAGCGCGTGTGGTTGGTCTCAGTTTCTATTAAGCACTGGACAATTGCGGTTCTGTTGAAAACGGTCCGTATCGCGCTCTATGAACGTGTGTCTCTTCATCAGTGGAAAGGTGTGTCAGGCGATAGGATCGTACGATCGTCGCATCCTCCAACGGCTACAATATGCCTCAGTGAAACCCAGTGGCAACGTTCGTCCGTGTGTGCCTGTGCTTTTTGAAAGAGAAATCGTGTAATGAAACACGTGCAAGTTTGTGAAATTCAAACACGCTGTAAATCGTGAAAAGAAGTCGCTAGTGTATGTGTCTTTGGGCGCGGAATTTTCGTTCGAGGTCATCACCGTTCTCCCGTTTCGCATATATTTGCACAAACGCGGGAGGGTCTTACGGCGACAGCGTGTTCGTCTGTGTGGTGCAGGACTTTTTCACAGCTTCACCGTAGGTGTCAATCAAGCGGATCAATTGAAAAAGATGACCGTGTCTTCTTGTCGCCGTGTGTGGTGCTTCGTACGTGATAGCGGCGGCAGTAGCAGCAGCAGCAGCAGTAGCAGCAGCAGTTCGCACTGTTACAAATCTATTTTGAAGGATCTCCCGGGTCTGTTGAAGAGCTGTTAACGAGCATGCAGGAGTCTTTGCTGGGTTGCGAAATGAGGCCTAGCAACGTGTTGCCATGTAGAGTCCGACCTGGCGTAGTGGTGTAGTTGCCAACCCGATTTCTGCCAACGGTGTACCTCTGTAACGTTTTAGTAATTCATTTTCTTCGGAGTAGACGCTCTCGTGACCGCTTGTCTGTGTGTTTTTGAAGATCACGGCAAAAGGCGCACAGAAGTATGGAATCTGCACACAATCATACCTCCTCCGCTACCTGCTCACTCTTCTCCGTGCGTGTGGAACACGATGTGTTGCGTATGTACCATCGGTGAGCACCTCATAGGCCGTCGGCAGCATTGTGTAACCGATTTTGGCGGTACTTTTTCTGCAAAGGTAACGCCATCGCACACTGTTGCCTTCCCATGCCGGCTCTGATGTTTAGTGCCCATTAAGCCAACCGCCACCCATTAGTGAATCGAGAGAGAGAGTGTAGTCTTTCGGGTGGTCATGACTTCAGTTCGCTTCCTTGTTGTTATGCGGCACCGTCTTCGGATGATGCCACACCATGTCTCGTTCCGACTCTCTTTTTCTCTCTCTCTCTCTCTCTCATAATTCTTCGAAATCGTTTGTTTTCTCTTTGTGCGGTCAAGTTGTTTTGGCTTTTGATAATTTAACCTCCCAAGACATGGGGTGAAGGAGGGATGGCAACTTGCGGTATGTTGCACTTTCGCTATTCAAAAGCCGCGGGCACGAGCGCCAGCGAACGTACCAGCAACTGGAGCGTTAAATGCACGCGAATGTTCCAAAGATCGGTGTTGTGCGGTGGTGGTGTAACGGTGACAATCCGATCGGACGGATCCACATTCCAGAGACACACCTTCGAGTGGATGACGTTACGGCAAGAGGGAGAGCCTTTCGCGCGACAAGGAGTTTTGTAGGTCAGTGCGCAAAAATCGTCACCATCGTTCAGTCTGTGTCCCCCATGGTGAAATGAACCGGTCTCAGCAACAAAGTACCTGCCCGCCTTAGCACCGGATCGCAACAGTTCCGGAAGTACGGACGGCCTTTTTGTGAGACAACCGCGTGTCATGGCACGCGTGCACGCACACGATTGCATTGCCAATGTCGCGTGTCATGAGACTGGTGCAAAGTTCAGTTCCTTACTCTAGTTTGCTACACACAGCCCGGGGAGACCTTGGCGCCTGGTCCCTGATGGGTGCATAGGAATTTACCCGGGACGGTAACGAGGTTTAAGTTGCATGATCTTCAACATCTTGACGTGATCGATCACGATGTCTTATCAGAAATTGCAGAACAAGGATGTGTTTGCGTGTGTGTTGCTTTGTGAAGATCGTGTCATCGAACTGTTCCGTTCGCAAACGGTTCTGTTTCCTCGTTTGCAAGATCATTCGAGTCGCTTGAGGAAGATTATGAGGTTTAGGAGGCTTTGTTTTGTTATGTTCGCATAACCACACTGATAAGTCGCGCATGCCTCAAAACCGGATTCTGGGAGGCATATCGGGCCGGTTTTCTGTTGTTTTGGGAGTAAAGAACTTTCGTGCTATTCTTTGACCACGCATCATCCATCCACATCTCCGAAGATGAAAGGAATTCTTAGGCAAAGCTACAAAAAAAATTGAACTGAACATAGCGGACCTCGAACAGACAAGACCGGGCATAGACATGTGGTTACTTTGACTATGTAACACTTTGTAACACACAAAACGGTTTGTGTTCCAGATCATTCGATGGTTTACATATCGTAGGTGCGCTGATTCCAAATAAAGTGAAAACAGGATATGAGAGACTCGTGTATGAGAAATTCTTCATTATGGTAGATGTTTTTTGAGGACTTGCTTTTTCGTATATGAGTAAGCTCTCTATAAGATGGAATTTCAAAGCCCGTGTAAGAGAGATTTTTCTGATAGTTTGAACCAAATGAATCTGATATCTACATCGAGCACATAAGCCTCATTACTTTTGTGTTCATGCTCAACTCAATACCTGCAACGAAAATTCTTTATTAGAGAAATCTTCATATGAGAGATTTTTTGCAAAGTCCATTGGATTCTCTCTTATCCAGGTTTCATTGTGTTTGATTGGAAAGAACCAATTTGCCGTACCTGCTTTTTAGATGTAAGCTATTAACAATGAATGACAGGTTCAATTTCTACCAGAAAGCTACCTCAGTAAGCACGATCTTCCCTTTGATCACTCTGGATTAAACTACTCGACCTCATTGTCAGGCATCTTGGTTTGGCTTACCACATTTCTTATCCTTAAAACCTACACTTTAACCACCATTTAAACGCCCCGAAACGCTTTTTTGCGACCTTTTTGACCTTGCCCAATTCTCCATTCAATAATTCATTGCGGCGTACAGCGAACGCACAGCTTGCTCCTTCGGAAGAAGGATACCTTTTCGGCGCCTCCACACCACTATCTACCCCTTTCGGGAAGATAAGATTAAGATACGCAACAACGATTACAGCAGGGTGTTGGTGTGCGTGACCCACACAACATGAATGTGCGAGGCTGTTTATCGACCAACGGTCAAGTAGAACCGGCCTGTGCCCTCAAGTACGTATTGAGGCTACTGCGACACCAGCCAGGGAAGGTGTTTTTGCACTACCAACCCCTTCGCGATTGGATGAAGAGATCTGTGTACTGTTGACTCGCGGGTTGGGCAAAACATTGTTCGAAACAAGACGTTTAGTGGTTGAGATGGATGGCAGCAAAAAAAAACTGAGAATCCTACCGGCCCAACACAACCACTGGCGAATGATAGACACTTTGGCTGGGAGTTGTTGCTTATGCTTACTTGAGTTTTTAACTGTTTTTGCTCTCGTACCCGCTCTACCCATATCGCTCTCAACGCCCCCCCTGCACAACGCGCAACATTTGCCAATTCATGCTTGTGTTCCAGACGCGAAAATACACACACACGCAGACCAAACACGACGTTCATCTGCGCGCCGGTGGCTCTTCGCGAAGGTTATCACCTAGAGAGTGTGTTCGATGGATGTGTTTTTTGTGTAAAGTCGCCCCATCAATATTTCTGCTTGGTCCAGAGAAGGCTTGTGCCGGACGGATTTTCAAACATCGTTTGCCAATCGTTGGCTAGCGAATCCCCGGGTCGGATGTGTGTGTGTGTTTGGGAGATTTAATTTCATTTTCTTGCGTGACCCTGATTGTTTTGGCGCGGGGCCAAGTCGGGGCCAACAGCTGCAGACACCAACGCTGGAGCTGGAAAGTTCGATGGAAGGAAACTTGCTGGTCGATGGGAGAAAGTGTATGTCGTCTATAATCACCCGCATGTGCCAGACATACGAGAACATAATCTTGGAGGCGTTGTAGGTTGTTTGATTATTAGAGGGGTTCTAATTTTTGAGGTTCTACTGTTTAGGTTGGCACGAAGTTTAAAGGGATTGGAATAGGCCCTGCTTTCCTCTAATTGATGCATGTGTGAACGTACAAGTCTTCCAAGAGTTATCCAAGAAGATCATGGACAATAAAAAATTTTTTTGTAGAAAAGGGTCATGGTTAAAATGTAAGAATATCAAGTTATATCGACTAGACATTCAGGATCTTTGTTTGTGAAGAGATAATAACTATGATTGAATATGTTAGATATGTTCTTTGATGATGATTTCAGGGCGTTATAAGCTGTAAATTTGACCGGCACGGTGGTGCAGTGGTAACGGCGTAGGGCTGTAAAAAAACCCGTCGCCGGTTCGAATCTCACTCGGACCACTGCCGCCCCCCATACGCAGGATTGACTATCCTGCTATGGGTACACTAAATCACAACCCTCCATACGCAGGATTAACAATCTTGAAATAGATGGGTACACTCAGTCACAGAAAGATCCAAAGCACTTAAGTGCTCTGGTTAGGCCTCTGGTTAGGTCTACTGGTTTGTTGTGCCACCGAAGAAGATAAGCTGTTTAAAATTAATTTTATGCAACATACTTCTTCGAAATGAGTCTGCTTGATAAAAGTAAGTCAAGTCAAGTAAGACTTATTGGACAGTTAGAGCCTGAACAAAACAAGTTAATAGCCAAAACTTCTTGATATAAACAGCGAAAAGCGTTTTAAAGGTCACTACAGTTTTTCTGCGACAAGTCTGCAAGGTTATAACCTGTAAAGAACTGTATAAAAAGAGGTTATAATTGAATGTATGTAAAAGGAGAGCTCTGTAGGGCTTAGCATCCAAAGCATTCTGATTCCATCTCATTCAAGTATCCTGATCCTCAAATAACTTCAATTGATTGGTACTCAGCTAAAACTCCAACAGTCCAACGCGTTTCTGCATTCCACATAGCCACGTTGTTTCTTTCTTTAAAATTCTAAGTAAATGCCATTCTGGTGCACCTATCGCTGGTTTGATAAAATGTAAAACATTCAATCCCAACAAAGTACGCAAGTTGTGACCTCATTTAAACCATGTGCCCGTCGGTGAAGGGTGCGAAAGCTTTGCAGTCCATTACACGGCTCAGAATATTGATGATGAGCTTCACGACATTGCTGCCGTCCACCTTCTATACGGTGTTTCTCCACTAGTGAATGAGTCGCGGGCAACTTAAGTTGAACCCGCGCCTGATTTCCATTGCACACACACACATTCGGCATGCGAGGTTGACCTTTTGGTCACAACAAAAACAAAACAGGGAAAAGAAAAAAGGAAAACCTGGGTGGTGTCCCTTTTTATCGGTCACTTGCGTCCAACAATGGAAACGGCGAGCGAAACAGTAGAGAGTGGTTTATTCGCCTGTACGCTAAAGGCAACAAGTAACACTCACTTTTTGAGTTGAGTTTTTTTGTCGATATGACTTTAGAATCGCACTTTGCAAAAATGTTGCAAACACGAGGGATTGTTTCTGCTGCTGCTAGTGCAGGTGCTTTACACGGAAATGAACGCAGCGCTTTTGTGCAGAGAATGGAGCCACTTCCTGTTCACGTTCTCGGTCACACGAGACCCCCTCGTATCACGTATCTTTCCATCATTAATTAAGCACCCCCTCGCTTCTATCTTCTCGGCTTAGTTGTTAACGTTTATACGTTATGGCCATTGACGCTTGTTGTAACACACAAAAAATCGACTGGTCCCTTCGTTCGCGGGGGTCGCCATTTGCGTCATTTTTTCGCCAGCAGCCATTTTTCCCGTGGGCTCTCTTTCTCTCTCTCTCTTCATGTCGGAGTGGATAATAGTAACCCCCGCTAGAGGAAGCCTCTTCAATCGCACAAAATTGGTAAACAAATCGGCAGGAACAAAAAAAATGAAGAATCGACCACTTCTACATAACCGGAATTGAGGCTCGTGGTGTGAGACCGTTCAGTGATAAAACAAGGGAGGGTAAAAACAACGCTTGTCACTTCGTGGGGAACTTCAAACAAATCATTGGGGGGCTGTGTGGAGTACGTCAGAGTGTTTTGACGGCGTTGGTGGGCAATTGAAAGTTGTAAATTTGGAGAAGAAATCACCGAAAGAGGAGATCACTAACGATCGTGCGTTGTGGTGAGATCATAACCGTTTCTTTGGATACTTTTGAGAGAAACATTACATTTTTATCAACGCAATTAACACTGTGGAAAAAAAATACTGATCTATGTACAAATATTGACGATACAGGAATAGAGAGCAAACAGAGCTGACAGATGCATTCCATGTGTGTTTTTACACTTTACTGTCATCTTTAACGATCTTCCCCTTCAATCTTTCTAATGGTGATAAAAATATCAAAACTGCTCGTCTTTTGTACTTCTTACAAATTGATCGTTTTTTTTTGTTCCACCGTTTTCCTTTCCCATCTGCGCAAGCGGGTGCTTTCCCAACCTTGACCAAATGCCCGTAGCAATTGGTTTCGTACACAAAAACCCCGAAGGCTCTTGGCGGCTTGTCGTCTCCCCTACCCACCCACCGATGATGCTCCAAGTTGTATATATGCGCTCTCAATATATATGCTGATGTTTTTTTTTGCACATTGACTACCATCGTCATGAGATGTGGCGCTGTCGTGAAACACGTTAATTGCTAAATACTTCGCTGGCAAATGACGCAACTCCGGCGGTAGTCCATGGGAGACGCGGAAAAGATTGTCCGTTGACCTGCCGTGCTGTGTGCTTAAAGGTGAAAAGCAATTTGGCACAGAAGCGCTGTATATTCAGCATATTATCTCGCTGTTGCCTTGATACGGACGGTGTCCACGGTTGGGCAGTGTAGAAACATTATTCACAACAGCCACTCACCCCCCCGTAATGGACAATGGGTTTAATAGCGAAGAACACATTGTGTGATAGCAACAGCATTGATAAACGCACTGCCTCTATTTTTGCGCAACACAAACGGCTGTACACCGTTTGGCCAAGGTCGATAAAAGTGAACCGTACTGGCGAAGCGTTACGATTACGCAGTGATTCATTGATTACGCGGGGATGATTGGCAAACGAAGAAGTGAGGGGTAAAGGTGAGCTGTATTAGTCGGTTAAAAAATTGCGATCAAGCGATGGGGGTAGGTAGCAACACGGTCCTGCGTTTTGCTAATCGTTGTTTGCCACATCGCATCGCGAATGTTGTAGAATTGTTGCTTTGTGGGTTAAACGCAATGCTCCCCTTCAATGCGTAACAGGGCGCCATCTGTTGTATTTTTTAGGCACGTGACTTTGCTTAGTACACGATAAGCGAGTGAGTGAAGACATTGCGAAACAGACTACTGCTGCTGCCATCGCTATCGCCTCAGCGCACCGACGACGAAGATCTTCACCTTTTACCTCTAACAAAACCCACAGAACATGTCGAGTGTAACACTCTTTTTACACCCCCCGCGGTATCTTCACTTCACTCACCAGGTGGCGCTGAACGCGTACATCGAGCGGGGCATCCGGCTGCGGCAGGAGCGCGCCCTAGAGCAATGGACACGCACGGACGCACTGGACAGTGGTCCGCTCTGCTCGCAGCTTTCTAGTGCGGTGTCGCGCTGGATCCTCTACGGTACGGTCGTGCCGTCCGTCCCCACGTCCAGCGGCCATCGTCAGTACGCGGCCCACTCTATGCCGCACCATCACTATCGACCGCTCGGCCGCAAACCCCGACGCAAAATGTCATCCACCGAGAGTGGTGGCAGTGGTACTAGCGGCGCTGGTGACGATGGACGTAGCCCAAGCCCGAAAGTGTCCTCAGCGGCGGGCAGTCGCCGGACGCCACCAGCCCGTCGGCGACCCCGGGATCTTCAGCGTACGTCCACGGCAAACTCTTCACATTCCTCGGCCGGTTCCATCACATCCATACTGTCCAGCCTTTCGTCGGTGAACAGTGTCAGCAATCAGCAGCAACGGAGACAGCGTCGCATAAAGCGACGAACGGGTGGAAGCGGTAGAACGGTGCCCGGTACGGCCAGTAGTGGCAAGTCGGGATCGGAAAGCAAAGGTGAAACGGTTAGGCGGCGTCCCGGACGACACGCCCTCAGCGGTAACAGTAGCAGCGGCAGCAACAAATCCAACTCCGATACGCGGTGGACCGACGAAAGCCGGTCGGAATCTTCGGAACATTCCATTGAAGGGCCAGTGTGTAAGCATCGTTTCTACAATTCTATTCCATTCTCCTACGACATGGGACTGATGGTAGTCTCTCGGTTATTTCTTGTTCTGTTTTATTCTTTTTTGCCTGCAAACACTTTATGTTAGTCTTTTGATTTCTTCAATGTCTGGAAATGTCTATAATTTCTTCACCCATCATATTAGAATTTCTTTGATTTGCAAGCTTGTTTTTTCGTTCGGGTTGCACGTTTCCTACTCCGAAAGATGCCGACAAACATCAAGCTGCCCCATTTCTTCCTACTTTGTCCAACACGAATCAATAATAAATCAATCATCTAGCTAAACCTGATCAACAAAATCTGCTACGCTCCAGTTGTAGCGTTTTCTTTGCCCAAACAAGCTGCTCCAAGCATTCACGTGTCTGCATCGGCACTTTCATCAGTGGCCGTGTGCGGAATCGTTCCTTTCGCGCAAAGCAGATGCAGCAGGTCCTGCTCCGTAGCTCGTGCGCGCGTGCCCTCCAGCTCTTATGTTTGCCCTGACCCTTCTTAGTTCCAATGGCACGTGAAACAAACCGGTTCCTGCCTGTGTGTTGGTATGTCCCGGATGTTGGAAGGCACGCCCTTGCCTTTATTGGTTCTAGTTTTCTCTCTCGGTTGCGTTTCAACAGGGGGTATCGTGTCTAACACCTTACCCTAAATGTGATTAGTTCTTAGTTTGTAATAAGTAGCAGCTGATAAGCGTGTCCGACGCATGCATGCCTATGCAACCGAGTCCTTGATAATGACTTTAGAGAACATTCTCTCCGGGGATCGGGGTTTTGGAGTTGGAATTTTGGACCTTTCTCCCGCTGCTCCGGACTCTGTTCTGCCTTACTGATAAGGGTGACGTTTCTAGCAGTGCCCAGCCATCTCAGCACAGACTGTCGATAAGCTAATCAAGGATTCGAATCAGTCGGGTTTGTCTGGATGGTGGCTGGCTGGCAAGCGGAGGATGGATCATGTACGCTCACCAGCTCGAACACGTGATCCGTACCGACGCACGGAGGTCAGGCTGGAAGTTGATCAGCTGGTTTTGGTTGAACGCGATGAAACACGAAAGTGACCTTAGCACGAGGCGGTGATGCGTTGTCGGGTTGCACTCTGAGGCCGCGATAAGTTATGACGGTCCAAAATCCAATCCAGTTTGGGAAAAATTTATGCCAAACTTTGGTTATTTCAGTTTGCCCTGCTTGTTTGCCTTCTGTTAGTACATCTTGGGTTTTAAATTAATGTTTTTTCTTCTCCACCTTCGTCTCTTCTCTCCAACAGCGATGCCATGGTTCGGCATGGACATTGGCGGCACGCTCACGAAGTTGGTGTACTTCGAACCGAAAGACATAACACCGGGCGAGCTGGATCAGGAGGCTCGCATACTGCGCAACATTCGGCGTTACCTGACGAAAAACTCGGCCTACGGCAAAACTGGCCACCGGGACAGCCACCTGCAGATGGACGATGTGGTCATACGCGGCCGGCGCGGCTCGTTACACTTTATCCGCTTTCCGACGTCGGAAATGCTCAGCTTCCTGAAGCTCGCCAAGTCCAAGGGAATGGCACAGCTGGTGACGACCGTCTGTGCGACCGGTGGCGGTGCCTTCAAGTTCGAGGAGGACTTCCGGCAGAACGTCAACATGAAGCTGGCCAAGTTTGACGAGCTGGATGCACTGATCAAGGGCATCCTCTTCACCGAAACGCACAACAAATGTGAATGCTACTTTTGGGAAAATGCCAACGAAATTAGGTAAGCAAAGTTTGGCCATCCGGTCAGCTAGCAAATGGAAAAATAAAAAAAAAACTTTTTTCCTCATACCCCTTGCAGTAGTACGAAGAAAAAGTTCGACTTTAGCCAACCGTATCCGTTTATACTGGTGAACGTCGGCTCGGGCGTGTCGGTGCTGGCGGTGCGCGGCCCGGACAACTACAAGCGCATCTCCGGCACGAGCCTGGGCGGCGGAACATTCCTGGGCCTGTGCTGTCTGCTCACCGGCTGTGAAACATTCGAGGAAGCAATACAATTAGCTACGAAGGGTGATCATAAGAAAGTAGATAAGTTAGTTAAAGATATTTACGGCGGCGACTACGAGCGGTTCGGCCTGCCCGGCGAGCTGGTCGCGTCCAGGTAGGTTCTGACCATGTTGTATGTTGCGAAGAACGTGTCCTTACCAATCCACTTTACTTTTCTCTTTGGCAGTTTTGGACAGATGCATCTTCAGGAACGGCGGCAGAGCGTTAGTAAGGAAGATCTAGCCCACGCAATCCTCGTGACGATCACCAACAACATCGGTTCGATCGCGCGCATGTGTGCGAGCAATGAGAAGATCGAGAAGGTAGGTCAATCTCATCCTTGTGTCCACTTTGTGCTTACATTAATTGAACCTTTGCCTCGTTTTAGGTTGTGTTTGTGGGCAACTTCCTGCGCGTGAACCCGATATCGATGAAGCTGCTAGCGTACGCGATGGATTACTGGTCGAAGGGAACGCTCAAAGCCTTGTTCCTGGAGCACGAGGGCTACTTCGGTGCTGTCGGTTGCCTTTTGCAGTTCAACGGTGAGCTGCACGCACAAGTCGGTGATTTACTTACTTAGATAGTAGTTAGAAGGTAACAAAAGTGGGAAAGGAAGGGCAGGCAGGCTACCAACTGTTTAATACGTTGCGCCATGCTCTCTCTCTCTATTGGTTTCATTTTAAGCGCTAAATTAGCTTGTTCGGGTTTGATCTAGGTTTGTTGTAAAGAGTCCCATAAACAGCTTTTAAAACTATGAATCGGTTCAGTTTCATCATCATTAATGCAAAGTTAATACGTTGGGTCGCGGTTAGACTACTTTTGGCATTTTAAATCACACGGTTTTTGATGCGAGCAATGAATCTAAACCAAAAGTCAAGCAGAAGGAAAATTGCACTACAAACAGGTAAACCACGTTTTCGCTTGATAATGCTGAGTTGCATTCACTACAAAAGCAGTTGAACGGTGGAGAATGAAAGTCCAAACAATCAAGCATTACTTTTATCAATCCCTTTGCGACCAGCTGGCGGAACAAGTAAGCAAATGCGCCCATGACGATCCTTCGACAAACTTATTGGACATATTTACAACGAGTGAGATTCATTAGACAGGGAGCGGAAAGGGAAAGCCCATAGGTTCACGCTAACCTGCAGCAAAACAAAATCGGAAAAATCGCGGAACTAGATTTCTGTAAGGTATAACCAGGGGAAAGATGATAAATAAGTTTACAACGATAAGTACGAGCTGGTGCAGCGATTGCAGATAGGCTATAGGTGCTCATTTTGCAAGGAGACGAGCGAGTGTCTGCAAGGTCTGTTGGGATTAATGTTATAAATTATTATTATTGTGGTTATAATAATTATTAATTTTATTTTATATCGTTAGTAGCACACATACGAACACGTTGATCAAACAATTGGCAATGTTTTGAGTTCAAAACTCGACCGTATCAATTTTGGCTTAGGGAAAAGGGCGGTAAAAACCGAACACAGGTAACACTTAAGGATTCCCCCAGCGATGTATGTACATGATTGATCTTTTTCCTTCCGACTGCAAAGTGTGGTCGTGGGCAGGAAAAAAACGAAAAAAGAATAGGACGCGGCATAGGGCGCATGTGAAAGGGTTTAAAAAAAAGTACGACAGTTAAACAAATTACGGCCAATCGCTAGCTGCTAATTTTACACAAAACTCAACCTTACAAATACAAAAAATCGAACGTATCAAAAACACGAGGGTGAAGACCAGTTGGCTTGAAGGGCAGCTCAATCTCTAAATACGCCTAACACGCCTAAAGTGCAGCATGCGTCGCCCATATGTAAGAAGCCCCAGAATGGCGACGAAATGTTTGTACCGGGAAAAGGCACGAAACACTACAGCAGAATTGTGTTTGCTGGTGTGATACAGTAGCAGGATTTCTCCTCGGCGGTTAAGGCAATGGGCGTATAATATGCACAACGTGCACACCGTTGCGACAAACGAAAGGTTTGTCGAAATCACTTTAAAAATAGAAAAGAAAAAGACAGTTTTGATCGCGTTCGATCATTGCTAAACAATTTTCCACTATTGCTTTATACAGTTAATAAAAACCAAATGGAATATATATACAGCGCACAACGAGACGGACGGTTGGCTTTTTCAAGGTTATAAATCGGTGCCGAAATGTTGGTTTTTAATTTTGTACTTTCTTATTTCAGGGTAATGTGAAGACTGAGCGTGAAACGACAACGGTAATGTTTAACAATTAAGTCGGTTTAAAAGAAACTTCTTTGCGATTTGTGGGATGTTTAAGTACTATTCAAATATATTATATCGGCACATGGATGGATTGAGAGGTAAAGCGCTAGAACACTGCTTTAAATTAATCTCTACAGGTAAGGTAAGCTACTTTAAAGAACCCTTCTAATGTAGAAGTAAAGCATTGGTTTAATTATTGCTCTAAAATACAAAAAAAAATCCCTTAATACTAAAATACGCTTTTGTGCTGCAACAAAGATTTTTGGTACCGCTTTAATCGTTTTTTACGCATTGTTAAGCTCGTTAAGCTCACCATGCTAGGGTGACCATGGTTACACCATTCGTATGGCAACGGACAATCCAGTTTGCAAAGCATCCCTTGTACATTGGAACTATTTCACGTTATCTAGACATTTTTGCTCCTCATTACACTGTATTTGGTAATTACACTGTATTAAACTGAAATATGTATTACGCTAAAATAGTGATAGTTTAGTTTAGCTAAAATAGTTCCATTCTCCTGTGTTATGTGGGGATAGTTGATTGAGACTAGAAGTAGAACTCAATCCCTTCCTCGTTATCTTCTACTTTCTTCAGGACGATCCTCATGATATGCGAACGAGCCATCTCCTCCGTTGGACGTTGCTTTAACGGTCATTTTGAATGAATTGTAAAATTTCGTTACATTCCCTCTGTGGAGCACAACAGCGGGCTCTCCAATGCTTTCCTAACAAGCCCCAAATCGACGGTACCAACAACAACAACAATTGCGATCGCGTAAAAGAAGGTTCGCGCGGTTCGTTGAGGATGAGATGGGGAGGGAGCTTGATGTTGATTTTTTTATGTTGCGTTGAAAGGGGGTGCGAAAACTTTTTTTTTTGTTTTTTTGCCAGCGAGAGAGAAAACCCGGCACTCAGTGGGGGACGTACGCACACGTACACTACGCTCCCGCTCACGCCATGCGGAGACGCGGAGCGCGCGCGAACCGAACGCAGCCGCCAGCCGCGAGATCTCATTCATTCGCTGTTCGGTTGCCGTCGCCGGTGCGTGTGTGTTTGCTGCGCGTGTCTCTCGTCCATCGTCTCGTCTCGACGGAGGAGAGGGAGGAGGGGGGGGACTGCTAGTTCCTGTGTGTGTTGCGAATGCGAACTGCACGGGTTTCGAATCTTCCAAACTGCGTCATCAACTGCGCGTTCCGTTTCGCACGTACGCCAAACAAACGCTGCTGCATCGCCCGGGCGCTGGTGGTGATTGGTGTGTGTTAGTAGTGTAGAAGTATGTTTTGCAGCCCCGCGCTGCCGATTGTTTTGTGCCCCGAAGGCCAGTTCCCGCGCTCACCCTCTTTCCACCCCTTCTACTTCTGCACAGTGTGTGAGTGAGTCCCGGCAAAACCCGTACCTTCCTTTTCCCTGCGCGGTTCCGTCGTTGTGTTTCGCGACTTTTGTGCGCCCGTCGTTTGCATACATGTGCGATGCGCTGTTGCTTTTATTACGCGCGTTGCATACTTTGCACACTTCGTCGTCTGCAGGGCGGGGCTTGGTAAGGTGGGGAGGATGCATCGGATGCATTTTCGCCGGCATGCAGAGACGGCTCGGTCGCAACGGCAACGGCGTGAAGGTTCTTTCAGTTTGTTGCCCCCGCGAATATGTTTCGTCCACGTTTCGTCGTTGGGATCGAGGGGAATTCGATGGAGTGCTGGATTCAGCTTGAAGTTGCGATTTTAAAGGTTTTATTTTTATCGTCGAAAGGAAGGCAGAGCAGTGCGGAGGGCACACCTGGGAGGGATTCGTTTTGCGGCAGGGCAGTACAACGACCACTCTTTTAACATTAATTTCAAAAGAGCAAATTTGTGCTTTAAATCCTCTTCAAAGCCATTTTAAACTCATCCAGCTCTAAACCAACGCTGATCTTGATATAAAATTGAGCAGGAAAAAAATACGGTTTTCACTTTCTTATCTTAATTTTCCCATTAAAAACCCATTCGCTGGTACTGTTGTAACCCTTCGAAGCCGTGGGAAAAGTGCAACAATTACACCCATTCGATCGATGAGTGTTTTCTTCGTCCACCAATACACGTATCTCCAACCCATTTTAATTAGCTTCACCGATACAGTTGTTTGAGGAATGTTCAAGTAAAATATGTTTCCTCAATTGATTCGCTTCGTGGTTAACACAGGTGTTTGCGGGAGAGCAATCTTCTTCTCACACGTGTGTGTGTGTGTAGTATGAGTTCCGTGTACGTGTGTTTATCGTGTGAAAAATACCACAACCCAATACCCGATAAGGGCCATCCGGCCACAGCAGCAGCAGCAGCAGCAGCACCTAGCTATCGTCGTTTGAAAGGCATCGATAATCTTAATCGCCTGTCAAAAGTTTCAATTTTGCTGTGCTGCTGTTTTCAGTGTCTTTTTAGCACTTAAAATGTGTAAAGCAGTGTAGTATTTTATATGTGTGTGAGAGTGATTGTTGTGTGCAGTTTTCTTATTATTGATCAAATGCAAGGTATATAAATTTATTAATTTATTCAACTGTGTTGTATTGAAGCGAAATAAGAAGATTGAAAAAAAAGTTCTTACAATTGAAAAGTGTTACATTTTGCTGTGCGGTGAAGTTTTGTGAATTTTACGTGCCACATATCACACCAGTATACCAGTAGAAAAGGGTGGAAAGCCTGCTTTACGATCGTGCCACAGGTAAATCAGTATATCTTTACAAAATAACGATACCAACATGAAAATGAAAGAAACGCCTTCAAATATTGTGAAAATAAAAGTAAAAACACCTAGCTTCGGGTAACGTTATCGCCTCCCTCATACCGCTTATCAGCTGTCGATGTTGACGTTATCGAAAGGTTTTGCCACAAACTTCCACAACCGCGGGAAGCACCGCGAAGCTTGAACTATATTTCGCTTTGCTTCACCCCTTTCCGTGAGGAAATAAGGGTTTTTTTTTAAAGAGATCGAACGAAAAATAGGAAACAAAACTTTTCTTTTCGTTTCCCGCGTGAGAAAACGGGAAAAGGGCTAACGTTTTTGACCGTCCTTTTTCCTCATTTATTTTATTTGGTACATTTTCTCTCTCTCTCTCCCTTTGTCTCTCTTTATTTGCTCTCCACGAAAATTCACCTAGAGTCGTCACTGTGGCTGGGCACAGACATTCGGTCCGACCTTGGTGGCCCATTTTCACGACCTTGTAGATGGCAAATAGACGCAGAAAAATCCCCCCAGCCACCCCATCTCAAAGTGTTCTAAGACACGGTGGGTGTCCCTTTGGAAGGGGAAAGTAAAACATATGGCTGTGAAATATTGCCAATTATGGGCAGAAGGTTGAAGGTTTTTGGGGTGGATGCTTTTCGCCAGTGTTTGGCACGTGGAAATGTACCTACAAGGGATGTGGATTGTACCTTTGCAAGCACAATTATTTGAGGAAAATGAAATTTTTTCAAGGGAAGTGCTTTGAGTTACTGCTTTTGTAATAAAATTCTAACACGGTTAAATGTATTCACTGATGGTGCAACCGTTTTACTGTCTCAACATTGTACTTTAAGTGTCCAGCAGGGTAAAAGGGTGTATTTTTTGTTTACCTTTTGTTTGACTCAATCTGCAACTATGTTGCTTGAATGAGATTAAAATTTAGACATCTTATCATAATTAATTATTGTATTAAAATACTAATGTTTTGTACTTTGACAACATTCTCATAGAGGGCGCGCATCACATGTATTGAAGATACAGGATTTTCAGTCATAAAATCATGTTTAAAACTGAAGAAAACAAGTTCAAAAATTTTAAAGCTGATATTGACCTATTAACGTCCATATTTAAGTTGAGAAAGAGTAGTACCAAATCCGTCCTTTCGACAAGAAACGCTTTGTTTTAAATATGGTTTCTACAGATACTTAGGACAAAGATGCTAACTTATCTTATCTTGAACGCAAAAAATGCCAAAAGAAAACGTACGTTTGTCAACGAAATACATTCAGTTTGAACTATGTTAAGAGAACATAAACCTTCAAATTACTTTTATTTTCAACCAATATCGGGGAGTTATATAGGGCGACACAAAATGAAATGAATTAAGTATCCAGGTATGAATCACATTGAGCAAATTTCAGACGTACAAAGCATTGGAAAGCCTTGCTAAATTTTCCTCCCTTTTTCTCGGAAGGTATTGAATCCCATCTTGTGACACCCGACAGTAACAGGGCCAGAGTACACTCTTCTTTTGACATGCTGCTCTGGAGCGCTTACATTTGCGAAAGAGGCAAACGTTTTTTTTCTGCATTGCCCTCTTTAATCATAGCTCCTGTTTAATAATAATGACCCCACGGGTTTTGTGGGTTTGTGTGTGCACCACACACAAAAATAGCCTGCCGCGAGTCAGCCGATCTTGTGCCATTTCGATGGGAAAGAAATATGGCGCCGGTTGGGGAGGAAATTGTGGGCCTTCCATGGCACACACAAAGAACAGTATAATTCATTGGGGTTGGCCGGTCGGTTGAGTACCTCCAAATTACGAGGCTTTTTAGTGAACGTTACACTCAGATATACACGCGAGTACGTAGTCGATCGACGATCACCGATCGATCCTGTTCCGGTGCGCTGTTGGACGAGTCGCTTTCGGGGGGAGGAGGGCCAGTATCATGTACCATCACGTTTTGCTTTCGCCAGGGGTTGTCATCCCGCGAAACCTCGCCACAAACTGCTGCAGACAGATGAGATAACGACTCGTGTGTTGGAGTGTGTGTTTGAGTGTGGGGGTGCCTCTTTTCTTGCGCTGGCCCGGTTTCTTAACGTGACGAAAATGGCAAAAACGTATATCAGCTAGAGAGAGAGAGAGAGAGAGAGAGAGAGAGAGAGAGAGAGAGAGAGAGAGAAAGAGAAACAAAAAGAAAGACACAAAATTGCGTTCCGCGATTTTATGCACACACACCAGTAAAGCAGTAAATACTGGCCATAGAATAAAACACACAAAAAGCAGACAGAAACACCGCAGGTCAGCATGTTTGCCGGCCGCCGTCCGTCCGTCGCAGTGGCGGACGGCTCCATTCCCAGCTACCGCTGCTGCCACCATAATAATTCGGTTCAGGCTTTTGTGCAGCGAGGAACGATCGAACGAAATTGACCGAGCCACTCCGGCCAGGGCTGGCTTGACCGTCGAGCCTTGTCGTGTATGGCCTCGGGCTGGCTCTCTCGTCAATTTTGTCTCGTCTTGGACCACAACGAAACCGTCGGAACGAGGCAGACTAAAAAAAAAACACACACACACACACCCATACAAAAATGGGGCTCCAATGGGGCCATGGAAAGGCCTACCAGACGCAAAAAAAACACACACGCACACAACGGATCCCCGGACGCCGGTACTAACCTCAAGAAGCTGCAGCGTAAGGGGAAGGGACCAGCAACCAAAAAAAAAAACGGCAAAAGCATAACCAGTTTACATCCTCCCCAAAATAGAAACGAAACTAAGAGGAAAAAGGCACCAAAAACCCCGGCGCACATTGATGACTGACCGCATCCACCCGGCCTCCTCGGTACGCCGTGTCTGGTACACCCGTCCCTTGGGCTTGGCGAAAACGGCACGGATCTCGGGCTCGTATTAAAATCGAACAGCACCAACGCACGGTTCATCATCTTCGGACCCGCGGTCGGTAATGAATTGGCCGGGTGTCTTGGTTGTGATCTCTTTATCAATTATGTGAAAAATTTGGCATACATTAACACATCCTTTCAGTCTATTTTACTATTAAACTTTGATTGTTAATATCTTTATACACATATTAGTATTTAAAGTTAATGACAGTATCGTTCGGTTTCATACTACTTTGCTTCATTACTAGTTATGTGTTGAGTTATGCTATGGTCAACATGTGTGTACAATTATTTAATGTATTTTTTATGATTTTTTATACCTTTTCCACAGTTTAGGCAAGAGTTTATTAAACATGAAATTAAGCTATGCCACCGTTTATCGCCCGAATCTCATACATATTTATGCTTATGTTTCAACAGTATTTTAGCTCTTCTAATTGTTTTAGATTTTTTTTTATTTTAATTTAAAGCAAAATAATTATGTTAAATGCTAATGGCAAAAAAAACAAGAAATATGAATATGAATTTTCGAATTTTTGAATTTCGACAAAATCCATTTTTATGCTGGCATTTAATTGACTTCTTTCAACTGTATTTTTATGAAATATTTGATAAAAGTAAAATTATATTTTTTCAGTTTTACAACACTGTCATAACAAATTGTTAGTCATACATTTGATGTAAAATTTAAAAGAAAAAGCACAAATCCTTCAAATAATAAATGAAAAAAATGAAAAGTCAACATGTAAAATGGGTTAAGAAACTTGGAAAAAAAATTGAAAAGGAAAATAAATTAAGCCACCAAGTCAAAATTTTATCGCAAATAATCTCAATACATTTTACATAAACATTAAAGTAATAATATAGTCAAAGATGTTTCCAAAAACAAAGAGATTCTGATAAAACATTTGAATGTGTTCCAACGAATGTTATCTTTATCAGCTTTAAAGATGCTCAAGGTGGCTATTCAACATCGCCAACTGTAGCTGATACTGTCAATTCACTGAAGTACCAGTGATCATGCCACACTTACGAGCCCCGAACCGGAGACGGAGCAAGTCTCAAAATTGGCAAATGAAACCGATACGGTCCGCGTTTGGCTCGGACAGTGCTTCGATTGGGCTTCGAGAGGCAAGCGAACAAGAAAGTGAGAGAGGGAGAGAAAGAAACACCACAGCAAGCTCCAAAAACGGTGTACGAACGAACAGATCGAACACGGATTGGCACCGGATGCTGTGACCGTGTTAGTGTAAATGATGTGCTGCTCCGTCTACCTAGCCCGATTGCAATGTGTCCCGTTCCCAGGTGTGGCATGCGTTCCTTTCACCGGATGGAGAAGTGGTTCCATGGTAATTTTTATGCCCTTTTGGAGGATGTTACATGCTCCCGAGTTACATGGGACGTTGGTGGAGCCAATAATGCGCGTACACTGGAGTACCTAAAACAGATTATTCTTTTAGTTTTAGTGATTATGGAAACAAAAATATGAAATAAAAATATAAAGCTACGCTAAGCTAAGTTCTTTCGCATCCTACCAGCTAGCCACTTAATTATTTAAACAGCCTTTTTTTGAAAATGGCTGGACCACGGAATTTAAAGAGCAATTTCCACCACAACGCGACGGGCGCAGGCACACAGGTCTTGGAGAAAAAACTCGCCCACACAACGAACCCAAGCAATGTTTACCATTTTTTTACTCTTTCTTTCTCTCTCTCTCTCCCTCTCACTTGCTCCCGATTTGTGTCGCGTGTGGAAAATGGCAAATGGTGAACCCCCGGCCACTATGCGCTTTTTCCCAAGGGCAATCCTATCACTTTCACACTACTCACGGTGGGTAAATTATGGTTTATGGCACACTGGCACTCGTGAATGTGTGCGCAACACCCGCCAGCCAAAGCGCCAGAGAGTGAGAGCGATAAAAAAGGGGACAACAACACGCAGCGAATTGTCCGCATTTTCTTCCAAGGATACCGGGCCAACCGAGAGGTGTTATAAGCTGTAGGGCAAGAGACAAAAGGTTAAAGGATTACTTTATGCTAGTGACTGTGGGATGTCGACCTGAAGAACTTGAACTTTGCCTGTCGAGTTGGAGAAACTAAAGAACACGGAACGGGGGGATGCTCATGATATATGGCGGCCACCAAGGGGGACTGGGAATCCTGTTAATTTATTTTGCAAGTTTTTCTCAGTCCCAGGCAGTGATGCTGAAGGGGTTGTAAGGAAATCAAAACCGTTTGCAATGCGATATTGTTAATTGTTTAAAACAAATTAACTTTGATAGTCCATTAATGCGTTCGAGTAAGTAGACTTCAGGTGATGATTTTAGCGCTATCTAGAGGCAAACCTACTAACGTTGTGCTTTAGAGAGAATAGCATTTCAAGGTAGTAAAAATACAAGAAATCTTCAATTTGTTTAACACCCTACGTTGTTTATCGTCAAAATTCGTCTTTAAAGAGACTTTAATTCCCCACGACACTAAAGAACCACTGGACTCTGTCTTCCATTATGACCCGGGCACATACCCTACACGAAACCCGTTTTTCAATGCCATCGATAGCAAGACCGAATGCGTACAGGCGACATGCATTACGGCGGTCACAAAAGCGGAGTAAACGTTCCGGAGTTCCCTTCTTTCGATACGTTATCGGGTGCGCACATAACCCACATTACGCGGTCTTAAGAAAGTGAGGGAAACAGACACAGCAACACTCTCTCACGGTTCTCCCACGGACACAGCAATACGGGCGCCGTATTAGCAGGGCATAAAATATGCAAGGGAAAACTACGGGAAAAACAAGGGACCTGCCTGGTTGAAATAAAAAGTTTGTTTTGATACGACCGATGTCTTGTGTTTTGCTCGCTCTTTTCCTCTCCGCACACACGCACACAAGCGCAGGTGCATTTCGATTTCATTTGCCATCCGACGGTGGGGAAATGGGAAAAGATTGTTCTAGATTTTCCCAGCGCTGCATCCGTCGTAGGAGTGGAGTATATATCTGGGCAACTCGTGACCATGAGCAGCAGAACGGTGACCTTTGAGGACAACCCAGGATTACCTCCTCGGTCACGTTTGATTAAAAGCACAAGAGGCTTTGAAACGAACGACATCTATCGATTAATTCGCTACCCCGCTTTCCGTGGTGAAATTCTGTTCCGTCCAACATGCCGGCCGGTAAAGCAAGATGGTCGTGCCTGTAATGGTGCGGTGCTAATGGCGGTCGGCATGGTGCAAATGTTATTGCGTTGCAGAAAAATTCATCGACAGCAGCGGCAAGGTAAAGGGCCGAATGGGAGAGCAGGCAGAGTGCAGCGGGCATGACTTCATCGTTGTTGCAATTCCCGGTCATTGCAGGCTCAGCTCAACCACCGAACGGCATTCGATTTCACGTTCTGCTTCTCCTCCGTTGGCCGTTTGGGGGAGGCAAAAGTGCATATGTGCTCTTGCGGAGTGCATTTTGGGGTGGAGAATGAGTGCATCGTCGTCATTTCTCTCGCGCTCTCGCCACGGGCAGCTTTGGAGCGCACCAACAAGATCCATCCTAAAACGCATTTTTAAAATGGAAATGTTAATGCTTAATCGACTGTTTTAACACAACAAAATAGTGATCGCCTAATAATCAGCCTAGAATTTTTTAAAAACATTTTAAAAAATGGCAGCTATTCTTCATTTCTCTCCACGAGTTATAGCAGTTTGAATGAATTCGCCATGACGTCGTGGGAACGCAAAACACATTCCCCAAACCGTCGCACCGTGGGCCGAAACTGGTGGTCATAAATTTCGTTTTGAAATTGTCACGCATACACATCAGCAGGATGATGACATGATTGCAAAGGAATCTAGCCGCTAGGAATCGTTCTAACACTGGAGTTTTGGATAGACTTGGTGAAAGATATCAGTGTTCCTTACTCCTACAATATTGAAACTAATTGCTAATACCCCCACATCGATCATTATCGGTTCCTGTACGTTTTATAGTAGGAAGTTGGATTAAGCGATCTTGTTTTGGATTAAATTTGAACAAATAGTTTCAGATGTCTTAAAAGCTGTTAGTTACAGTAGCGCCCTCTGGTGTATTTAACTAATCTTCATGGTTTATTTACACAGTACATTACGTACTTTCTGTTTAAAAATAAGATACTTGAAACATATTCTGTATTAAATATGAAGTCATTCTTTAAAATAAAATGGGCCATATATGATCCCGTTTTCAAATTCAATTCAAACAACAAGTTTAAACTGTCCAAAATTAATCATTTAACGTGAAATGATATCCACTTTTTAATACATTGACTGCCATAAGTGTCAATTTTGTGCGCCAGTGGTTTGCTTTATTCGATCAGTTTTAAGCGATTTTACATGATTTTTATAGTTGGACTATTTCGGATAGTTTGACTATCCGTTGCGAGAACTTTTCTGCACAAATTGTAAACAGCAAAATGTTATGAAGCGTTTTAACTCAACGATGTCAAGTACAATGTCCAGTATTTGAGTTGCCCCCTACTAGCCAAAGAATCATGTCGTTAGTTGATTAATAAATTCCTAGAGTTCATTTAAGAACATTCACTAATAATTTTACCAAAAACAACGGAACAGTGGCGTCTTCTAATGCATGACCATGGAAAGTATTCCTTTATCTTTACTCCATTTATCCTCGTAATTAAATGATAAACTGTCAATCTAATTTCAAGTTTTGTGGAACTCATTTTCAAATATTCCAACCCTTCCCTATAGTGCAATCTTCCGATCTCCCTCATCACCCCCCGGTGAGGGCTCACATTATCTCTGTTTTGTTCTCTCTCGCAACACTATTTCCCCAATCTCACCCATGCACGGCCAGCGGTGTTCGTATGCTGGACACCCGATTCCTCTCTCGCTCACAGTTTAAACAACGTTTTGCCTTCACCCAACACACCCACCCCGGTCCATCTACTGGAGGCCGTACTCAATCCTAGAGAACCTCCCTCACACACCCCACAATCTCCCGGTTTCTACCTCAAGTGGGGATGCTTCTGGTCAAAACAGACACTCCGTTCGGCGCGCTCTGAGAAGAAACGCGAACCCACAACCCGCCCACCCGTTGGTCCCCCGTACACCAACCCTCTCGCTAACCCGAACCCAAAACAACCGAGTCGGCGCATGTAACTGTGTGTTTGGCTTGACATTGAACTTGAGACGCCATTTCCCAAATACACACAACTCGGGTGCGTTGTGTTTTTGTTATTGTTGCTCCCCCGTTTGCTGCCGGAAGGCGTTTGTGTGTGTGTGTGCGGCAAATTCGGTTCCTCTAAAACCATATACAACACAGTGCGGGTATTCGCTTCGGGCCCAAAACACACACGGTCCCTGCGAGCCAGTAAAACGACCCAGGGACGTATCGAGGGGATGAATTTTCACCGTGGTGAATCAATCGTCAATCAGGGGGAGCACGGGGTGTGCTCTTGTGTCACGATTCACACTGGAAGAGTACAATCTGCACCTGTTCCTGTGAGGGTGGGAATTTGTGTGAAAAGTGATTATCTGCTTATCTGAGTGGGAAAGTATTACAGAAATACTGTTTATGAGCAAACTTTTCTAAAAGGCATTGTGGGCTAGGGCAGTTAAGGAAGGGTTGTGAGCAAAACGGGGGGGCCCATTTTACTGACTTTATGCAAAACCGTGGGCTCTCTTGTCGTGTGTGCGTGAGTGTGTGTGTGTGTGTGTGTGTGTGCTCGTTATTTGCACCTGGCGGTGCCTACGGTCCAGGAAAGTTGGGGTCTCTTTAATCGAGTGAAGGCTTTCCAATTGACTATCGGTGAAAAAAGGGGGGAGCAATCTTTATAGTGTGTAAAATTGAAAAAAAAGTTACAGTAATAGTGTTCCATCCAATTGGTGAGAAACATTTTGGTGCACGAAAAAATGAATCGTTTAACAAGTAAACGTCAATCGATATCGCCCACCGCCAGCGGATGGGTGTACCGTGCTGCAGGTAAACCTTATCGCAATTATGGTTCTTTTAAAATACCCCAAATGTGTCGCTTTTGTTTCATCCGGCCTTTCCCATTCTCTTTATCTGTGTTTTGTTAAACAAAATGTCACCTTATGTGATAAGATAGCAGTACATTATTGCTTTCTTTAGCGAGAGCTAGAGTTTTAAGGTGAAATTTGAAAATATCGATAACATTATTCCACTGCACTAAAGACGAGGAATTTGTAGGAAATTATACTAATAAGAGAAAAATGGGTCCATATGAATAATTTCTCAAGTACGCTACACCCCTTTATCGCAAAAGCATCAGATTTTGGGTACGTTTCTGCTCCTTCGCGAGCCTTGTTTTATCTGCTAGTATCTACTTACATCCCTTCATCACATCTTCAGTCACACGCCGGCAGACACACACACATAGAAAACTACCAATCTAATCGACCGGCTTGAGCGTGATAAACCGGGACAGCACAAACACGACAGCAATGGTGGCCAGCACGAAGCAGACAGCAAACATGTAGAAGCTTTCCTCGGTAAACACGTCCGTAAATGCCGGTATCTGGTGGTACCAGTTCTCGATGATGGCCATGTGGCCGCCCTTCAGCTTCTTGTGCCCCATTTGTGCGTTACCTGCTGTCCTGCTTACCGCCGCTTGCCACCACCGCCCGCACCGCCTGCCTTCTTTTCCGACTTGGTCTTCACCACGCTGGTGGCGATTTCCTTCGGGGCCAGGGCGCTAACGTGCTTGTTGCAAAGCTTCAGCAGCTCAAGCGTGGACAGGTTGGAGCTGCTGAGTTCGATCTTTTTAAGCTTTGCTTCGGCTGCAAAAGGAAGAAAATGGCCATTGTTAGATCGGTTTAGGAAGGGAAAAGTGATGCGTTCCTTACCCTGCACGGAAGGTATTAGCTGGAAAACGATGGATGGAGGCCTTCGGTCGCACACAACCTCTGTCTTGAGAACGCAGGTTGGATTGGTTTGAGATATCTTCGGTGCGGATAGATGGTGCACAAATTCCCTGCAAGAATTGAACATAAAACATTAAACATTAAATTCAACATATATAAATAGGACACTTTTCTTCCTTGAGCCGAATCGCCTCGAACGTTCTGGACTTTTGCGTTCTCACTTTCTCACGGAATGAAAAAAAAAACCCTTCACATTGCTCTTTCTCTCACACGCTGATTTTCCCTCTTTTTCAGACGGCGCACGATTGAAGTGAGGCGGCAATGTCCACGGAACGGGAACTAACTCCCGGATCAACGCAGCAGCTGCACCCACTGTCCTACTCGGATATGGCCACACACATTCAGCTGAACGGAGTAATAATGGGCAAATCTTTTAACGGTAAGAATGAACCTCCTCATGGAAAGTTGCTACGCGGGGAAGGGGCACCTATAAATACTTTCTTTTCCTGCTCTAAAGAGAATGCTACCATTTTCCGAATCTGCTGTCCGTTTCCGATTCCTAGTTCAAACACCGTACCTTTCTGATGCTGCAAACTGTTTCTTCGTTCCGGGGGGTTTTCCTCACTAAACAGTGTACCAGAAAATGAACCTAAAATTTGTAGAAAAACTACGACCGCGTGTGGTATGTGTTCCTCTTTAGCTATCCGTGCTCAAAATACTTCACCACCGTGCGTTGTTTCATGTTTCTCGCCGTATGACAGACGCGTGCGCACTTCACACATTTCAACCCGTTTTTCATGGTGCGTCCCGCTTCTCACGGGTTAGCAGTGATGTGCTGTCGGTTTCTTACCTCGTCGGGACAGCACTCTCGTCGAACGGATCGAATGTTGCCGTGATGCGCTGCACGCCCTTCAAATTGACCAGTTTTAGCTGCTTTCCGATGGCCGACACTATACCACCGGAGCGTCGGAATGCTCCACCAACCTTGATGGACATGGCTTTGGCCAAGTTTTGTGTTTTGGTGAACTTATGCGAATGGTAATGTTTTGCTCAACGTGCGGCTAGTTTCATAACAATTCTAGTTGTGCAAAGGCATTTGACGTTTCGGCATGGTGGTAGCGAATTTTCGCCCGTAATGTCAAAACGGCAATCTTGTTCGAAAGCGGAGTGCGAACGGAGCTAAGGCAGTGCTCTAGCAATTGTTGAAGGCCTTGCAATCCATGTTCGAAAAATAGAAGCCCCAATATTGTGCAATCTGAGCCCTGTTGAACAAAATGAATCACGTTAGTTCCATCTAGATTTTTTCTTATTTGCATTTTTGGAAACAAATTTTTGAAATAGCGGGTTGAGTCCGTGGTACAACAAAGCAAATTGTAAGGATAAAGTTACTTCGAGATTAATTAGCACGATAATTTAATTTACAAGTGATTTTTTTATCCGGTAGTAACAGCCAGGCCGTGTTGCTTAATTTACAGGTGATTTGTGAATAAAAAGAAAACTGCTTGTGAAAAAGTGTAGCCCTTACCCATCGTAAATTAGGATGTGGATGATTTTAAAACTTAATTTTTACCTTCGGATTGCTGCAGGATACAACAGCCATAACAATTTTCATTCTGTCGTTGTTTTATTAAATGTAGTTTTGTATCAACATAAATTTTCAAGACTGAGTAGAATTACTTTTACCCGTATTACAATCGTGTTGATTGGTGTAGAGGGAAGTAAAAAGCGCGTTGATAAAAAGAGGTATGGAAATGAATGTTCTGCCCAAAAAAATAGAGTTCCTTTACGGCCATTTAATTTTACTTTAATCATTATCCCATCTTTCCAATGGAAAGCATCATTAGAATGCACACAGTGAAATTTCACAGCACAACGTTCACTTCAAATCTCTATGTTCGAAAATGTCATTCGAACATGAGCCGTCCACATTCGACCCAGCGTTCGAAACCGTTCGACAATCGCGGCCTGCGTTTACATCTCCCACCGCCAGGAGTTCGTCCCCATTATATGCGTGTTTGTGCGGAACGAGAAAAGTTGTGGCGGATGCATCGTTCTTTTTCTTCTTCGAAATATCGCAAAAGAAACGCGCGCTGTTTGCGAACGGGCGGCAGTAAATCGAGTGCAAACGTACCATCCCCGCGTGGCGTGTGGCGGGGCCGTGTTTTTGCGCGTGTGGAGCTAGTAAAAGGGTGTCTGGGCCGCCGCAGCAAAAGCGCAGTGTCCGCTGGTTGTGTGGTGGTGGTGTTTCTTTTTCGTTTCCCAATTTCGGGTGGTGTGGTGCGGATCCATCGCCGCACACAGTCTCAAGTTAGTCCGTCAGTCAGTCAGTCAGTGGCCAGACCGCACGGGTAGGGGGAGCAACTAGCAGCAGCAGCAGCAGCAATAAGGGCAACACACAGTGTACGTGTGTGTGTGTGTGCGCGCGCGTGTGTGCTTGTGTGTGGAGCAAGATCAAACGGGAAAAAAGGAAAGACCCACAGTGGTGGTGTGCCGTGGCCGTAATTGAGTGTGAAATAAGGTTGTCCCCGCGACGGCCACCAGCGGAAGCAGCAGCAGCAGCAGCAGCAGTAGCAGCGATAGAAACGAGGCAGCACGTACATTCAAAATGTATCCAGTAGGCCAACGTAAGTAGGCGGCGTTCAAGGGGGGCCAGCGTAAAAAGCGAAAAATGCATACAGTATGCCCATCATCAATCGGTTCATCATCGCTTCATCATTCACCAGAGGAAGAGCAGCAGCCGTCGTCAGCCAAGTATAGCGCGACAGGCTGTGTGTGTGTGTGTGTATGTGTGTGTGCGTGCTTTTGATGGTGTAGGGTAGTGGTGTGTGCCCGTGTAGAGAGTGTGTTTCGCCTGGTGTAGATGGGCTTAGCTAAGGTGGTGTGTGGAAGATTCTTTCCCGTTCTCTCTTCCTTTCCCTTCCCTCGTTCGTAAGTCGGTAGCCCATCGCTTTTTACTCAACTGGGAAAAGAATGGTTTTTGGCATGTGGCTGTAGTGTGTGTGTGAGTGGTATTGCAAAGAAAACATAATGACGACGACGGTAAGGAAAAGTAAAAGAATGTAAACTATGCATGAAAAAATGATGCAAATTTTCGTCTCGGTGAGTGGATAATTGAAATGCGAAAGGGGGGGGGGGGGTACCATTTTTTCACACGCGAAAAGATTAGAGAAGCGCATTCGGTAGTGTGAGTGCGGACTGGCGCCGTTCCGCGCGCTAGAGAACCGTGAAGAAACATACCGTCCGTCCGTGCTGTTGTGCGCAAGTGGCTGTTTGCGTGTGTGTGCGTGCGTGTGTTTGTGCATGTGTGCGACTTGCGTACTGTTAATCGGAGCAGGCAATGAAATAAGAAAATAAAAACGTTCCGCCCCTCACACACCGTGCAACACGACCTGTAGAGAATGGACATTGTGTGAAGAAAATGTGTGACGACAACTTAAAATTTGTGTAGCGATGATCAACGGTGTACTGATGTTCGATGCCACACACCTGCCCCTTTTGTTCACGCATTGGAGTGCATGTGTGAGTGTGTGTGTGTGTGTGTGTGCGTGTTTGTTGTTGATAGGCAAGTTCGAAACGTCGAAAGTGTGTGCGGTGCGATGAAATGTATCGCAATGTGTATGTGTAGTGGTGTATGGAAAGGTGTTGCTGGCAGGAGAAGGAAGGGTGTGTGCGTGGCGCTGTCGAAGCAAGTTGTCGATGACCGCGCGCCTACTGTACACCGCGAGAGGGAAAGAGAGAGAGGGAGAAAAAGGCAAGCGCTGAAATGCATGCAGCGGGAGCGAAAGAAAAGAGCGAACGTAGAAAAAAGAAGGGCGCCAGTAACATCGCAAAACATCGCACGAGTATAGTAAACGGAGGCTACCCACACAACCGCACACAGTCACACCAACACACGGCGCCATCATCGGTTTACGCGGATACGCACATTGATGATGGCGCCGCTTCGACACAAAGAGGCAGAGCAGCACACAACAGCATAGAATTTTGGAGTTTGCGGTGTGGAGTTTCTCCTTTCCTTATCACTTCCTCCCCCCCCTCCCCTCTCTTCCGCCTTATCTAGTGTCGATGACTTGGTTCCTTTTCCGGGAAAGCGCGTTTTCTGTTGATTTGATTAGCGAGCGTGTGCCGCTGTGAAAGGTGAACATGTATACGGCAACATTGGGGCAATATGGACACGCTTTTCGGTAGCCAAAAAAACCCTTTTTTTTCTTACTATTTTCAGAGCATTAATGGATTATCTATGAATGAAAACTTCAAATGAAATGTTCAAAAGTTATGAAATAATTATTAAGGGCAAGGTGGTGAAAGTCCAAAACAGAAACGACAGAACGTTGGGGTTAAATGGGTACTAAAACGGGCCCTTCGGTAACAAGGACACAGTTCTACAGCGTCCCATAGCGCCAAACGCTTGAATATAACTTACTTGCTAATCATTGTTTATCTAAATAATTGCATAATGTTGATGTTAACATACCACTACACATTTAGCAGCATTTTCTTTTGATAAAAAAATGTTCAGAAGTTGTTTTTTGCATCCCAGCATAATCGTATATATTATCAAAAGAACCTGCCCAGTAACCCCTTGACCACCCCGAACCAAAAAACATATCTTTTTTTAATTTAGATCCTGAAGTAAGTGGATCAAATTTTTAACTTTTTCGTATTACTAATAATGAAATGGCATGCAACTACATCCTTTTAAATTCAAGGGATAGTATTTTAATATTTTTCAAGGAAGCAAAACTAAATTTCTTTTGCTGACAAATCTTCACTCTTATTTATGTGTTATGCAAAATTGAATTATAGAAACGATATGGTTTGTTGGTTAGCTTATTTTTTTAATGCCTGTCAGTATTAACCCTTGTAAGGGAGTGTTAGTGACTGTTTAGGCTGTTTGGAACCTGTTAGATTTAGTACGTTGCAAAATGAGAAAAAAAACTATTGTTTAAATGGCAATATTTTTAGTTTTGACAATTGCATGTATTATTTGAATGTAATCTTCCTTTAGTACCTATCTACCTCAAAGTAATACCTTTAGTTAAGCTCCACATAAAGTGTACCCATATTGCCCCATGTTCCTCTACAGCTTCGCTGATATGCCGACAGGCGTTTGTGTCTTGCGATGGTGTGTGGTATAGTGTGGTGTTGTGAAATTTTGCGCAAATGTCAACACATCCCAACATACGTGTGTATTGAGTCCACCCTTCCGCCGGAAGTGTGCGCGGCCAAACCTGCTGGAGAGATTAGTTATATTTTTCGTTAAAATAATTCACGAAACTACTTGTTAGCGTTTTATGCTGAAATTTATGATGCAATTATGTTTTGGTATATCGAAATATTGCACAATATCTGATTCGATTAAATCAGAACGGATTAATGTGTTGCACAGAGGTGCAAAGCGTCCTCTGTGGACCGGAAACGCAATCGATTGTAATACCGCCAATTTAGTGTCATCACATCAACACGTGATGATGGCGAGGATGATGATGATCGTACGTTTGTTTGGATTGGATATGCTTCAGTTACCTGTGTTTTTGTAGCGCTTGATATGTTGGTGCTTCTGCAACTTTACGGCCACGTGGTTGAGAGGCCTTTGACAGACTGATAAATGAAATGTGGCCTTGAAAAAGTGGGCCAGAAGGAACTAGAATCACGATTTCAATTGAAAAGTGCTGAGCTGATTACAAGTAAAAATTGTATACAAAATTGTATACGCTATATGATTAGTTCATATTTGTTTTGTATCGGACAGTACAGTTTACTCATAGTCTCCCTGACATGCTCTAGAATATGTCGTATTGGACAAATGACAAGAACAAACCTATGGTGCTTCCGAAAAAAAACCTGTTATTTGACACCATAAAACATCTGTCGTAAAACAATCCAGTTTGTTATATATCCAACTTAGCAAAACGTAACGTAACGTCTGGGATTTTCGGAAACTGGTCAGCTTTCAACAAACAAAATTGAACGATAAATATTAGAACACTCGTCGCCCTTAAGGATTTTGGCAAGACACTTAAAGACACTTGACAAATTAAATCACTCCTTATGGAATTTTATAAAAATATAATTTGAATTAAATTGCCCAGGTTGGTCGTTGTTCTAATTCGTAATTAATAATTTGTCCCCGTAACGAAGACTGGCCATACAGCTAAGTGGTATAATAAATCCTGTAAGCCAGAACAAACTAAATTTTTCTTCTAGTTTAGTGTGCAAAAAACTCAAATACTTCTCATAGAAAACATAATGTAAATTGAATATAGTTGAGTTTTATAGAATTTGTCGATTTAAATCGAAAATTGAATAGTTCAGTCTATTGATATGTTCTCTTAAATTCTTTTTTTTTGGATTCTCTGTATGGTTTGTAAAACCGTTTGAAAAGAGGATCATGCGTAGAATCTACAATAAATCCATGGTTTTGTCCCTAACCTGAGGGATATTTAAATGTAATTGAACGTAATGGGCCAATTAAATAAACCCAATAGAAAACCTACGATAAATTGGAATTTATATAAAACTAGAGTCTCACAGATCTTGAGTAGATAACTTTCATTTTCGATTTATGCTTCTAGAGTGTAGAAATAGTCAAATTTCCTTACTTAATTAACACAAAAGTCATCAATTAGTGTTGAACATATTTTTTTCCTTTAGATAAAGCGGTACTGTCTTGTTATTTGAAAACTGTATTCATCATCAAAAAACAAGTTACCTCACAAAAAAGTACATTTCCGATCAACTTCCAAACATTCGTGCCGTGGTGGACCTCGACCACGGGAAGGGTCTCCAACCACCCTCTTCCTCCTCCTCCTCCCACCAATCCAGGCCTTTTGTTTACCAAACACAGCCACACATACGCACGCGGTTCTTGTCTGCACGTCGATTTCTAATGTGATGATGGTTGGGTGGTGTGTGCGGCAGCACATCCCCAAAAAAAATGTCGTGCGTTGTAACCTAATTTTGAGTTCCACACACTCTTCGCCGCCATCCCCTTCCCCCACCATCTGGGGGGAGAGTGGGGTCGATTTAATTCCGCAAATAGTACAAACACACCAACGAACGAAGAAAAAAAAACAGGTCCGTCACTCTGAGGGGGATGGGGTGTTTCAACCCTCAACCTCCCAACATGCGATGATGTTTTCTCCGCTCAGGCGATGTTATTTCTTTGCCCATTTTACCAAAGCCTACTACTCTCTTTCTCTCTCTCTCTCTCTCTCTCTCTCTCTCTCTCTCTCTCTCTCTCTATCGTACCTAAAGAGCATAGTAATGGCTCTTTGTTTTCATCATGCACATGTTTTGCCTTTCTAGCGAATTTCTAGCGGTTTTATGCGCGCACACCTCTTTCTCTCTCGCTCTCTCCCACTCGTTTGTTCCTCCTTTTTTTTTTGTTAGAATCTCGAAACATTTCTCTACGTGGTGTGTGTGCTTGGCTGTACATAATATTCAACATTACGGTCGTGGAGTTTTGTGGGTCATCGACATCTACAGTGGGGTTTGCTCGCGCCGCTCTTTGTGTGTTGGTTTTGGGGCTCTTTATTAGGAATGTGTGAATGTTTATGCTGCACTGGCTGCTGGGTGGCTGCCGTGGAATGTCACGCTTGTTCGGTGCCACGAAAAAGGAAAAGGCTACTTTGTTTTGGAAATGTGACACGTCTGCTCTCTTCGTTTTTGGTTCATTTCCTTGATCGATTTGATGGAAGAGTAACGGTAAAATAATGTTCTACTGAAGGTCAACATGGAAATGGGAAGGTGCTCCATCTGTTGCTTCCACGTGCTCTTCTCAAATCGTCACACACTTGCGTCTCAGCTTTCTAGGAATTCATCCACGCAGAACGCGTTTCTCACCGCACCATTCTCTCAGCCTCCCGTTCATCGTCTTACCAAATCCCAACTGTTCCGATTAGCTTATGTCTTTCGCTCTGCGTGTTAGTATATGTATGTATATGTGTAAATAAATCTAATCTTGGCCACTCGCGTACGTCTGTCCTGTCGTCGTCTTCATCGGCCGATGCATGACGCTGCAAAACATAGTGTTGAGTTGCCAAGGGAAGGAAAAGGAGGCAGCGATCGCCACGATCTCACTACTAATCCAACTGTTGCAACAAATGACAACACTGAAAGCGATTTCTGTCCACTGCACCGATCGTGTACCAGACGTTGCCGTCAAATTTTGACTTTGTATCGATTGTTTAGTTTGTTTTTAATTCGTTTTACACATTTCACTTGAGACAGTGTTAAAATGTTTGTATGAAAAGCCATTTTTGATTTTCCTTGGTGACACTTTCATACTCGTTAAGATTATTTAACGATTGCTTCTGATCAAGTTCTGAAAGCTTCCGCTCTATGGATTATAAAAAGAGAAAAATAAAAAAATGAACATGCTCTGAAACCGTTTTTTAAGCAAGGAGTGCGAAGGAAGCAAGGAGTGTGTAGAAGGAGTACCTTCTACAAAAGTCATACAACATGTAAATACAAATAACATAAACGTCTTAAAAATTTCTAAAAATAGTATATTATTTATGCTTTCAATATACTTTGCTAATTTTAGTTATTTTTTAGGTTAACTTAAAAATATTTTTGCAATAGTGTTCGTATAGTTACAATAAGGCCCTTTTATGCAATCGTTTGTTTTTATATGAATCAAGCAATAATGAGTGTAAAATTAAGAAAAAAAAATGCGAAAATGTTAGAATAAAATAGAGCAAGTGAGATTAGTGTAAACCGCTTTTTCTAACTCTGTAGGATATTTGAATAAATCGCAGTGTTTCAAATTTTGATTTAAAGTCAAAAATAGTTCCACATAAAACAATAATTTATGCGAATTATTAAATCGTATATTTTATTTTATATTGAAATTTTCAAACATAGTTGAATAAGATTCAAAATTTGATGGAAAAACGACGGTACCTCACCTTAAATCTATTTCCTTTTGTTATGCATGGATTAATAACGTGCTTTTTGACAATGTTTCATATTTGTACTAACACACTAAACCGCTTACGTACTACCTTTTGCAACGTATCTCTGTGAGTCATGCACACAAGTACCGGGAAGGGATGTTGCAGTACTGCATTGATGCAATAGTGCTGGATGAATAATCCATCGTTTAAGTGATTGACGCGGAGAATACCTGTGACTCACTTCGTTTGAAGCATAAAAAACGTGTACTCTCTTGTTCTTCGTATCTGTAATTGTAGTAGTTTGTGTGTATCACTATTTTAATGATCGTTTTCAGCCATTAGGTGGACGGAAAGGCGGAACAACGGATTCGGAAAATTTGTAGCATCCTCTTTACTACTTTTTTTTTATCTGTTTTATTTTTGTAGTTCAAATTACCTTTCCTTAGCATTTAATCTTTTTCTCCCTTTTTTCTGTTTCTTTGAAAAAGAAATAGTTTTATTTTACTTAAGCTTATCTTTCTTTCTATTGAACTTTGTTTCCCTTCAAATTTTATTTCCTTTGCCCACTTTTTACTTAAATGACTTTCCACTCGTTTTTGTTCCTTTATCCTTTTTTTTCTGGGTTTTACCACGGAAAATAATTTCCGAAACAAAAAATCACCGAAAATCAAAAAAACCAAACTGCAAAGAAAATATTCGTTTTCGTTCTTTTTTTTCTCTTCTCTTTATTTTTAGAATCACCATGGACTTCTTCGCCGCCAAGGCCTCCAAGTCCGTCTCAGTCGCAGACCAGCTTCGATACACTCTCACGTAAAAATACCTGCTTTACCTCTTGTTTCGATACAAACGCATTTTCGAATCTATTATTCATAAATTATTATCATCGCACGAAGCGAAACGCGGCTTCGGACATCTTTTAAACGGCGCAAAGAAAAGAAGGAAACGAAATTGGAGGAAAAACAGGCAAAAAGACTCTGTTTGATGCTTTCCGTACGCTCCGATGCTCCGATGAACCGATGGTGCCGTAATTTATGAATATTGTCATTCGAAAACCCAAAATTCAAAAGCTCAAAATTTGCAAAATTTTGTCCATTCAACAACAACACCGCAATGTGCCTTATGAAAAGAATGAAAACCTTTTTCGCTTAAGAAAGGATACCAAGAAACGTTGGTTTGAACATTTCGATCTGTGTTGGTTGGTGTATTAAGTAGTTAAAGAATTCGAAGCAGGATGTTTTGCTCACAAACACGTATGATTTTATACCTGTTTTTGCTCCTTTTTTTTGAGTATTTTTTCCCTGTGATTATTATGAACGTTATCACAAATAATTAATGTTTTGCGTTTTACTCTGTGTTTTTTCTTCGACCCTGACGATTGCTGTTTTGCTTACGTTTTTCTTCGATCGTTTATGGAGTCCCAAAACTGGAAGAAGTGGGTGAATTTATAAAATGTTGTTTCAAAGTCATCGTATCTACCTTGTTGCTATATTACATGAGAAATATTCATCTTTGAAAAACAAAAACTAAACGTTCAAAATACAATTAATTTACGCGAATGAGTTACGCTTCAACATCTATAATAATTATTTGTTTGCTTTACAGTTAAGGTGAATACGAATGAGTTACACTGATTAATGTACAAATATGCCAGCGTCTTACTGTATGTTCTAACTGTTCTGTAAATTATCTGTCTGTGACTAACTGCTTTTACTATATGTTATCTTAAAAAAACAACAACACATCAATAACGTTTAAAACGGCTTTAACATAATACGAGCAAATAACGTAAACCAACATCGCAATCGTTACGGAACGGGATCATTGCACAGACTACACATTTTAATGAATCTTTTCCCACACTTTCTGCTCTGTGTCATGTTCCGACGTCCTTCTTTTATCTGTTTTTATTCTTAAATTTAATAATTTAATGCATTTTTGCTATTTTTCGGTTACGCTCCATACTCCATGTATGTGTTACAGCTAGGAGGTTATGTCAAAATTCTTAAAAAGAAGACAAAATCAAAGGAACAATATTAATTGGAGTTAGCATACCGATTGGACCGAACATTGAAAATCGAACATAACACCTTGTATTAGTAACAACAACCCAGAAGTAAAATAATGCTCTCTGTGTAAATAGTTTCAGGTTGATATTCTGTACTTGCTAGGCAATAGGGCAACGATTGTGGTATAGGTAGAGCGTTTCGCTTCAGGTTCATCCAACAGTTAATAGCAATTAAAAGGGAGGAACGTTTTTCCTTCCCATTCCCCTTGCTACGAGTCATGGTCCACGTCGTTTTGCACACATGAATTTTAGGGAGAAAAGGGAACCCCAGTGTGTTCCGATGCGTGTGTAGTGATGGTGGAGAACTTTGGATTCCCTCCACTATGCTGCATCGAGCAGAGAAGCGTCATTTTCTCACATTTGCGATGTGTACCTTTAGCATGCATCATCACCTCACGTTTCTCGCCACCCATTTTAATGCCGTTTTCTTGTTTATTTTCCCTTCTTTTCATTCCTCTCATCGAACGTCGCCTTCTACACAAACTATCGAAACGAACCATTCACACACAATCAACCCTTTTGCCGTATTTTGGTTTTGTTTTTCGTTTCGATCATTAAACTCTTGCCGATTTGTCGCCAAATCGAACCACAATTTATGCAACACTCAACGATCGATTTACATCGATGGTGGAATTTTGTGTAAACTTTATTGTTTTCCATCCACCTTGGCTCAAAATTATTCCTCCCCACGCAACGAAAACTCCGAACGGGAATGGATGTTTTTTTGGTTGAACGCGTGCAGCACCTCCAGCCGGGGCAACGGTCAACCCGACCACGGTGGCGACGACGACGGGAACGCAGGGTGCCCAGGCGCTCGGTGTCGTTCCGGCCACACCACCGGCACCGCCGGATCTACCGGTGTTCACATGTCCCCGCCGGCCCAACCTTGGCCGGGAGGGCCGACCGATCGTGCTGCGGGCGAACCACTTCCAGATTACGATGCCGCGCGGCTTCGTGCACCACTACGACATAAACATCCAGCCCGACAAGTGTCCGCGCAAGGTGAACCGTGAGATTATCGAAACGATGGTACACGCGTACAGCAAGATGTTTGGCGCGCTGAAGCCGGTGTTTGACGGGCGCAACAATCTGTACACGCGCGATCTGCTGCCGATCGGGAACGATCGCGTCGAGCTGGAGGTAACGCTGCCCGGCGAGGGCAAGGATCGGGTGTTTCGCGTCACGATCAAGTGGGTGGCGCAGGTGTCACTGTTCAACCTGGAGGAAGCGCTCGAGGGCCGCACCCGCCAGATACCGTACGACGCTATACTGGCGCTGGATGTGGTGATGCGCCATCTGCCCAGCATGACCTACACGCCGGTCGGCAGAAGTTTCTTCAGCTCGCCGGATGGGTAAGCTTCTAAAACGATCGAGAACGATATTCATGCAGTGTCTAACAAATTCTTCCTTGTTACAGGTACTATCATCCTCTGGGCGGTGGACGTGAGGTGTGGTTCGGTTTTCACCAGAGTGTCAGACCATCGCAGTGGAAGATGATGCTCAATATTGACGGTAAGAGGTGACGCGGTTTGAGCGATGAAGGACAATAAAAACTGATCGGTCCCTTTTTCGGTTTTGCAGTGTCGGCTACCGCCTTCTACAAGGCGCAGCCGGTGATCGAGTTCATGTGCGAGGTGTTGGATATCAGAGACATCAACGAGCAGCGCAAACCGCTGACCGATTCGCAGCGCGTCAAGTTCACAAAGGAAATCAAGGGGCTCAAGATCGAAATCACTCACTGTGGTACGATGCGAAGAAAGTATCGCGTCTGCAACGTGACGCGACGACCTGCACAAATGCAATCGTAAGTTGATGGTTAGTTGTATAAAATATAGGACTGATGAAGGATCGAAAGGAGGATAATTACTAGAGTCACCACTAGCTCAAAGAAGTAGAGTCGCTAGCAGCCATGATACAATTAGCGTATTGCATTTCAAATGAAAATAAGTCTTCAAAGCTAGTTCAGGACCTCCAACTCCATCAACTCCTAGACCAGGGTTTTTTTATCAGTCCCCTGTCCTTAAATAGTAATAATCACTAGTGAGATAGGTACAAAGCAATAACATCGACTGGAGCAAAAAAGAAGACTACGATGGGATAAAAATGATAGACTAGAAAGGCTAGAAACAAAACATGATTCAGTTGTGAGTACTTAAGCGCGAGTAGCGCGTCTAGGATACTGTTTATTAGTTGACACCGACGATCTCTTGGTGGTAGAGGACTTCTTCTTTCTTGGTACGATCGTAACTTCGGACAACAACGCGAGCTACGAAATCTGAAGGTGCATAGTTTTGAAAAATTGTGTCTTCTACAGGCTCCACAAACTTGTGAGATGTAGAAAACTCCAACAACACACGAAATCAACCATATATTGCACATTAATCAACCTATAGTCATATATGGGCACGAGTTGTGGGCTATGCTTCCGGTGAATATCAGAGTCCTGAAGAAGTACAAAACCGGAAGGATTAGATGTTTGGAGGACGTGATGAGAATTCCGGAATCATATTCCACGAGCTCATTGGCTAGATAAAGTCGGCAGGCCAGGTCGTGCAGCGACGCTTAACAGTGTAGGTCAAAGAATAGGAATAAAAAAAGAAGAATAAGACATGGAGTTCACTTCCCATATCAGAACCATAGATAGCATACAAATAAGCTCGAAAAGGGCGATCGAATATGTTCTGTCTATAAGATCAGCAAGATCGCCTAGAAAATTGTATGAAATATGAAAAAGAAGTATATTTATTGATTTATATTTTTCTGTCCCTCCCAAAAGCTTCCCACTGCAGCTAGAAAACGGCCAAACGGTCGAGTGTACGGTGGCCAAATACTTCCTCGACAAGTACAAGATGAAGCTGCGCTATCCGCATCTGCCTTGTCTGCAGGTGGGTCAGGAGCACAAACACACCTACTTGCCACTCGAGGTGTGCAATATCGTGGCCGGCCAGCGATGCATCAAGAAGCTGACGGACATGCAAACATCCACCATGATCAAGGCGACTGCCCGTTCGGCACCGGATCGGTAAGTAGGAAAGGTGCTTCCGGGGTGCTTTAATGTTTTGGTACTAATTCTTGTTTTCTTGTTAATAGCGAGCGAGAAATCAACAATCTGGTACGGCGGGCCGACTTCAACAACGACGCGTACGTGCAAGAGTTCGGGCTGACCATTTCGAACAACATGATGGAGGTGCGAGGTCGTGTGCTTCCGCCACCGAAGCTACAGTACGGTGGGCGCGTTTCCAGCATGAGCGGACAAGTAAGTTATCCGAGTAGTGTGAATTGAAATCGAGAGAACGCGAGGACACGTGTTTTGTGTCGTCGTGTTGAAGGCGGCCGGTTTGTTGCTACGGTTTGTCGTGCGCTGTGGCACCACAGTCGCAGCAGGAAACCGGCCCACGCAACCCAAACACACACACCCAAACACAACCCGAGCGCGCCTCACGACAGCGGCCATCGGCCCTGTCCCGGTCCCCGTAATAGGCATATTAAAATAAGTGAAAAAGTTACTCTCCGGTCCACAGAACAAGGTGAGCTTAGCATTACCAAACCAAGGGGTTTGGGATATGCGAGGCAAACAATTTTTTACCGGCGTCGAGATACGCGTGTGGGCCATCGCCTGCTTCGCGCCCCAGCGCACCGTGCGGGAGGACGCACTGCGAAACTTTACCCAGCAGCTGCAGAAGATCTCCAACGATGCGGGCATGCCGATTATTGGTCAGCCGTGCTTCTGCAAGTACGCGACCGGACCGGATCAGGTCGAGCCGATGTTCAGATATCTGAAGAGCACGTTCAGCCATTTGCAGCTGGTGGTGGTGGTGTTGCCCGGCAAAACGCCCGTCTATGGTAGGTTGTGGGAAGAGGGAAAGAGAACGAGGTCCCTTTTTTAGCGCATGGTTTGTTTGCTCTTCTCTTTCACAGCGGAAGTAAAGCGTGTCGGCGATACGGTTCTCGGTATGGCGACGCAGTGTGTACAGGCAAAGAACGTTAACAAGACATCGCCACAAACACTGTCCAATCTCTGCCTGAAGATCAACGTGAAGCTGGGTGGAATCAACTCGATTCTGGTGCCATCGATCAGACCAAAGGTATGGTGACGCTTTTGTGGGACTAAGGCAAACAGTAAAGTGACGTTAACGCTGTATTAATTGTACATTTCGAAAGGTATTCGACGAGCCCGTCATTTTCCTTGGCGCTGATGTGACCCACCCCCCGGCCGGTGACAACAAAAAACCATCGATAGCGGCGGTCGTCGGCTCGATGGATGCCCATCCGTCGCGATACGCAGCGACGGTGCGAGTGCAGCAGCACCGGCAGGAAATCATACAGGAGCTGAGCAGTATGGTTCGCGAACTGTTGATCATGTTCTACAAATCGACCGGTGGATTCAAACCGCACCGCATCATACTGTACCGTGATGGTGTGTCCGAGGGCCAGTTCCCGCACGTGTTGCAGCACGAGCTGACCGCAATTCGAGAAGCGTGCATCAAGTTGGAGGCGGACTACAAGCCCGGCATTACGTTCATCGTGGTGCAGAAGCGGCACCACACGCGACTGTTCTGCGCAGACAAGAAGGAGCAGAGCGGCAAATCGGGCAACATTCCAGCCGGCACAACAGTGGACGTGGGCATCACCCATCCGACCGAGTTCGACTTTTATCTGTGCAGTCACCAGGGCATTCAGGTGCGTTCTCGTCCGTTTTCGAATGGGTTGTGCTAGCGGCCTTACCTAATTATTTTCCAACTTTTTTTTTTGATATTTTTAGGGCACGAGTCGCCCATCTCACTACCACGTGCTCTGGGACGACAATCACTTCGAGTCGGACGAGCTGCAGTGCCTAACGTATCAGCTGTGCCACACGTACGTCCGGTGTACCCGATCCGTATCCATTCCAGCTCCTGCCTACTATGCACATCTGGTAGCATTTAGGGCGAGGTAAGGCAAAGCGCTACTCATTTATATGCTGTAACGAATTAACTTATTGATTACTTCCCACAGGTACCACTTGGTCGAGAAGGAGCACGATTCTGGCGAAGGATCGCATCAGAGCGGCTGCTCCGAGGACCGAACACCGGGTGCAATGGCCCGTGCCATTACCGTACACGCCGACACCAAAAAGGTTATGTACTTTGCCTAAATTTCGCAAAGCCTCCAAAACGCAACAACACACACAACGGACGACAAGACACACGCGCACACGCAATTCGTCCCGCAGTTGCTGCAGTGTCTGAGGAGAGAGGGAGGACGACGGCGAAAAGGCAAGATGAAAGCAAGTCAAACAAAACCACAAACGAACAACGCCGCCAGCCAGCTGCGGAAAGAACACAAACCCTGGAGCAGCATGACGTTTCAATGGCTATAGAAATTCAAAACATTATTCTATCGAGATCTCACCCATTTGTAGGTGTAATACCGCCCACTGATGCTTTAATTTTTGTTTTTGATGTAACGAAGACCGTGAAAAAGCTTTTACACGCATCTGTGCGTACATCGTGTGTGCTCCCACGAACACGGGGAGGCGAGGTGTGCATATTTGCATACATATTTGCAACAACAGTACCGTTTGAGAAGAAGCGCGAGTTATACTTTACATGATGATGCAGTCGTGATTGTATCATCAAGCAGGAGATCCATAGCACCGTGTGTTTGACAGGTGCTGCATGGTCTCCTAGAGCGCAACATTCTTGATTGCAACTGATCGTTGCATGGAAGGAAGTTGTTGGATGAACGTGTGTAATCATGTTTTATTTTTAAATGTTTCCTTATATACTATTTTATAGCCTTGCAACCTAGTTTTAAAATCAATAACGCTTCCTTACCAGCTCTTACCAGTAGTGGATGATTGTGTGTGCGAACAGGGAGAGAAAGAGGTGTAGAAAACAAGGTCTGGTTATTCAAAGTTAGTTTATCTCTTCTGTTGACCTGCATGATAAACAAAACATCCACAACAGTAACATGTTGATACAACGCGTTGCGCAGCAAATGCAAAAATCAGTGATCGCTGGTACTGTGGAAGCAGTAATAGAGAGAGAGAGAGAGCAAAGCAAAGCATAATACGTTTATGTTGGCACCTAGGCATAACACATCTTTCCGAGAGTGAGACAAATGAGTTAAAATTATGCACGATGTATTTAGTCGATAATAGTTTAGTACAATTGAAATACAAGGGATTTTTTTACAAGCTGTTCAGCAGTCATTCAAGTAATGTAATGCGCGTTCAGTAAGCTTCTCGTGTTTTACTTGTTTGAATCACATAAGAAAAGGCAACAGAGTATGACAGAATAGTGTAGAGTGCGCAGGGCAAAGAGAGAAAGTATAGGATAAGTTTAACAGTAAACGTGGACGGTTATGATGAGTTGTGTTATATCGAATCACTGATATAACTGTTTGTTTTTTCTTGAAATGATAGATTCTCACATCTCAAGTGCACCATTAACGCCACCACCCGATCTTGTCCACGTTTCTACGGACGTGTCAGGGTGGATTGGGGTTTCCTCTTCGAGATCTCCGTACCTCAGCATGAACATAATCTACCCTATCTATGTGGGCTTGAGTGAAGTGATGGAAAGGTTTGATTATAGAGTTAGTCCAGCTTTTTACAGTAGCACAAGCTCTCAGTACTACTATTACTACTACTACTACTTACCAGTAAGACCCCCACTATTCTCAGCACTCGTCAGGCCCCCACTGTAAATACTGTTCAGGTTGAATTGGTTGCAGCATAATTTGATGATGAAGCAACACACACATACACACGACTCTATGGTGAGAGTGCGTACTGTTCAGCAAGCAAGGCGCAACTCCACTATGCCGGGAATTCTTCAAACAACAACCACAATCAATTAATTGTTCTAGATACGTGTGCAAGGAAGCAAATCTCGTCTGGCGGGAAGCAAAAATCGAATAAGCAAACCACACACAACCCTTAAGCGCAGTACCAGACCGTGGCAGCGTGTGGGGTCACTAAATGTGTAAACCCTAGTTGCCTAGGACGATATATAATGTATAGACGATAAGAAATCAGAGAAGAATAATGATTCATCAGCACCCCTTCTTGTACTCTGTACCTTGAGGTGTAAAATATTTAAAGGCATATAAACCATTTTAAAACAACACACACTTAGCTAACCGGGACAAGAGGAACGGTACAGATGAAGGTGGTAGTCAATCAAATAAAAAACCCCTCAAATGTGGAGGGGCTTTTATTCAATGCAAAATGTGTCAAAGTATAATGATATGTGCGCCGCAAGACAAGAAAGACAGGAACGGACAAATGTTAACGACAGCTACAAGAAGCTTATGGTAGAGAGACAGTAGGGATGGTGCAGCTGCAGTTGCAAATTCGGCTGCTACACTTAATCGTATGATACTTATAGACAGAGATGCTGCGATGCTGCGATCAGAACAAACCTACCCGTAAAACAGTGAACCTACCATGAGCGAATGAACCCACCCGAGAAAGCGGACCTTAGCCGCAACAGTACTACTACATCCCATCCCCATTTCGCGGAGATCCATAAGCAACAGAATAATTTTCAGTGCAGTATATTATTGTAGTCGATCGCACGAAGGTTTCAAGTAAAGGGGCGCACCGGATGATGTGTCAATCAAATAATTTGGTGTACGGTGTTAACCCCGGGAAGTAAGCTTTACTCGCTCGCTCGAACCTCCTGTGCACTAGATTTTTAGCAACGTTGTGCACACAATCAACAAAAAAAAAGGGAAAAATTGCATCTCAACTCGCCCTTCCCTTTTACACCATTAGCAGCAACAGCAGCAGCATCATCCATGTTGGTACGGTCTTTATATTAGCTGCTATATACCATATATTTTGCATGCTCATTGGGAAGCAGCTCGTTTTAAGCGGTAGATTGTAATTGTTGGCAACACAGCAGAACGTTGCAGAATATTTTTCAGCAGCACATTGTGAAAGGACAAACGTATGGATGATCACAATTAATTTTACAAAGGAAGATAGTTGTGTTGCCCATGATTTGAATGCGTGTGACATGCAGCTTTCTTATTTAACGCTATCCTCCAGCTCCATCAAAAAAAACCTTGTATCGCCTTCAGTTATTGATTCAAGTAGCATCACTCAGTTTTGTGTAAGCGGGGAATAATTCTGGATGGAGGATAATGCTTTAGTTTTTCCAACAGTGAAAACGAATATCAATTTAAATGTGTGTAATGCAAATGGAAACGATTTTGTGCTGATAATGAAACCTGTCTCTCGACAAAACACACGCATTCATCAAAACAAATTAACAAAACGAAAACAAACAGTGACATCTATCTTAGAAAGGTGGTCCATGTGCCACCAGTAAGCTGAAACTTCAGACCGGGAATTAGTATGTAAGGAAAACAAAAACACATATGAATATATTATTATTGTAAATGATGAAAATCTAAATGGCGATCACCAAATTGCTAAGTTCTTAAATCGCGATCGCTCATCGTGGCATGGGCATGGGATGGTGTGAAATGCACACACACACCCTCACACACATTTCACGGCACAAAGAAATGGCATCAAAATATCGCTGGCAATTGTGTGCGCGTGCGTGTGGAGGGTTAGGAGACGTCGCCATTACATTAGTAGAGTTTCTTTTTTACTTTGTTTCTAATTTATAAAGCAGTAAACTATTAGCGCAAAGGTTTCTCCAAACAAACATGAACACACGAAACACGGACAAAAACACATGCAATACACACACAGCTTGTAAACTTTTAAAGAATTTGTTAAAAGAACAGAAAAGACGATAAGAGGGAGAAAGGTAACAAGTTGCTAAATGTTTTAGCTGTAATTATATACACTACTTGATGAGCACAAGTGTTTGACTGTCCCGCTACTCATGGCGTCACAGAACATTGCATCTTGACGGGCAAATGCTTTCATGTACTGTGTTTGCCTTTACAATTAATTTGGATGATCAAAATCTCCTTCCGATGGGGTCATGGCTAATCTCTAGGTTTATCCCGATAAGAAACAAAAGTGAGTGAGAGCGAATGACCAAAAAAAAAAAAAAGAAGCAAAAATTAAGCATCAGAAACAACAGAATTGCTTTTAGCAAATTTGAGTAGATGAGGAAATGAAGAGGAAGTAAAGATTGGCTAAACATGTAAAGAAAGGGTAGTACATTTGAGACGGGAGAGCGAGTAACACAACGCAACCAACACACAACACAGTGACCAAACACACAAAACATGTATTTCTGTAAAAGAAGAAAAATTGGGGATATTTTGTTTTTGTTTTTTGGGGAAAATGGGGTGAAAAATGGCAAGAAGACAGTGAAAAGAAACAAATAACTATAATCAACTTATACAAGGGATTTATAACATATTAAGGTAGTCAAAATGAGCAGAGCAGAAAAAGAAAGTGAAAAGAGAAACCATTGAAAAATCGATCTTAGAAATCGCAAACGAAAGAGGTAAAGTGGCAAAGGAGGAACCCATACAAAGCAAACAATGAGACATTAACACGCAAAAACCGTTGTATTTTAGATAAAAAACCAACTAAAACAATGAAAAACAGAGGATTCTTTAGACGCATCAAGGTTTAAGACTAGCAAGTAAGAACAAACAACAATGCATAAACTTTAAAGAAAAAACGTGAAGGAGGAAGAGAAACATGTTAAATTCTTAAAAGCACATCTTCACACACAAACGTCGTCACACGAAACACAAACGCAAACCACACTCACAAACAAAACAAACAAACGAAACGTACATGAGAATGTGAGGGGCATACCAAACATTTAAATTAAACAAAAAAGAAAACGAAAGATTCCAAACACACAAAGCAAGGGCAAAACGAAGTGAGAAAGCTCGGAATAGAGAATGTAAAACGACTAGGAAGAAAAGCACACAGAACAACAGCACACAAACAAAACAAAACACACAAAAGAAAAAAAAACGCAGAATGTGTCGTGTAGTGTATTAAAATAAGAAAAAAAAACACAAAATTTAAAAACAAAAAAGAACGGACAAAGCATGAAAGTTAGCTCTTTCATGCATGGCGGATTAGCTTTATGGGCAGTTTTTTTTTCACGTTGTTTCTTTTTTACTCCCCTGTTTCCCTTGTTTTAAATCCTCTTCTGCCTCACAAAAGGAGTACGATAAGAGGACACAACGAGAGGAACAAAATTGCGCCAAGTGAAAGCTTTGGACAAAAAAAAAAACAACCAGCATTCGTGTGTGCAAAGTGGTTCTTCCTTTTCCGTTGTTCGGTTTAATTTAATTAATTTAACACAGCAATTATGTAGTTTATCAGGCGGTACAAAGAAAATACCATACAACATGTTTTTCATAACTTAACAATGTTGCCCAATATGATTCGATACCGTTAATAGAGGAAAGTTCAGCGTAGCGCAAATGCCTTCTACTGTACGCACGCAGTGGTAGAGTGTTGCGTTGCGGCAGTGCCGCAGACATCTCTTCAAACGATGGTCCCCATCCCAAAATGCATTAGTTTTATACGTACTCTTTTTCTTAATTCCTTTTGCGCAATCGTTTATCTCTTGTGAGAAGGTTTTCGCTTTATTGTGGCCGCCGCTGTGCGTGTGCTCCCTCTGCTTGCACCCCGTGTACCCGAGTGTGCGTGTGGCAGCAGGGAGAGAGAGAGTTAGCGCCAGTGCTAGTGCCGGTAGTGTTAATGTTCAGTTATACAGACGTAATTTACCTTTTTGCCCCCCTCCCCGTTTTTGCGCGTACTCAAGAGAAAGTTGTAAGGCCACAATAAATAATATTATTAACTGTAACATGTACATCGAGACGCGTGTATCGTATTTGACCCGAAATCAACGATGACAAAACTCCTCCTTCCGTTCCTTTGCAGTTGGGTTAAGGCTTTTGGTGTTGATTAAGGATTTCCACTATCTTGCGGTTAACGCGCGCGTACAGGCGATCAGAATAGACGAAGCCCATGTGATTTAGGTCGGGAATTTCCAGGAAGTTCTTCACATTCCTTAGCTCCTCTTTAAGTCGCAACGCATCCTGACGGGAGAATTTCAAATAGCTGTTAGAAATGAAACGATTTTTGAAAAAGATTCTATCACTCTCTTACCTTGTTGGAGGTGATGAAATCCTTGGTACCATGAAAGAGGGACACGGGCAGCAGCACGCGCGATAGATTATATTCCGGCGGCTTCGCCTGGCCGTACTTTTGCGTGTTGACCATGTAATTCCTGTAGTCAAACTGTTGGAATTTTCCTGTAATGCGAATGGAAAGGTTTATCGAGTATTTCTCAGCTTCCTACTCTCTCTCTCTCTCTCACTCACGCGTTTGCATTAGCTGTCCGACGTGGATCAGCTGGCGGGTTGAAACGCTCGTCAGCAGGTCGTCCACAACGCTCGGAAGGAAGCTACGCGAACGGTCCACCGTGGTGCCGAAGAAACCGCGCAGCATTTCCACGCACAGTTCGTTCATATCGCTCGAGCACACGATTCCGCTCATCAGCCGCACAATGTCGGGAGTCGGTTTGAGCTCGTGGATGTTGAGCGCCTTTAACGTCGAGTACAGTCTGTCCGTCAGTTCGGCCGCTCGCCGTACGACACGGTTCTCCGTGGTGCCAAGGTAAGCGATCGACGCTAGCCCTATGGCGTGATGGATTTTGCGGTTATAGCGTGGCTTACTGGAGAGCAGCACGAACAGATTCGTCATGCCCTGGTTGTGGCCGACGTAGTAGATTTTCGGTGCGTTCGTTTCCCGCAGGATGTAGTCGATGATGGCGGGCAGATCGATCGTGCCGATTTCGTGGAAGCTTTGGCGAAGTGTTGGGATATGAAAATGATAATTATTCTACCTTAATCGTGGCTTTTATTTATAGTTCCAGGACTTCCTTCTAGAATTCCATTTCCTGTCTCAGAAAGAAAAACCTACCAGATGGCCGTAATCACCTTGAATCTTTCCCACAGACGTTCCCACCAATGCAGAATTTCTTTCGAATAAATTATCGTGGAGAAGAAAAACAAAAGAAAATTCAAATCCTACAGAGCTGAAAATCGTCGTTATCAAGCAGCAATATGAAATATTGCCTCCCACCTCCATAGCCTTCCTCCGTACAAGGGTATTATGGTTTCGGTTTTGGCGTTGCGAAAAATGTCCCCCCCCCCCGCAATAATCCTCTCCTTCTTTTGGGTTTCGTTTTAGGTGTACGGCCCCACGCAGCTTGCCCCGGAAAGCAGACGCGAGATTGTGTTGCGCTGCATCGTTTGGGGCGACATCTTTATCGGGCGCCTGTCGCCTGTCTGGCGCCAATTTAAAACACCGAAACTGCTCCTTCCCCTTCGGTGCTGCTCGTATGTATGGAAATGAGTCCTGGGAGTAGAGGTAGTGTAGTTTTAGGCAACCGCTTTTTTGTGCTGAATGTCTTCGACCGTTTTTAATTCCCGGCCATTACCATTCAGGAGCGCGAGGCAGATTTGTGGGGATAATAAGTGACAGAGAAGCTGTGTGTTTCGTTCCGAAAATTCTATAATTTATCGAATGGCTATCGTAAACAGCTATCTTAAACGGATTATAGGGTGTATTTCTAATAATATATTCATAGCCATGTAGCGTAAATGCTGCTGTGGTTGTAAATTATTGAGGGATATTAATTCAAGACACGACCAAGCACGGATAAAAAGCTTGGAGTAAGAGTTTAGCCATAGTCAAGAATTGAAGCTTCCCTCGGAGTGTCATAGTCAAGCACTTGGTGAACGATTTCGTGTTCAAGCTATTTTTGTAATTCGCTCACCCTGTGTTGAGCTTATTCCAGAACTGGAATTGGCAAATAGGAACTGGACATCCATACGTCCAGACACGATTTCAAATGTTTGCGAGTCCTGTGTCCCTGTATTGTTGAATATCTCTTGATATGTTTCGACACCTGGTAGTTTCTTGTTAGTTTTGAGCATCCGAACCGTTGTAATGTTTTAGATCTTCAGTTAGTTTGGCCAGAATGAAACCAAGTAATTCGGGATTTTGTAGAATTTCCTCTTATGAGTTCCAATTGATCTTTTACGAAACAGAATCTAGTGGAACGATTAAACTTGAGTTCATGGTAAGTTTCTACGGCCAGAAGTATGTGTAGTTCATTTCAGTCTTCCTTCGTACGGAATTCTGCAAGTGAAGCTTCATATAGCGTACCTCATATGGGCATTTTGTCACACCTGATCGATTTTATGGAGCTCAAAGTTAAGAAGTTCTTGCATTTATGTGGTTCAATAGACTCTGTAGGGACCACCAAAGTCATGAGAACAGCAAAAAAAAAAATATTAAAATTGTGCACAGAAGACTCTGGAAGTTCTCTAGAAGAATCTAACGATGGCTCTTCAATGGGATTATGGTCAACACAGTTCACACCCAAACCGACGACCAAACCTTCCCAGAGTCGATGATAATTTATCACGATTCTACAACCATGTTTTACCAACACAAACAACCAATCTAAACAATCTTGATAAAATGTTACAAATCCCACCAGCAAACGAAACACCCATTCCGTGGCCAATTGCTTGGAAAGAAAGCAATTAAATTCCCGGCGCGGCACACGATGATTTGTGTATCCGGACGTACCTTTTACCCCATACCAACAGGTGTCACGGTGCTGCACGAACCAAATTTTCCACCCAGTTAACCACACCGCTTGGACAAAATCGACAAAATTCGGTCGAACGATTCCCGTTTTGATGAATGGATTTACGATATCAAAACTCACCTGAAATCCCAGAACTCGCTGTCGGTCACGCTTAGCTTGATGTTTTTGCGGGCAAAGCGCGTACCGCGCACATTCGCCAGCCACACATCGTAGCCGGCGTCGGCCAGCACAAACGCTAGCCCATTTTCCGGGCCGGTTACCACGAAATCGGCCGCCGTTGAGAAGAGCCCCGGCATGAGCAGCACGCTTCCGCGGAATGTCTTTGGAGGGCCGAAGCGTAGCAAACCGTCCGGGTCCGGGTCCTGTTCGGCGCTCGGGTACTGCAGCGGGTCGGGGATGCGATGCAGCTTCAGGATGTACCCGTCGGACGTGGTGAGGACGTGCTTTTCGATCGGATAATCAGCCCCTTCGATAAGCTCGATCTTAAGGCGATAAGAAGTGTCGTTGGAAGAATGGGTTGGAGGCTTAAAAGGAGTCGTTTTCTCACCACCAGATCACGCTCGTACTCGATCGGTGGCCTTCTCCAAACCGTGGCCGGTGTCGGTGTTCGATCCAGCTCCACCTTGTTGTCGGTCCCGTTGAAAACACTCGCGACGAGGTGGTAACGGAAGGACAGACAGTACACCACAGCGAATCCCCGAACGACCGAAGTCGGCAGCCTGTTGGAGGGCATGCTTTTTCCGCACCAGAAACACAAACGACACAACCCACTGCAAAATATGAATGACGCTTGTACAGCGTTCCAGTCTGTGGACTTCTAATTTCTGATCTCCACCCCGAAACCGGGACGGTCCCAGACCAGCACGGTTATCTGTCTTTTTTCTTTCCGAACAGTGAGCAGCTTAATTAGCATTTCCTGTCCCGGGGCCGGTGAAGACGAGGGTTTGCCCCAAATTGGACACTGGGGACAGATTATAATGTATGGATTTGCTCGGTGTGGTGTTCCCTGTGCACACCTCCGGTGGTCGTTTCGCAGTGGTGTCGGGTTAAACGGTCACTGAATAAGTAATGACGCCCCTGGTTGAGGGGGAGATCGTTCGAACCTTTGCGGTTTCGTGGTTTCGTGTTGTCTGTTTTTAATATTTAATTTTGGGTAGTTTGTTTTTGTATAGGAAAAAGCTGGACACAAAACACACGTTAAAGGCGACTAATCCATTTGTAAGCTAGCTTCAAAAGGGCGTTTGTTGTTAACTCGAATGACGTTTTTACATCTGTTTCTGTTTTTATCATTAGAATTGGCTTTGTTCTGGATGCTGTCAGTAGCTGTCTGCGTTCTGTGTGCAACAAAAGCCATTGAAGAATAGTATCACTTGCAACGTTTTAGATGCCTAGACAGCACAGCCAACACACCACACTTTCGGAGCCTCCCTTAACTCCCAGCACTTCCCACACCCGGGACAGCATGTTTGATGTAATGTTTGATGCAAAAGTTCACAAGCCGTTTTGCAAAGGTCTAGCGAGAGTTTACTACTTCCGCTCCATGGTGAAACATTAATTTCAAACCATCATCATCATCATCATCATCATGAGCTGCAAGTAGAACTGGAAATAGAAGCAAACAAAAACAAACAAAAAAATCTGGTCGGAAAAGTTGCAACATTGTGCTGCAAACCAACCAACTTTTACCCATTTTTGCCGACACGTGGTCGTTGGAATTACGGTGCGCTTTGCAAAACCCGGTGGTGGATGTTGAACGTTTGGAGTTGGAGACTGTGTTTTTTTTCTTTTGCCTGTCTGTAGGTGTGTGTGTGTGTTTGGGAAAGTTTTGCAAGTGGTGCTGCAATCGGGGTTTCGTTGGGTGTCGGTCTTTTTTTCCTCCTGTTACTGTTTCTAGTTGCGATGAAGGAGGGAAATTGTTTCACTAGTTGTAGGCAAAAAAGTGCCGGTGGAAACGGTGTGCATGATTTTTCATCAGAAAGTGTGTGCTGTAGAGGATGAAATTGGTTACAATGATTGCGATGAAGGAGGTTCGTTTCATGGATGAGAATTAATGCTTAAACGCTAATGCTGGTTTTTGGTGGGAGGAAAGTGGATGAGCAGTGTTTAAAGTGTTTGAAATTTTGAATTACTTTATTGCATAGAAGAAGGGTGTTTCAGGTGATTTGTTGAGTGTAACAGTTTGATAGCAAAACTGAGTAAGTTTAAATAGGAACGGATAGCTTTTTGGGTGAATTTATGTTTAATGCTGTCCTGCACAGCAGATTTGCCAGTGAAAAATTGTTGTGTCTTTCATTGAGGACGCCTCAACGCCATCTTCCTACCTCAGCTTGGACCTACCACGCCTCCTCTGTCCATGTGGACGGCCTAAGAGGACTTCGCGGACTGGGTCGTCCGGGTCCATGCGTATAACATGGCCAGCCCACCAGAGCCGGGCGAGCTTAATCCGCTGCACAACAGTAAGGTCGTTGGCTCCTCCATTGTCCCTCCTCACATATGTGGTCAACAATCCTCCTGAGCATCTTCCTCTCGAACGCGGCTAAGAGGGTTTCGTCAGTTTTGGACAAAGTCCATGTCTCAGAGGCATACGTGGAGGCAGAGCATACTTCTATGCTGTTGTCGGTGCTTTTGACCCGAGATAGGTTAAATTTGGGACGACTTCGAAAGTCCGTTCACCTATTCGTACGTCACCCCTACGTAAATCGGCATTTGTTAGGAGGGCCGCTGGTGGTGCCACCATCAGTTTGGTCTTTGCCTCGTTAATCTGCAACCCGAGGTCTTCTGCCGCCTGCTCGATCCTATGGTAGGCTTCCGCCACATAGGAGAGCCGCAGACCAATGATGTCTATTTCTTCAGCGTATGCCAAGATCTGGATTGACTTGTAGAAGATGGTTCCCGAAGTCTCCACCTCCGAGTCGCGGATGGCCCTCTCTAGCACCAGGTTGAAGAAGAGACAGGCAAGCCCATCCCCCTGGCGCAGACCCTTGATGGTAGCGAAGGATCCTGAGAGTTTTCCATCCACCTTCACTTGGTTGAAAAAGAATTAAGTAAAAATTATAATAACCATCACTGATTAACTAAAGGGACTAGAAGCGTAATATTTTATTCGAATCTTAATTTATCATTTTTATTATTTTTGTTTTTGTGATTTTTAATTTAAAACTGTTTATGATATTAAGCATAAGTTTTTTCTTTGACTACAAAACCAATAATAAAAACAAAATCAACACGCATGCATTCTTTCGTTTTGCATGAAATGAACAACCCACAGTTGTAATGGATCGTTATAAAAGACTCAATGAAGGTTGCCTCTTCCTGTATTATAAAATTAGATTTTCACCCATTACCGATAATGTATTGCGAGTAAATCCATAAACAGGATTAAAACACAATTAGCCTATTCGGGCGTAGTTTATCCGTGCCCTCCACCCCCCGAGAGTAATCCGCTTCGAATAAATTGAAAAGCACTATCGTGCAATTTCGTGCATTAAAACCCCCACACAACAATTTAGTTTGCAAAGCGATAGCCCACCATCGATATCCAGGCAAGTGCTAAAGCCCTTCTCTCTCTCTCTCCAGCCCGGCAAGTAGCACGGGGAAAAGGTGTAATAAATACCCTACCTTGCAAAATTCCAAAACAAAGAGAGAGTGAGTGAGAGAGAGAGAGTGGACCCCATCTCGCACTGGAGACGTGATTAAATTTAATTACAAAACTTTTGCACCACTTCTTTGTGTAACATTCCCGTGCTTCTCCACAGTGCTGGCGTTCTTGCAACACTCCAGCGGCTTGTCGTCGCATATCAGTGTGGGGTTAAGCGTGGTAAAAGTCCGACCCAAACTTTGCCCTCTGGCAAAGTTGACGATCTGAAAAGTTGACCGGTGTGGTGCGCACCTTTCGGTAAGACCTTTGGATAGTTTTCGTCCTTGCACCGTTTTTTGTGTGTCACTGCAGGCATTTCCGTCCCGTTCTCGTTGGGCTCTGGAGGGACTGAGTAACAATTTTCTGCATCCGTGCAGTTTTGCGTGCGAAAGTTGCATCCGCTTCGTTACGGCATCTCGACCGGGATCAGCATACGCTTTCTTCTGGCCATAGCTATTCCCCTGGCCTGCAAATGTCCTTTCTCCGCTCCCGAAAGGGCGGCTTGATTGATGGAAGTTGGAAGGAATGATCACACGGCAAAGGATGCTGGGATAAAAGCTCAGTTCAATGGAGAGATAAAACTAACGGCAGCAGCAAAAAAAAAAGAGTGCGATAAAAGCACCAGAGACATCCAGATGCTCGGGAACTCACTTTGTAGCAGTGTGAGCAACAGGGACATCTACCCCAAAACAACAAAAAAAAAAACCAGAAGGAAAATCAATCGCTACGGAACACCGTAGAACAAAGCGGAGCAAAAGGCGTTGGATGTGCGTTTTTTGTTTCGCTTATCCGAGGGGAAGCGGCGATGAAAGGAACTGATTGATTGATTGGCCCGCGTTGCAGTTCCACCAGAACGGTGAGAAAAAAAGAACACCACAACCAACGAAGCGCCATCAAATCAAAGGAATAGCGAAAAGAGTTTGTGAAAGCAAAAAAGGCCAAAAGGCCGTGAAAAACACTGCGTGACCATTTTGCCTGCCAGCTGGGAAAACTCTCTGAGGGGGTGCGGGAAGGAGGGTGCATAGGACCGGCCGGGGCTTTCATTAGGTTGATTGAACCGTTTACGATTTTTTGTCTGTTTTTTTGTTTGGACCATTCCGTACGCTTTCCGTGATCGTGAAGAAGTTGAAACAGACGTGGTTTGGGTGTTGGGTGAATTTATCATTTTTCTTTTCATTCAAATTGGTTGTGCCCCGGAAAAGTTTTTTTCGCTAGCTTGAGCGAGAGCTTTGTGGATTGTATAATCGTTGTTGGGAAAATTGAGTAATTTCAAGTTGTAAAGCTCCAATAAATCGCTGCTTCCGGATTGTTTCTCTTCCTTCAGGAATTTTGTAATTTTTTTAAAATACCGCTTTGGACCCTTCTAATCAGAATTCAACATAAACTAAGAGTTTTTTTTTTAATAATTTTTGGTATTTTTGCCGTTTTTATACTGTTTTACTATAGAACATAAATTCTTCTGACTATCTCCTACTAGTTTAATAGAGTTCTTGTAATTATTCAACATTATTTTTTGAGAAAATCTCAATTATTATTATAGAATTTATTTGCTCCCAAGTGCTACTGTTGCCGCACATTTCCTTAAATTTTACAAAAATTCTATAGGAATTGCCTTATCATTGAATTACGAACAGTTTGGATAACATTGATTTGATAGAATATTTTTATTTTTTTTTTGTTTTAGTTATTTTAATTAATCCAAATATGTTTTTTGTTGTTCAAACAGCCTCATTATGCTTATCAGCTTACCCTTTAATCACAACTTTTCCGCTACAGTGCACACTTTAATCTCCCCCCTCTCGCGAAAGGTAATTATTTTCTTCTCCGCTCAATCTACTTAAATGCATTTTGAGCAATGTCAATGAAACGCCAAATACACAAAAAAAAATCTCCCAAAAAACTTTTCGTCGACGCTTTCTGGATGGAAATGTCCCTTTTTATTGCGACGAATGAATGAAAAGCTTTTAAATTCTATTGCACCCGAGCTCGCTTTGTGGCGGGCTGTACGATTTGGACACTTAAATTGACTCACCAAAGAACAACAAACCGACCGACACGCTTGATGTTGCTCTGTCTGTCCGTTTAGTGTTTTCCCCCCCTTCTGTTAAAGTTCTCTCCTGCGAGACAACGGGTCGACACACAGAAACCGCCAAACCCAAGAACGATTCGGGTGACCGTAGTGTAGAAGTTTGGGCCGGGTTTGGAGAGAAACTTTATCTGATTAGCATAATGGTTGACGAAATTGTTATGCATAGACATAACGTGCCGGCGTACGGGCCATTCGCCAGTGGTTCAATAATCGGTAACAGTACGTTGAGTTTTGTTCGGATTGTCCTCCCGGGATGGCTGGGATGGAAGTGTTCACAGCTACACTTCCTCGAAAGGAGGGATTGGTTCACAAGAGTGCCTTTCGATGGGTTGTGTATTTTTTTTTAGTTGGCTTTACCACAGACACTAGTTGGAGAGTTTTTTTCAGCGACTTTTGGGCACTCTGTTTTGTTACTTTTAGTTTTAAAATGTAGAGCGTTAAAGTGCATCACAGAGTTCCATTTGCAATATTGTCTTTTGCAAGGAATTATTTTTCTCTTACTTTTTCTAATGGTTCTTAAAATTTTGTTTTTTTTTTTTCATATTTTAAGTACATTTGCTTTAATGAAATTTCTGTTTTGAAATATATATTTAAATTTGATGTACTGTTCGTTTGTATTAATTAATTTTTACACGTCTTAGTTCTGTTTCTCTTTGATTACTATTTTTTTTCATTGACAATGTTTGTTTCATGTGTTTTTATTGCTGCTGTAAGAATTGTATGACTTTTTTTTGCTGTTTGTTCTTATTATTTGTATTTATTTGAAAGAATACTTGTAAGTAATTATTTTGTTTTAAAGTTTTCTCTTTCCTTTTTTTTCTGTTCTTTCTGTACTTTTGTCTAATAGTGAATTTTTAATCATTTATATTACCATGTTTGTTGATTTCTTCTTCTACTACTTAATCCTTTTCTTCTTATTCTGGTTAGTGGGATTACATTTTCCTATGTATCCAATATATGTGATTCCTTTCCGTTATCTCCTACTAATTTTGATCAGTTTTTCGTATCCATTTCTGCTTTTGATTTCTTGTTATTTTAATTTGTTTTTCAGATCCTAGATTTCCGTTTTTTTCTTCTTTTTGTCTTGTATAATAAAGTATTTCTGTATTATGTTTTAATTTTGTCATAAATTATTTATTCTGTAAATTTTTCATACGATTTATGAATTTATTTTCAACATTACCCAGCCCGTCAAATTTTCCACATAAACTAACCATCTGCATAATAAAACCATTGCAAATCAACGCAACGTGCCGAACCAGCACCGATGTGTATCAATTTACCCAAAACCTTCCACTGATTACTTTCGTGCACCGCAACAACTCCATCCGGAACCGGACGCGGGCAGCTCTAGCGCTAATGAAGTGCTGTTTATTTGAAAACTAAATTTACGCCCGCCTCCTCCAATCGGGTTCGACAGAAAAGAACGTGCTCAGCCAGCTTCCCGGCAAGCAAAAAAGAAACACACCAGTACCATGTTTGGCCCACCGGCAAAAGCCAACATCCTGCGGCTACGGTGGGCACGGGACAGTATCGACGAATCGATCGGTTACGGCCCGGATCCGCACCGGTACCGCCACCATAACAATAAAGCAGGATAATTTCGTGCTCGGGAAATATTTAAACTAACCTGCCACCATGTGGCCGTGTGCCTACCGCGTGCCACGTACCCATGCCCTTTTCCATCCGGATAATCGATGATGGCGCGCGGGCTAAAGTGTAAAAGACCGGGTCGTTTGATCCAATTTATGTATGCAAATTGTGTTTACCATCCTTATCGCCGGGGGAAGGGGGGGCGCTTTACTGTTCCATGCGCTTCCGAACCTTCCTCGAGAGGAGTTTACCGGAAGCCCGGAAAGCATGAACTACAATTTCAGGGTTAAGTTTGATGCTTTTCGGTAGCTTAGTTCCGTGTGTGTTTTTGTTGTTGGTGTTTCTCTCCAAACAGCTGGCAACGCGGCCCGCTTTCCGTTTGATCCTGCTTTGTTATGCTTTGCACTCATCGATATTATTCGGGACACGTATTTCCTGCCTCGCATTTGGTTGCCGGGTGGCTCATGCGGCAGCGAAAACAAACGACCGCTTCAGCACCGCCTCCATGTGCCACACACATGGTTCCGGGGGGGAGTAGGATGGTGAAGTTGGTAAAGCACAGTCAGTCGAGTGTTAATTAATTCATTTCCCGAATCCCCAAAACCTGGAGAGTGGTGTGGGTGCACGGCACTGCACCGAAACATGGCCCCGAGGGGCATGCTGGTCGCCTCCGGGGGGCAGTCACCCTTACATTTATGTATCCCGATGTAAATTAAAATCAAATTACGCTTTATTATCGTATATAATTGATTTTAATACCCGTCCTGCTAGGATGCATTGGGATTTTGTGTGACATCGAACGGGGAATAGCGAGGACTATGGGCGGGAGTGTGGTGGTGGGATTTTTGGGAAATCGCTTTCTGGCGTTCTCTGGTGTACCGCAATGCTGCCACCAGTGGAATCGGGCAACACCACACGTCGGTGCCGCCCCGGGAGAACAGGGAGCGTGATAATAATAGTGCATTGAGCATGTACAGGGTGGTTCAACAATAGAATTTCACATTTTTGGAATTATTGAAGTGGAGCTGGAAATGTAATGTTATTAATTAAGCATAAATTAGGGATATTGCTTTAAGTGACCAATATTGGATTGGAGTAATGGTATGAATTGTGTTGTATTGGAGTAATTGTAATTGCTGATAAGCTTTCCAAAATAGTTTCGCATTTCATTTAATTTGTGTTAAAGGTCAGGTTTCAGAAGATAAAATAAATTTGTAGTCTACCTTTGAATCCATTGTTTTACTCTGTTCTATTTTAATTTCTTCTCATTTACTCATTTTTCACATTGGAGTAACTTACAGATGAATTGCGCTGTAAATTCGAGGATATAGGTCAGGGCTATATGTTAAAGTCAGAAAGGACAGGACACTGAGTTACAGCAATTTAGTTGAAATATCAAAAGATTAAAATCGCAATAAGGGACTCGCCTAAGGACCAAAGTCCTGTTCAAGTTGAACTTACCTATTTCAATTAAGTTTGGGGTTTTAAACAAGTATCGAGAGAAGGATATTTCTTTTGTTATTTTAAAACAAATATTTTTAAACAAAATTTATTTGAAACCTTTTGCCTATCCACCCTGTTAGAGCGTGATCGGCACTGCTTCCCGGTTTGCCATGCGGCAAGCTCGCTGGTAGCGAGAACTTACAATCAAACCTCAACTGCCCTGCCAATAGCGGGGTACATAATTCGTTACGCCTTTCCACCCGGTTACTTGACGGCTTGTTGCAATGGCGGCACTGCCATTCGTTCCAGTACACTGCTCGCACGTTGTCACCGGCTCGCTGTGGCTCCGGAGTCCGAGTCGAAGCAGTATTTATGTAGCGGATAATCGCTCCGTTGATTTATGTATTATGACATCTGTCCGGTGAATCGGCCGCAAATTGGAAATGGGTCAACTGTGGGCAAGGCGGCAAAAAGCCGACAGTGCAGTGCAGGTCAAACAAGTGCACGGCGCATTGTCGCAAAGGGTAGCGTAGAATTAACATGGAACGTGAATTAAATGCTCGGACGGTGAGTTGGCGTGGCGAGTTGAGCCGTTACGCTGGTATGCGTTTCGGTCCGGGTGGATACGGTGGGCGTACTAAATCTGGTTGTTACTGGACAGGAATTAAGAGCATTCCGGTACATGTTAATTTGTAGCGCAGTGGAAAGGCAAGTGGGGCGAAATTAATGTGGTTATAGCACCTGATCGTTAGAGGTACCGGGCGTCTCCATCACAATTTTGGGGTAAGCAGTTTTCGTTTTAAGCAGCTTATTTTTGACATAAAAATCGCAGAATATGTGTTTTAACATGAGTTTACTTATTGGTAAAATTTGAAATAATCTGACTCATTTATAAATAGAAATTTAAAAACAAATCTTTGAATTAATCGTTGAATTGATCGTTAGCAGTACCAGGCGTCTCCATTTTGCTTTTATTTCTTTAGTAAGTGAGGTAAAATAAAAATCAAAAATTCATCATTTTTAAAAACAATTCTAAATACTATTTTAAACATAACTAAAACCACACCATGCACCCTATGACCTCTCCAGCAAGATGTTTTAAACACGTATATCAAGTTTGAGGAAAAGTTAAATTTAGTGGAACATGGAATACACTTTTATATTTAGCAGACCTCACCCGATTTATGTAAGGTATTTCGAGTTTTGTGATTGTAAGTTTAGTTGTACGATCTAAATTTTTTTAAACTAAATGCTTTTATTGCTTTCCATTATTAACTTCTTACCCTAAATGGATGAAAATGGTTGGAATATTGGAGATTTTCCTTCTGAAACTGAATTTCTTGAAATTGATTGTTTGTTCAATTGATCTTACATTACAAGAATAAAAGACCTATCAAATGAAACGTTTTAAGTAAAAACTAAACAAGAAAATCATCTAATAGATATAAATCTCAATTTAAAACGCGAATGAAAATGAAAACTCTCTCCATTTACACAACAAAAGACATTTAAGAAAATGTCCTTAAAACGAGTCTAATGCATTAATCCGCGACGCTTGACGGTAGCGACAAAACCCATGGATTATTCAGCATAATTACCAAATGAAAAGCAAACTTCAACCCCAAGTGTGTCCCGTTCGTGTGCTTTGCCCCGATGGCTTAATGGTAACGGGAGTCATCGCTACCCTTTTCAGTGGCCATTACGGTCAACGGGTGTGCGCGTTGGCAGTACCATTTTCCAACGTGATAACAAAAAATAAAAGGAAACAGTTAAAAAACACCCTTCAACGATTAACATTTCGCTCGTTGTTGGCGTTGGCTTTATAGCGTTGAACGGTGCACAGCGCGAGGGCACACAGCATCGGTCATCGGTGTCAGCTTCCGTTTTCACTGTCGCACCTGCTGCTGCTGCTGCTGCAGCAGTGGAGATGGTGGTGAGCGTGTTACAATGGCTTTCGCCCCAGCATCCCGGTGGGACACTGCAGTGGTGCAGCAGCGTTAGGGTTTCGATTGCACCATTACACTGTAGCCTTTTATCGTTTGCATCAGCTTTTGCAAATAAACTTCAACCTAGCTGTACCGAGCCAAGAGGAAGGCTAAAGGGGACGGTACTCAGGGAGGGAGGCAATATGAAAAGGTCAGCCTTTAAAAGGCATCAGATTGTATTAATGAACGCGCTGTGTGTTCGCGTGTGTTTGGTTTTGATTGTCAAAACTTTTGCATCACACAATCGAACTGTGCTCGATCGGATGTAAAACGTTAATTGATAAGTTATATGCGTTTAATTAAACCCGGTACTGGTGGAGGGTCCAGAACGAGGACGGGTAAGCTTCCATATTGAGTTGAGTTTCAGGCTTTTTGTGAGAGTGTGTTTTTTGTATGCCAGTGTGCGTGTGTGTGTGTGTGGATGTGGACGTGTGTTTAAACCGGGCACAATGGCACTATTGTACGGGGAAATGTGGGAAGCGAACCGAGTGTACCGAGCTTTATTTGCATTTTACTTTTGATTGAGCTATTTTTCATAATGAGAGTTTGCAGGTTGAATGCATCTGTACTACGTAGAAACGGTTGATGCATGAAAGTTGGACATAATATGAGGGTTAATGGGTTCGCTTTTTATAATGTTATTTTTTACAGCATTATTAAATATATATTTTCCATTCTTGAACAACAAAAATGCCTAGTTGAGAGGGGAATGAATATATATAAACATCTTTCTTCAATAAGATTTTTGTATCAAAATCTTAAGAATAATTTTAAATACAATTTTAAACTATTTAAATTAGCAATACGGTCGTTAAAACGGAATTAAAGATAACGTCTCATATTCCTCAGGGTTTAAATTATTCATGCCAACCATAGTATTTCTTAGAGCTTAGAGTTATCTTAGAAAAAAAATAAAAAAAATGGTTCCGCTAGCCACCAGTGGATGGCGCCAGTAGTGTTGGCCATCTGCTGGCGGGTAGCGAAACCATTTTCCTTTTAAAAACGTATATTTTCGATTACTTTACTGAAAGTTTCCATAAATGCTCTATGTATCGAAACATTTTTATCATTTTAAATTAAAATTAACATTTAAAATTTAACATTTTCATAATTTTAAATTGATACTCTTTTGAAATTTATTTGGATCGTTAGTTTGCTGCGTAATTAAATACATTAAAAACAGCTTGATGATGTCCACTCCAGATCAAAGTTAAACATTCACATTACATTAACAGATAATCACTGCACGGTGATTATACCATCAAAAAGCACTCTCACACATCACATCATTAAAAGTGAGTTCGTTAGCAGTTAAGAAAGACACCATTTTGTGTCATTAATTATAATACTAATACGCCAAACGGTGCTGCCGTCTGTGTCTTCTTTCCCTCGAAGCTTCACACTTAAAAAGTGATTTAAAACTCAACAAGCTTGATCATCGTACGAATCGTGGCGCTTTGCAGTAACTCAGACAAACCCCTCCCCCCCCCCCACCGCCAAAAAATAAATAAGCACCTCACAACCGTCCTTCCCACCGACCGGTGATGGTGTTTATGCGTTTGCAGCAGTAGCAGCAGCTTTGTCGGTTCCTAAAGCAGTGCGAAAATGGGATTAACAACCGACCGAAAATTTATGGTCCGACAAGTGGGTTGATGTTTGTTTATGGCATGCAGAATGGAGGAGCGTGAGAAAGGATTACGGGGAGGCAAAAAATGAATAACTATGTTGATGAAGTACGCCACCGATTCCTGGGCTGCCACCAATCCCCTTAATTGTAGTTCCTCCCGAAACGATTAAGGTGAAGGTGAAGGTGTGGAGCAGCAAGGACGCTGGGAAACGATTGGAAAATGTAATAAATAACTGGCTGGTAATGCAGAAATAAATTCTGGTTTGCCTGTCATAGTTTTCGCTGGGAATGAAATAGGATCGGTGCGGTTGTTAGCCTTCGAACCATGTTTTCTCTCACTCGTTTTTTTGAGGGCCAAAAGGTATTAAGCTTATAAAATATGTTTTACTAGTTTTGGCTTAAAAATTCTCCCACAGTAACCAAGCACACGCTAACATTGTAGATATCTCATCAAACTGCACGATGAGAGCGTGTATATTTATGATTTGTTATTTGTTTCCTCCCTGTAAAAATCCCACCTCTTGTCTATCTCTCTCTCTCTCGTGTCTGTGTGATGACCTTCGAAGTGAAGCATATCCACACAGGCAGAAAAACATAAACATAATAAAACATAAACAATTCATGCATTATTTATTTCACTTTACATTTATTTACTGTACGCTGCTAGCCGTGAAGGCGAAAGCGAGCAGCGCCTGTGTTTACATTTGCTGTTTTGCAGTGGAAAATGGAATTCGCCCCTTTTTTCCCAGGGTCGTCCTGCATCTTCAATAACCGGCTTCGCAAAGAATCCACAGTCCGGCTGAAAGAAGCATTCATACGCGTACCCGTGCGAGGGCACTTTGTGTGAGAAAGTTCTTTTCACGAAACACACTTCAGAGCGAAGCACACGAAAACACCGAACCCGCTACCGGTAGAATCCGTAGACTTGTGCTAGGGCTTGGGATAGATTGTAGTGAAGACGTTGCGATGAGTGAAATTTATGTTGGACGGTCTCTCAACCCTTGCGTGGCAGTACCGTACCTTTCGCGTGCTTCCCCCCCCCTGTGAGCTACCCCGTAAGCCCGTATGGCAGGAGAATGGCTTTCGCCGTGAAGAATCATCGCGATGGAGTGCTTTCTGGAAAAAAAACACGCTCACATACATGTGCATGTGTGCCGGTGGAGCTGGCTTAGCTCGTTAAGAAAGGATGAGCTGGCAGGATCTTTGCTAACGAGAAGCATAATTTCAATTTAGCGAACAATTTTATCCCAAACAAACCCCGCCCGCCTGAACGAGCTTGTTGATGGACGTGAGTGTGCAGGCTGTGAAGGATGGGTATATTATTATGTTGAATTCAAAAGATGCAGTTTAAAAAAAAAACGGAAATGTAGGTTATTCTTGGGTTATAGAGAATGTTGGTTATTTTCACATTTGGTGCATACAGTGAATTAGATATTTTGCCATTAATTGAGAGAAACGAGGGTGGAAATAAATGTTTAAAAAAATGAGTAAGAAGAACTGTACTAAATAATGTACTAAAAAAGATATCTCAAGCTTGTAAGCTGGTTCGGATCATTTTTTGATTTTATATGTGATTAGAAAAACGTACATAGCAGGCCATGAAAATGAAAAATAATTTGGCAAATTTGTTAATTAACGAACATTCACCAGTACTTCAACCCTTCTTAGTCACCCTTAAATATAAACATTTTGTAGCAGAAAAGCAATGAATATTTTTTAAAGTAGTTTTGGTACAATAAATCGAAAAACCATTTCTTATTTCATTTAGTGATTGAACTCGGTTTATGGATGAAAAATAAGTCTAAAAATACGGTAATCGATAATGAGCGCGAAAATTATGTTTTTGAAAGCTTTCGCTAGTTAATGCCAGATGGCGCTGTTGTTTGTGCCAATTGCGTTTTCAATTACGATTCGTCAACGTCGGGATTCATAATTGATAGTTTCGCTTATCTGAAAAAAAAGTAGGAACAATAATTTTATGCACTAAAAATTTAAAAAAAAATCTTAAATTTAACAAAAATATATTTCTAGAAAATATGACAAAACTGCTTCTTGATAGTAAAAAAGAGAAGGTAACGAATGCAAATTTGAGCCTGTTTTCGTTTTCCATCATAGGAAAAGAGTTGGAAATTAGAGTTCTCTTTCTTCCTTCCTTGTCACCTAATATTTATCGCTCTGTTAAAGCACTCCATTTGACTTACCCGCACCGAATGAGCTAAAGGGGAAATAAACCGAATAGAAACATGAGTCCACGGAAAAAAAAGAAGAAAAGCTAGAATAAATCAGAATACATAAAACACGACTCCAAGTGTGTACCGGCGAAAGGGTTGCCCACTGCGTACACCGTTTCGTAAAATCACTTGCCCGAACCAGACGGTGACGTTGCCTTCTGGGTGTCCTGACGCGCGTTTTCCCCTGTGCGCTCCTGTCACTCCTACTCCCCCCCCCCTCTGTTTTGTCTTTTGTTCTCGACCGTCTCCCAGTCCCTACCCTTTCCCGCTCTCCAGCACGAACGAATGTCCATAATCGTTTGTTACACTTCGGTGCGTACGGTTCTCGTTATTGAAATTGGATCATCCTTTTCATTACAATGCGCCGGTTGGTGGATGGCTGTAGGCCCGTTTTGAAAGGCGCCAGGAGCACAGCAACAGCCCTCTGGCATCATCCATCAGTGTGCCGACCGAGCGCTGAGCATTGCTACAAAATTCATTGGTTTCGGATAATAGGACAAAACTTTTGCCTCGTAAGCCGAGTTCTTGCCTTTCCGTTTCGCTTTCGCCCCAGACAGCGGGTACCGTGCAGCATCGTGGGCAAACAATTCCCAACCCTTAAGCCTCGAATGAACGAAGAGAAACGAAGAGAAAAAAAACAGCCCCAAGCGAAGATCTTCGTCCAAGATTTTGTAACAAAATATGACAACGTCAACAGAGCTGTCACTCGAGTGCCCAATCGGGTATTGGGTTCCCTTTAGGCGTATTTTTTGCTCCGATTTTTTTGTTTCCTCTTATGAAATAATTACAAAAGAACTAGAAGAGTTGGCGGAGTCGCTGCTGCGGGGTGCCTTCGGTGTGGCCCTTTTTTGTGGTAGAAAATCTATTTTTATTTCAAAAAGCTGTGCGTGACAGCATAAAAATTCTTCGTTCCTTCTAAAGTACTCACTTTTTTTGCTGTGCCCCAGCACAAAGGTTAAAACAATGAAACGATTGTGAGGAAAAACTGGTAGAAGTTTAAAATGTATCTTTGCGCAAGCAAATTGGGAGGGAGACTTTGGGAGGGCAAATTTGCATTAGACAAGGGATTTTACTCCACAAAACACACAACCTTC
>KB671487.1:0-96382 GCA_000349105.1 Anopheles epiroticus | reverse complement strand
CCAGTTTCCTGGAATACCCACCCCCTTCCTCCTTAACCATGAGCCGTCACCCGCCCAAAAAGGCTAGGTGACTAGGAGCTAGGAGCGTATGCCCATGTTACCACCCTGCACGACGTGGACGTGTCGGAATAGGAGTTGGATGGGATCTTCAGGAGGCTTCGGATCCCATCCCGTTACAGGACCAACTTTATTTTCGTTAATTAAAATTACTTCGTTAAATAAAAAAAATAATGCGAAAATATTGTATTACGTCAATATTTATTTATATATTTATTATTTATATATATTTATATTTTTTCAATATTTATTATACTACTTTTCTGCAGCAACATTTCCTTCAAATCAATTACCCAATCCAATCAGAAAAAATATTTTATGACAGCACATGAAAATATGTCTACACATGAGCATCAGGCATCATCCTCATTTTGCATATTTAAACCCGATAATGGCTCCCTCGATATTATGTGAATAATTCAATAACAAAGTGTATCCCACAAACCACTTTGCTAATGGTTTCTGATGGCAGCTAGCGAGCAAGATAGCTTGTGGAAATCAATTCCTTCAAGTGTCCTTCCGCATAAGATCCTTTCAATCAATGCGTGTGTGTACGGTTTATGAAACGGTAAATGACTAAATTACTTACACAGCACAAACCTTTTAAATCCTTATCTGTTCTTTTCCTCAAAACCAACCCACAGGAAATACCCTTCCAGTGGCATCCCTACCGCATAATTATACTTCCTTTCCCAGCTCACTCTAAAGGTAGTTTCGAGCTATTTCGTAGATATATTTATACACCGAATAAACATAGACTCCGATAATTACCGTGCGTCAAAAGGTAACGCTCAGAGCGGTCTGCCCGGGTGGGGTAGAAAACCGTGTGCTTGCGTGCCGTTAAAACATTTCATGTTTCCGTTGCTAGCCGCAGGAAAGACACCGGTTAGCTTCGGTCCCGAACGAACGCCACCCACGTCAGCCGTAATAAGGCAGAGTAGACTCGTGAGAGCAACTACGGTTGAGTGTTGCTCGGTGTACGGGCATCTTAACCGGCAGGCGGAACTTAAGGACAGCTTTATCGCAATCGAACCATCTACCCAGTCCTTGGCGGAGGTTCTTTTCGCGCGGGAATGTTACCTTCTTGCTTTTGGGGTGCGCTTGCTGGGAGCGAAAGGCGACCCACATCTCACATCCAACACCATAAACAAGACAGACAAATATTACCCAGGTGTGTTCGCTCCGGGGTGTACAACGGGACCCCTTTCCCCCGTTTGGGCCAGGAGTTGCATGCGAGAAAGTGTTTGATTGTTCGTTCAGTGGGTGTGCCGAGATGGGGGGCCGGTGGCAAGCACCATATTACGTCGTTGGAGTTGCCCCTCGGTGATGGTTAAGCCTATCCAAGCGGTAAGCAACCCTCCCACGTAATATTCAAACCGAGCGTCCCCATGCTTACCGAATCCGGCGGAAAAAAGGGAAGCCGAATGGCTCTTTATTTCTTTTTCCCGGGGAAAAGTCGTACTAGGATTATTTACTAACCGTATTGGAAGGAAACGCCCAAAAACGGCTTCCGGCTGGATAAAAGTTCGACACACATCGTTCGAACGAGGGAGGGAGGGAGAGGGTGGTACAGGGTGAGGGGCTTTGTTCATCAAGGGCGGAATGGTGCTCACAGCACCGTGAAGCTCTTATCATGGTTAGCATATCACCATGGTGACGTCGTACCGGTGAATTTATATGTCTTCGTTACCGGAGCGGAGGGATCCATCCGAACCAACCGATTTGCTATGAAGCGTAGCGATTGTTTGAGAGCAAATTTCAATTACTGTCTAAGTGTGCCATGGAAGAGCTTTCGATTGCTTGTGGGGAAAGGTATGAAAGGACAAAAAAGCGTCGAGAGTCTACACTTTCATGGACGGTCTGATGAATATATTTAAGAAAATCAAGGGTAAAAGGAACGTTGAGTATTAATTTTATTATTTTAAAGAACGTTTTCTTTATTCAAAACCTTTGCTATACGTAGTTTAATATTTCTTTCAGTATTTCAAAATTAAACTAAAAATTCGAAATTGTTGAAACATATATGTTTTTGTATTTTATCGAGCTAAAAATGTTTTTTAATAAAAATGAAATAAAAGAAACTGTGATCAAATATTTATCGATACATCCCACCCTCAAATGGAGCAAAAATAATTTTTGCAACCCACCACACCTTCTCGTGCACAAACTCCATAATATTCAATTTATAGTCCTCCCAATTTCGTTCCGATCGGAATGGTGTGATAAGAAGCAAACGAGTGGTTCTTACAGCTTGCGTGCCGTCAACAATGGTTAGTAGTCAATTCCACATGTTTATGTTGCCTTACCCTTACCATTCACCTTCAATTGTTACTTGCCGAGCCGTCACAAGCGATGGTGATGGCGATGGGCGTGGGATGGAATATGTTTCACAATCATTAGCTCATTTGTGTGGGCTCACCTGTTTTTTTTTTTTTGCAATCGCAAACCCAATCGGTGAAGGTTTCGGGTGGGACCGGGGGGAAAAAAATGAACAAATAAATACACTTAACACCAGTTGGTGGTGGAGCTGCCCACAAAAACACATGTGTGCTGTCTCGGTGGAAAACAGGGAAAGAGCCATCGAGCTTTCAAACGGGAGGCCTGCGTTATGATGGAGGTTCCCGGGAGAAAAGCATTTCTTTGAATAAATTTTAACGTACGGCTCGATTACGAACGATAGCGTGTGGAGCGATCGTTTCGCCGGCAAACGGAGCTCGCGTGTGCCGCACCGGATGCACTTAGTGGGAACGAAAGGAATTTAATGAACGAATAAAACCGGTTGACGGCAGCCTGTTGCGTGACTTGCCTCTGTGTCCCGGTGGGTGATGTGGGTGTGTATAAGTGGAAAATAAATATTCTTTTATTATTACTCGTGTCGGAAGGCGAAGGATGCGAAATTTATAGAGACTTTTTGAGGTCAAAGAAACCTCAACTAGCTCACATTGGTAGTTGAAAGAATTTTAAACTTCATATCCTGTTTATTTTTAGGATGTTTAAAATGTAATTTTAATTAATCTTACTTGATGAGATATTTACAAGTAATAATACTTTTCACTTAGCGTTATTTGTTACTGATACTGCCATGTTTAACCTTTGCCTGTTCCCCACCACGACTTTAAATCTTGAAGCACTTTAAAACTCCTTCGAAAGATTGCTTCTAAAGCACCCTTAAGTCAACCCGGTATCCACTCAACTTCTTCGCCTAACGAATGGTTTGTTTTACGTTCAGTAACCGCTTTCCAGTGTTACGTGCAGAGTTTTATTCGCGAAGAGGCCAAAACTCGACTCCCGCCGTTTGCCGGGTGTCATCCGACACGCTTAAAACGCAATTTAGAAATAGCCGTGTCATTTCGGTGGATTTGCTCGCTTGCCACCGCTCATAACGAACGCGCTGGTGAAAGGATCCGTCCCGGTGCTGGTTTTGGGTTTGGAGCACGGAGTGGTTTTATTTATCACTTCATTTACTTTGACGGGTTTAAGCATGCAAAAAATGGAGTGTCACGTGGCTAGAGTATGCGCCTGCACATAACATCTTAACGCAGAGTTGGACCCATTAACAATAAAGAAGTCATTTTGAATTAGTCTTTTCTACACTCCTTCATGAAAAAAGGAAAAAAATGTTATAAAAAGGGTCATAATTTCATGATTTAAGAAGTTGTGTAATTTAATCGTTTAAATTCTTAAATTAATTTGAATCTATATTAAATATGATCTTTTGTTCCCAAGATCTAGTTAGTTTTGTGTAATGTGTATGAAATATGAAAGACGCATTACAATACCACTTAATACACATACATACTACTTGATACACATATATAATACACATTTGCATACTTTCAGGGGCTTGCGAAGAGTTTGCTAGGAGGGGTTTTAAAATTCAGTTATATTAGGATATATCAATGTCAGTTTCATTCTTTCAGGTGTTTCAGAAATGTTCACTACTTAGATATGTTCTTAAAATGTGTCTATAGCATTAAAAACTTGTTTGATTGTAACGCTAAAGTTTTAAGTCACTTTGCATACTTTTAGGCGTTTCATAAGGGTTCACTACCGTGCGTGCATCGATGCATCGAAAAGGCGACTTCTAGCAAGTTCTGTTTATACGAGTTTTGTAGGTTCTCCTATAAGCCTTCCAAGCTCGCTGTACCCACGGCTCGGAATTGATTCCGATCCATGAAAGGAATCGTATGAATTAACACTAGTATGAACCTTCTTGTATAAGGTCTAGTATAGAATTTTTTAAATGTTTTTTTTTTTTTTTTAATACGTAACGTCGTGTTAAACGTATTCAAAATCACATCGAAGGTAGACATTGATTTTGTGTCTACCATCTCAAGCACAGCTCGATTAAAATCACAAAATGACTTTCTGACTTTCTCAAAGCAACCCTTCAATCATTAAAGCCACCCCGCACAATGGCGCCCAAAGTAATGAGCCAAAACAGCGCGAGTAAAAGAAAACAACAGCCCCACCGTTGGGAGCGCCACAAGCAGTTCGTTGAAAAAACATGCCGGTTAAATGGGGTGAGGCCAGTTGCTTGATTGTTCTTCCGTTTCTTGTTAGCACCGGAATCCTGCGGAAGACTCGCATCTTTGCCCGAGCACCGTCAACCGGCCCCGATGTGGAGCGTGAAGCCGTTCTGTTTAACTTTTGCAAGAGCGAGCAGCAGAGTTTTCCTTTCGCAGGGTAAACATTATTGTAACAGCGAGTGGCTTTCACCATTTTTGGTAACTGTCGGCCATGTTTAATTGGTGCAAATTATAAAAGCACCAGAAACTGAGCAGGGGAGGAGTGAATGGAAGAATGGAAGGAACGTCATGCCGTCTTACAGTTTGCCTTACAATGGTCCAGATTGAATCAGCCACATTTGCCACCAGCTGTAGTTGATGGGACAGGACGTTTTGTGAGGTTAGGATGAATTGCTTTGGTGATTAAAATGGAAGCTGAGAGTTTAGTGGAGTCGTAAAAACAACCCACCAGTCGTAACCATAACTGGAAATAGTAAAATTAATCGGAAAGCTTTATTGGAGAAACTATTTAACTGCGCCAATGGATTTTGTTTAAACGTCCAATTGTTCTGTAGATAAAATTTCATAGTTGTAGTTCAATCAATAAACTATAGGAAGCATAGAAAGTTTATGTTTTTCTCGTCATTTCATTAATCTCCATAGTACAAACTCAAATAAAATAAGCTTCTGAAAAATCATTCCAATTCAAACGCTTCTATGTACCTGAAAAAAAGCTTCTTTCCCTTTCAATCTTTGGTGAGAACCATCCTTATTCTTCCAAAAGCATCAACAGCCCTTTAAAGTCAATTTCAGGGCACCTTGTAAATATTTCCCTGCCATGTGTGTGTTTGCAGGCCGATTCAAATATAAACCGGCACACACATAGGTGTTTTCCCCCGGTAGCTTCTGTGCCTTTGTGCTGTCGGTACACTGCATTTGACAGCCGAGTGGATGGTGGCAAGCCTCTTTGGATTGTGGCATCATGTTTTGGCTCTCTTTTTCATGTTGTGCTGCACCCTGCGGCTTCCACTTCACACGCTTTCCGTCCGGGATGATGAAGGTGAATAATTACCTTCTCGGAGGCATTCACGGGTGTTTGTTATCTGCCGGCGGGAGATGTGAGATACGGTACCTAGTCTGGGATGGCCCCCGGGTGTCCCTGACAGTGATATGGAGTGGTATCGCGCTGAGTGTCATCGCATGTCACACACCAGCCGCTCTACCCTGAAAAGCAGCTGGAGAGCGAATGATTTATAGGGCCCGTTACAGCTGTGGTGGAATGATCAGTTTTCTTATTGCGAACTACATCAATTTCTAGGCCAAGGTAATATGCTAAAGGAAAAATTAATCCGGTGGTTATTAAGAATTATGTGTTGTGCTTTTTTAAAGAAATCAAGAATAATTTATAACAACGTTAATTATTAAATAATCTTAAAATTTTATTCACAAGAATGTTGAAAGAACAGTTAAATCAAAGGATGTACTAAAAACATCATCCTTGCATACATTTAGGCGTTTTCTGTCAGAATTCAAAGAGAAGCGCATCAACCAGCCAAACGTGACTTTAAATTCACTGTTTTCAGCTACCCTGGAAAACAAGGCAACCACTATGCAAAACCAGCACAATAAGATGCTCACCCATGATATATTACCCCAAATGGTTAACACCCTACTGCTTGTGGGTCATAAAATCCTGGTTAATTAAATCTCGCTCGAGTAGCCTTTAATGAGATACCCATTGTCTACCGGGACTCACTTTCGCACCGTGCCAACGTGATAAGCTAACCTGAGAAATGATACGATGTGGTTTCGCTAGCTCTCTCCCTCAGACTCTCCCTTTCGTCTCTTCCCCCGTTGATTGGAATAATACAAACCGTTTCCCCTCACAAAAGCTGCATCCCCATTTCACAACAAACATTCCACTTGCACGGTACTCAATATTTGATTAATCGTACCATCTTCTCGCATTGTTGCCGGGCTCGGTTATCGCAAAGGATTTATCGCTTTCGGGTGAGATGAAAATCTTAATTAGTCTAGCGTTAGAAAGGGAGCCGGATGGGTGCAGTACCCCGGAGGGGGTCTAAATCTAACACCAGCTCAAAAGCGTAGAACTCCACACTACCCCAGAGGAGGGGAGGGAAGGCTAAATTGTTCGTTTTTGTTCTTCTTTTTATGTTGCTGGTGCTGTGATGAGAAAGGTCGCTCGATGGCATTATCCATCCCAAAAGGAGAAGACGAGCTAGTTGTAGCAGCATCAACCTCAAAGAGACGGCTAATGAAACCGGAAGCATCAACACCTTCAGCAGCTTATCTTTTCTCCGCTACACTCTACGCTGGTGCGTCCCAAGCCTGCACTTACCTGTGCCAAGCAAATCGGTCTATGACATTCGGGCGGAATTCAGTGGCTCATGGCTCGTTTTTATGAGTGTTTGTACAGGGCGGTGAGCCATTAGGGTGCTAGCGTTTATTCAAGAAGAGTAGTTTATGGGGTTGCATTTATCATTAAAATGGCACTTCATTGTCGTTGGTGAGTTGATCATTTGAGTGAAGTAGTGAGAAGGAGAAGACGTTAGGCTAATGGGGAAAAGTTTTTTAAGAGTTTCTCTAAACTTGAAGCCTAAGAAAGGTAAGGATGAAAAAAGATTGAGTTCTTCTGCAATTTGCACTTTAAGCAAAACAAACAAAATCTAATGTTTTGGAGGCAAATACATTAAACAATGCAACATATTTATTTTAGAAATAAATTCAATCCTTTAATTATAATGAAACTTATAAAATGCTTTTATATTTTGACAACTGCACACTGTTAGGCGCAATTCAATAAAATGAAATTGCATACTTTAAGGCGCAATTTTTAGTATAGAAACCAGTCTAAATATGGCTTAATTATTTCCTTTACGCTTGAAATGATTATATCAAAACGAACGGAAGCGCATTGCTTTATGTCTCAATTTTTACTCAAACCGTTCTCCATAAAAAGGGATCGAATTTGGCATGCTAGCTGAAATTGGATACCCCATTATAAAAAGTTTCTGTTGCATGCGTTCCATCAATTATAGGAGACCGCCTTCGACCTACAGCCTAACTCGCCCCTATCGAAAGGTGGCGATAGGCTACGAAAAAAAGCCTCATTCTGTTGGTCTTTCCCAGTAACAGTCCTCGCTTTAGCAGGAAGCAGCACGTTACGCATTTACAATACATTTACATCCGTCTGGCAATCCATAGATCCTGCATGAAACTGCGATGCTGGCATGGCGGCAGAATGCTTCGTCGCCCGATACGGGCCGCTACGCACCGATTCCCTTGCCGATCCCAAATCCTATCCAATGCAATGGGCCGGGGGATGTAACATAAATAATGGCGAGGAAATAGTGCTTCATCGTTGTGCCGTACGCGTTCATTCGAGCCTTCGAATCGGGAGAAGGAAATTGGAATGAAGCCGCTCACGTTTTTCAAACATGCGGACACATGCGTTACTGAAATATTCGACGTGTTGGTTGGTCGGGTTTGAGAATGTGGTAAGCATTTTGGGTGAAATTGGTGGTCTGATGAAGCATTGGCGGGAAAAGTTCATTAGCAAAAAGGGATTAAAAATAATACTTTGGTACGCGCCATGGTTTTGAATGTGGTTAGTTTTAATTGAGTTCGTATCGGTTGGGAATCGAAAAGGAGCAGTGGTGTGGGACGTGTGTTTTTCAGCTTTCTTGTTTGTTGCAGGGAAGCTCTCGGATTTTCAGATTACAACGAATTCGTTAGAACCGACAAGCAAACATATACGTTATCCAACAAAAATAACAGAAAATTGTTATTTTTTCCATTAATATTAAAAGGGTACTCAACATGAAAGGACATATAATCAGCAAGAGAAAATATATAAACACATACCTTTCTTCTCATTAAATGATATGCCAGCCTACGTACAGGTTGATCTCTATCGTTCCTATCCTTGCAGTGTGTCGATGAATGTTTTCCCTTGCCCGGTGCCCTGCAGCTATAAAATGAAATAGAATGCAACGACGAGCTTCCTGTGCGATGCAATCAGACCTGCTATGGCCTATCCAGCTCGCCCCACACTTCTCCCGACGCATCGTGTAAATTGATTCAAAATCAATACTCATTTCAATTTGTTCAACAAAATCTTAAACGGATCTGTTTGTGAGAGTGTGATTGAGCTGGCAAGCTTCAGCAGGTACTGCCTTGAGCTAGCTGTCTGCCAGTGCGTTTGCTGGAACAAATCAAATCGAGTGAAATAGAGGATACAAGGAGTCGGCTGCAAGGTACGAAATGATGCTGAAGTGATGATTTATTGTATGAAGGATAATTAAATTGTCACAGTTGAGCAGAGTTGTGCGGGGCAAGCAAGCTGGAATAAAATCCTTTCGAGCCAGGTTTAGTTTGAAATTGAAGGAAATGGAAAGAACCCCTGTTGCAGGGCAAAATTAAATTTAATTTCTTGCATAATATAATGCAACTTTTTCTTCGGCGATAGATGGGCACAACATTCAACAGATGAATTCATTTTCATATTTAGATATCGATAAGAATTGTACATTATTTACATGGTGACGTCACCTCCAGCTACCAGGCGCCTCCATCAACTACCAGGCACCTCCATTTACTGATAGTTGTCTCCACTAGCTACTAGGCGCCTCCATCAACTACCAGGCGCCTCCATTTTTGTTTTATTCAGTTCAAAACTATTGTATAGGTAAACCAGAAAAGGGAAAAAGTAGAAAAATGTTCTTACTCTAAGCGAAATGATTTCACGATTTCAAACTCTTGCTATTATCTATTTTTGAATAGCCATTTTTCAGTACACGAAGAGAACATCTCCTGGATACGTCAACACGTGTTGCTGTACTCACACGTATCCGGTCTGCTTTTTGCCTACCGAGAACAAACTTCCGATACAGTGCGACAAAACTGCTGCATGAATGCATGACGAAACATGGCAAAATCCTGTTTTCGTGTCATTTCCCAAAGCTTCCGGCTGCACTAATCTACAGTGCAGTTCGTGCTCCTCGCTCTTGCTATGGTGCAGTGTTGCGTCGATGCGCCAAACGTTTGACACCGTTGGAAGAGTTGTAGCGGTAGAGAGAGAGAGAGAGAGAGAGACTCTGAACGTTGCCTACACGTGTTATGTAAATGTGAGTTTGTTGAAATTTAAAATTGTACAGTGTAAAAAGCGTGTGTGCGTTTCTAGTTGATTATTGAAAGGTCTGTACATACAGGCGCTTAGCAGGATGAAACAATCAGTTTCATGTTTGATGCGTCGGATAGCACCGGGTGGGGCCCGGTGGGGTCGATTTTAATCGGAATACAGCTGCACTATTCCGATCCCACTTGATGCTGTGCAAACATTGCACACGTGCCAGAATTGATTAGTTTCTACCCGGGCTCCCCCCGAAACGAGTGATCGATGCGTGTCCATGAATGCATCTGCCAGGCAATAGGTGGATAAAGTTCAGCATTAGATGTTCAATCACAGCGTGTGACTAATTCCCAAGTGAGCTGCTTCCGGGGGCTAGGATTAAACGAAGAGAATGTTCGTGCGATGTAGATTGAGCGTTGACACAGATGCGCACAGATTCGTCTACCGATGTCTCGTGAAACTCCTGGAGTCTCCAAAAAAAAAACATTAGTCCAAAGCAGGCAATAAATTTGAATGCCTTAAAACCCTCGTGTGAGTGTGTGGCATAAAGGAAGAAAATAAACTCTCATTCAAATTCCATCGGCATCAAAACCGGGTGGCAAAGCTGTTGGTGGTTTTTCCGTTTGCCTTCCAGCAGGACGTTCACGTTTTATTTTAACTTTTTTCTTGTGGTGAGGTTTTGTGTGCCTATTCCTCTCCATCTCTCGTTCTCTCTCTCTCTCTCTCTCTCTCTCTCTCTCTCTCTCTCTCTAAATCATTTTACTCACACGTGACCGGAATGGGTGATTCCAAGTGTTTGGTGGTGTGTTGTGTACCAGTCGCACGACCAAAAGGATATGGTTCCAGTTGCTGATTGCTCCTGGATCGCCCCCTACCCCCCCCCCCCCCCCTCTCCCGAAAACTGAACCGATCACATCTGTTGCGGTCGTAAAAAGTTGTCTCCTCAAACTGCCGCGGTGAAGATAGTTTTCATAGTCATATTTTTTTTGGCTCCGTTCTCGCTAGAGACAAGCAGGAAGCAGCCGGCTTTTTTCCCTCCTGGCTCACGTTTGCACCACATCCTTCGTGGCTTCGTGATTGGGACTTGGGAGGCTCTCTGTGTTTTTATGCTTTCCCCGAGAGGCATTATCTACTCCTCCCTGCTCCACCAGTTCCGGTGCTCCTGGCACACGAAAGGAAGAAAACCACACGTACCCGGAAGTACGTCACCGTGCCGGTCGGTGAAGTACGTGAGGCCGCCCTTACACTCATGTGTGGCGCCTTTGGCTTTTATTTCGATTCATTCATTAAACCAACGCCTCGCACTAGGTGAGGCTCGCACCAGGGGCAGGGTGCGGAAAGGATGATGAAGATTTTGCCCGTTCGCCTCGGGATGACGTGATGCTGCAGTGAAGCCGACATATGTGAGGTGGATTCTGTTTTTTTGTGCTTCTCCTCTATTTCTTCTACACATCCTTTCAAGTGTGTCCTTTCTCCCTTTTGGAGGGAAACACACTCCCGTCGGCTGGTGTGAGTGCTTTTGATCGGGTGACTTTCCCGCACGAATCTCCAGACATAACGACACGTCGTAATTCTTCGTTGACACGGCCGTCCGTCTGTCTCCGAGGCACCGAGGTTCCTCTCTGCCTGCATAATTTGCTCCAGAAATCCTGAAGCAATGATGATGACGATTCTTTTTCATTAGTTTGGTTTTCGGTACCAACGTTCTCTGGGATATGGAGGAACGGGAAAGGGCAGGGTGAGTCTATTTGCTTTCACAATCGTGGTCCTGTCGGTTAGGGGAATGGCAATGGTAAAGATTGATTGTTGTTTTGGGTGAGAATTAATTCAAAGTGTTTCTGTTCATTTTGTTCCGTTTTTTTTCTGTTGCTTGTATTATGTGTCACATAGTGAGGAATGAAATGAACCGTAAGGATAGTGTGGATCGTATGCTGTTGATAATAGGGTGATTTTGTTCTGACGGTTATGGTTGTTAAATAAGTCGTGAAAGAGTATGGTAATAAATGTTAATATTATACATGAAAAGATGGATTTGTAACGGAAAATCAAAAAGGTAAAACAATGAAGAAAGGTATAGAAGATAAAATCAAGTTGAAAGCTACTTTACTCCTTCTTTATTTTGTTTATGTTTTCCTACATCAGTGACATCAGTTCACGTATTCACGTTCATTCAGCAATGTGTGAAGAAGAATATAAGGCATTCAATGTGTTGATGTTGATAAATGTTCAATATTTTGCCTGCCCCAATTTTATATTTGAGTTATATAACATGATGTCAACGTTCAACTTGTCGAAATTTTACCATTTTTCGTGTTTTCTTTTTGAAAATGGAAATTCAGTTTTGATCCATCTGCTTGCATTATTATGGTATGAAAATGTTAATGCACTACTATTGAGTCGATATTTCACAAACAATAGTTTTAAAACAATGTTTGATCCGCAAGATAACGCTTTTAAAATGTATGCTTTATGTAGTGCGTTGTAATAATATGATTACATTTCGTTCGGAGAATATAACATAATTTTGGTTTGATTGCACCTGAAACTAAATTAAATAAAACATGTGCTCATATTAATATTTGCTACCTGAAGCTATAAAAATGCTTTTTGAAGCTATAAAAATCAAATTGGATAACTGGAAAGTATTATTAGAAGCAGAGCAACATCGAACAGTAATTCAAATAAATCTCAGAAATAATAAAAAGTATACGCATCAAAATACACGTAATTTTCGCTAAGGTAACTTTTGTAGGCTACAGATAATGAGAATGTAAAGAAGAAGTTCATCACTGTTTGTTGCATATTGGAAGCACCTCACTAACAACAAATATAAAACGCTAGAGTTGTTTTGTGAAAGTCGATTTTTTTATGAAAATTAATGCTCACCTAAAATAAAAACAAATACTAAACATTTAACGCTTGCTGTTAACCGTCCACCCTAAATGTTGCAGCCGTTTCCCGGGCATCAACTTGCACAAGATAAAGCACCGAAAAAGCCTCCCATTTACTTTAATGACCAACGCTTACGGGATCGTCATGTTTCTGACGTGTTATATGCTCTCTCTTTCTCTCTCTCTCTCTCTCTCTCTCTCTCTCTCTCCTCTTCCCCTATTTTCTCAAACACGTTTTGCCCTTGGAGTAAAGTTAATTTATCGTCAAAACGATATTTTTGTTCCGGCAGTGCAGGGCCCAACCCATTCTCGCACACATTCATCGCTGTCGTCGTCATCGCTGCAGTCGTTTCGTTGCAATAACTCACAAAACTTGCCACTAGCTCGTTCACGGGGTTCCAGTTTCTCCAGCTATGTTTTTTTTCTGTTCATCACTGGGCCGTTTCTTCCAACTGAAAAAAAATGCTCCAGCATCTGGCAAGCGGTAGTGAGCACACGGGTGGAGCCAAGGACACGTTCACATACGGTCTCTCTGCGGCAGAAGTTGCGTACCAGGCGTACACGGAAATTACGAGCAAAATTACGCGTACGTGTCAGCGTGAACGATGAGGCCTGACGTGCGTGATGAAGATGAATAATCGAAGCCGGGAGAGGCATTCAGTGGGGAGCGTTTGTTTGCTGCCGTGTTTCGAGCTCTCCTCACGACACAGAAAATATCACTCGGCTCAATAGGAGGAAATCGATGGTTTACTTTGGACTTCCAGCCCTTGCCTTCCCGGAATTTGAAGGGGTTCGCCCCATCACCGGCCGGTTCCGTGGATAAAGGCACGAGGCCAAAAATTGATGGATATGCGACGATGATTTCACCCTTCATCCCCCCCCACTTTTTCCTCTTTCCACCAGTCAACCATTGACGCTTGCGTTAACTTTCGCTGCACTCACTCTACTGCCAGCAGCGAGCGGCAGCGACGACAGCGACGACAGCGACGACGCACCATTAATTCACTCGTCCGGGCATGATTTGGTGGAAAAAGGTTTAATGAAGCGTTCGCCGGAACTGATAGCGGATGACGGTGGTGTGAGTTCCACGCGAAACCAACTCAAATACATCATTCCAGCTCTCTTTTTGTGTGTGTGTGCGTGTATTTATCCCTCAACCTTACGCCGTGTCCATTTTATCCCTTTTCGTACACTTTCCGGATGGATGGGTGAGTGGCAGAACGAGAAAAAAGGAAACGAAACACTCCGCAAGGAAGAGGCAACTAAACCAGGGGGGAACGGAAATGCTACAGACACGCTGTTGTCTTTCGAGTGGCAGCAGTACGTGGCTGGTTGGGAGGATGTGCACGGAAATTTGGCCTCCCCGTTGGGCGGGCGGCGAGAAGGAGCCTCCCGTCGACCGGCAGGATGTTGTCGTGATTAGCGGAAATTGCTCGTACGAAGGCTGAGTGAAAATGTCGAATGGATTGGAAATTATGTTAGATGCGAGATAGGAGTAAAGTGAAGCAAAACACAGAGAAAAAGGGTACTAGAGTGAAGGTTAAAAATTGGTAAACAAGATTTAGTTTTTTTCACTTAATATGGCTATGATAATGTAGCAAATTTAAAGATTTTATTACACATTTTACTCCGTTTACATTTGTTCATCAAAAAGTTTAACATAAGCTCCGCCTGAATGTATGTAGTATTATGAACAATCAAACTGTTTTTCGTGAACTGTGACAATAATGTCTTTAAATGCTTTAAGGTTTTACAATTTTAAATGTTTTTGTGTACGATAAAAAATATTTTCTGTCTGACTTTTGTACGCCTGAAAGTATGCAATTTGTAGTTAAGCTGATTTATAGTACGACTTCTATAATAATTTTCAATAAAATACAATGTTTATTTTTTATATTTTTTTGGCACATTTAAAGGCTTTACTGTGTTTATTTCTCTTTGTTTTTTTCATGACTGATCCATTACTATTTGAAAATTAAGCATGAGCATAGGCAATTCCCAATTGAAGGATATTGCTCTGCGCCTGAAACTATGCAATGCTGTGTGATTTCGTTCGTGAACAAGTAACAATAAAGACTTTGTGCTCCAGAATTGAAGCCATTCTATAACAAACAGTTTGAAATTCCCTTGTTACAAGAGCATTTTCCCCCTCGTGTCGTACATCTAACACGATAATTTTAGCTGAAGCATCACCATCACCACTCTCTCTCGCTCCCCTTTTCTTCCATAAAGTGTGTCATACACCGCATCCCGTGAGACGCCTAATTCCGTACCCATTGCCCTTCAGTGAGAAAAAAAACCACGCCCGTCCCCTCAGGGGAAACAAGAAAGCTTTCACCTACAAACTTTCTTGCAATTTCGCTTCACAAAGAACCTTTGGTCGTCGGGCCTCGCTAAGCTTGCCCCTTCGGTTGCACTTCCCCTGGAGCGGAAACAAAGGCATTGTTCATATCTAGTGCCCCGAATCTAACCGCAATAAAGGCGCCCCATAAAATGGAATTACATCATTCTAAGCCACTAAGAGGGTGAAGCCGTCGGAGGCAGCGTGTACTTCCGATGACAGAATTTCCAGGCTTCAAGTCCGATGGGGGCAGATGGTTTTCCTTGCAAGTTGGGCAGCGGGAGTAAGGGAGTGGGTTTTTGTCTGTGTGGTCAATTTTTATACCTCACATTAAAGTGACGAGAGAAATCTTTAAAAGCCTCGAGGAACGATATTCAGCAGTGTGATGTGCTGGATGAAAATTAATGTCTAATTTCGTCTCTTTCACCATATTTAATTATATATAGTTTCTATAAATGAAAAAGAGGTACTTGAAAGAGAAGGTAAGCAGAAGTAAGAACTTAGTACTTCGTTCGTTGAGTTCTCAAGTGTCGCTTACAAGGCATAATTGATACAATGCAAGCTGGTTAAATTTGTTACGCTCTTTTGAGCCGATATGGGAAGCCTTTTTATGTCTATACAGTGAGCTCACCTTCAACAAGTCATCGGCAACGGTAAAACTCCTCCATTTATCCATACATTTTTCATTCGCCGCATAAAATATTCACCGCAAAATTCTGCTCGCGTGCGGCACCGGTTCGGCCCGGGAGCGCTGCAGTAGATTCGATATGTGACATAAAGAGATTTACCATTGAATTGGGCGTCCGGCTGCCGAGCTTCGTACTTCCCTCCGTCCCTAGCCTTGTTCCAACGCAGCATGGGAAAGAGAGAAAAACGCATTCAGCCCTCTGAAAATCACACAGCACAGAGGAAACCGTGCCGCAGTCTCCCACAGCAGAGAAGGGAAAAGAAAGGAAATTTTTGCTTTTGAAGCCGACGGGTCGTCCGCTGTCGCTCGTAGCAGCCGAAGGTGCCGACCGATGGCTGACTGTTGGAGGTGAATAAATTCGTTGCGATTCGTTGCGACACCGGCGAGGAAAGCATCTGTCGTCGGGAAGCGACGGCTGGCGGCGAGGATGTGGATGAAATATTCAGCACAAATTGTGCGCGAAATGTTTCGCGATTTCTGATACACCGATTTGGTCCTGCCGTGCGGGCGTGATTCTTTTATTTTCGTGGGAAGGGGGGGAGGAAAGGGAAGAAAGACACACACACTGGTGATGGTGCCATAGTGCCTTAAGGATGTTGACTCGTGTGAAGGCACGTCTGTTTGTCTGGTTTCGGGTGCACCAGAACGATGTGTCTTTGTGGTGGTTTGTTTTTGTATTGATGAAAGCATATTTGTGTTAAAAGAAACACGAATATTAACTAAAACATTTTTTTTTCATTTTCCATAAGTTTAAGAAATGATTTTTATATGAAAGAGACATGTAATTTTTTAGTGAGAGACATAAAAAATATTCTTCAGTATCAAAATGTGAAGCAAAAATCCACTCAAAAATGCAACAATGATCCAGCTGAAAAAGACACACCGTACCGATCATTGATACTATCGACCAATACATATATCAATGACACAGAGCTGATTACCCAATTTATTCCGCCCCGTCCATTTCAAACTCTGCCCACACTCCTCTTGTGTTTCGTACGTGTACAATTATTATCTTATCTCGATATCACCTCGATTGAGCCAGTGTGCTTCCGGCGTTCGTTAATCGAATGGAATTACCTCGACATTCATTTCCCAGGCACGGTCCAAACGGTGTCACTCCGAGCGCTGCTGTTCTCTTTTATACCTCCTTCCTTTAAGGGCTTTTTTCGGAACTATCAGATAGAAGTACGATTGCAAGGAAACGAAAAAAAGATTTGCTGGTGTGAAAAATGTGTTCCATTTTCTGACCCGTTAAACACTGCATCCGTATTATGCGCTGCAATTTCGGTTCCACTTTTGGGAGCACTCTTATGCTATATTTTTCCCCTCAGAAGAACAAGCCCCCCCCCTCCCCAACCAAGAATAGTTTACCGGTGGCTGGAAGAAAAATCTAATCTTCACTTGTGGTCTTCACTTCCAGCTTCTCGCCGAGAAGAATGGGATGAGAAAGGGGTTGAAAAAAACACTTTATTGCCCGAGGAAGCTACACTGAGCGTTAAATTGGAATGCTACGTTGCTGTTGGATAAGCTCGTTTTAATTCCGTGAGACATTTGGGGAGCAATTTAAAAGCAGTTTGTCACTGTAGGAAGATTTCGGAGATAAATGGACGTTTTGTTTGGTCGTAAACTTAGGCGCCTTAGCTCTCAGCTAAGCGTTAGAAGTGTTTTTAAGGCAAGTGTTAAATTTTTGTTCTGTAGACTTATTGTATATACCCATTTTTAACACGTTTTAAACCACCACTTAAACAGCTTTGAAAGTGAGTCAAACTGTAGCCTCTCCGTTAACATACTCCAGCACAAGCGCGGAAGGGAAAACCACCCATCTCGACCAACGGTGTCACTCATTTTCATCACTCATCTGTCACGATTCGGAGGCACCGGCGCCGGATATGTGAATCAGCAGAAATGACAGGGCCCCGAACAGAAAAGCCAGAACCAACACCTCCTATCCAGTCCCATAAATATTCGCCCCGTTGTGGTTTGGCATGGGAAGGCTCTACCATCGCGAATACAACCGCCAAAATGACCTCTCACTTGCTCGTTCTCCGAATGGACGTTGACGTAAAAATGAAAATGCCTAGCGTCGTGTTCGGTTCTGTGCGTAAAATTTATCGCTCGGTGCGTGGGAGCCAAATTTCCCCAAAAACCGTTCGCACACATCAACTTCTTCGTCAGCACTAACGAAACGATCTAGCGCGGTCACGGTTAACCCGGCTTCGCTCCCCGGTGTGACAGTTTGAAAACGTGACGGGAAAGAAACAATAAGCCATTTTGCCTACCGATGGCGATGGCGAAAGTCGTTTGCTGTTGGCATGATCCTTCGCTTTGCGAAACAGCCGAAACGGTGTAGCGGTGGCAATATGCTTGCAACTATCCCCATCCTGCGGGCATCCCTGTAAATGACTACGAGAAGGCGTTCTTGTTGTACTGTAGCCCACATGTCCTTCTGACTCTTCCATACTCGATGCCATGTCGCTTTTCAGCTAGCGGGAAGCCGTTCTTCGCTTTAATTCAGTTCAGTTCAGTTCCCAAACTAAGCTGAAAGTGCTGAGAAAGAGGTTTGAAACACATAAATCATTTGCCACTGCGACACCGTATCGTGCGAGAAGTTTTCGACATTTACTAGAAGGTTTTCTGCTTATCTGGGCAAAATTGGCAGGTTGCAGGGAGAAGCTCGCTGAGGAAAGCAAGAAGCATGTTGAAATGTCGACAATCTTTTTATGATGTTCAATTAGTAAAAAAAGGATAATGATGATAAGTCAGTAAGAAAGATTGATTTTTGGATTACTTTGCCATATACTTTATCCTCAATAGCTCCACCTGGTGGTAAATAGTGGAAGCTTTTAAAAACAATTTCAACTCACACGTTCACGATCTGTGTTTGATTGTGTTTAACTTATTTTTATTGCTTTGTACTATTCAGCAAATGAGTTTGCATTATCATACTCATACCCTCTTTGACACAACACTAAAAACGGGGTTTTATTTAACAAGATTTTTTTTTGACTGAGTGGCAACATATCGCAATGCAGAACAGTTCCGTCTACCGCCACCAGATGGCGGCAATGAAAATCTCTAATACACTAGCACTATAAGTATATTCCTTTATCAGTGTATTTCGCGACCTAGAGACCTTTGGCGACACTCGTAAGCTCGCTTTGTGGCTTAATTTAATTGAAACTAGATGCTTCTTACAGTAAAAGATTATCCTAATGCAAATAAAGTAAGATAGTTTCTGATAATTTAGGCCTGAAAATGTGACGAAAAATTTCATCATCAGTGAATTCTTTTTCCTCAGTTAAATGGTTCAAGTCCTAAATAGTTCAAGCAAAGTCATTTTCTGATTTTTTTAAATTTTTATTGAACATAATGCGGTTGCTTTACAATCTATACCCACTGATCCATTAAAATTTCTGCTTAGTCCGTTCCGATGCAATCTGTCCCCAAAACGAGGGTCTTACTTTAAACGACACTTTAAGCTCCCTTTCATACCATCACTTTGATCACTCGCCTCCATTCGTCGCCCTAGTGACCCTGTTACGTGCGTCTCTTTTCGGCCAGCCGGGTCGTAAAGTGGTCCAGTGCCTTCCGTTTCGCCGCTTCCTTGCCGGCCGGATCGAGCTTCGATTTGTCGATGACACCTTCGAACGCTTCCAGCTCGCGCCTGAGTAATTGCCGATGCTTCGGGTGCAGAGCCTTCACTTCGTCCAGCTGCAGGAAGCTGGCCAACAGCGATGCACCCGCACCGTGGGGATGAGGGTGTCTCGAGGCTTGCACCACAAGACACAGCCCAACGGTTACGACCAGCACTGCCAACAACACGGACAATCTCATAATGTGTAGCGCTCTAGTGCACGACCTTCACGACTGTTACAGTGGAACGGGGCGAATTTAGCTAGACTAACGCGTAGCTGTGGACCTTTTTATCGATTCGATAGCTCACACGAGTATCTTATCGTGGTAAAGCCTCCAACAGGCGCAGCAGCGAGCCAATAAAGGCCGAGTTGAGACTGGAAATGGTTTGGTGATAAGTTTAGAGCTTGCCTAGGCTTACCGAGTCATCGTGCTCGGTGGAACTGCTGGACTGTAGCTTATTGGTTTTGAGAGTGAATTAATGCTAGATTTATTACGTCTTGCTGATGAATGGGCCACGAATCACATAAGGGAGATACGTGTCGTGATGTCGGTGGTGACGGCTTTGCAGGGAATGGCAACAGTAGTTTGAGTGAATGTTAGTCATGAGGAAGTAAAAGACTCGATGCAAGATTCATGGGCTGTATCATCTCTTTTTAGAACTTTATCCAAAGTAGATTATATTGTGACTGTGATTTGAAGCAAATATCGTCTAACTGACGCTCGTAAATGGATCTTTAGTCTATTCACTACGTTCTTCTCACAAGTTCTTATCGAGGTCGTTTGGAGTTATTCCCACTTATTGAACGAATTGACCTTTCAATCCCCTTGAAAGATTCAAAGGTCAACCGTTCGTCACTATCCGTCCCAAAAGTTTTAACGAAGAGCTTCTGAATGATTGTAATGGTCTTGGGTAAAGCTGCTAGCTGAAAGTTTTTTTTTCCCTCGTACAACAACTGAAGGAAGCGCTTAAGACAGCAGAATAAAGACAGTTTGTACGCAACAGGGAGAAAAGTTCTAACGGGGAAACGGGTTTTGCGCCAGTAGGCTCAAAGACAATGGCAACGAATGGCAAAACTTTTCTTTCTGCTATCCTACACACTGCACCCAAGGCGTAGTGAAATCGGAGAAAATCTCCGCATTAAAGTGTCGCATTAAACGGATCCCATACACTCTGAATTCCGGCGGTGGAAAAACGAAGTAATCACCAACCCTTCAGACCTGGGCCTGGGCATGCCTGCCTTCCCAATCACAGCTTCCGGGTGTCCTGTTGCGGGAAAGTTTTGATAAACCATTCTTCCGCTTCACAGGAGCAGAGCTAGTACGTTCGTTCTATTTTCCACCTTTTCCCTCCCGCCACTCGTTCACGTTTTATGCATCTATCGGCTGGTGGATGGAAATGCAAAAGCGAACCGAAAGGCAAAAGCGGGAAGCAACTTTTTCGAGCGCAAATGACAAGTAAAAAACAAGAAACTGTTCATCGTGTCATGAACCTCACGGGCACAGAAACAAGAACAGACAAAAATCTCGATACACTCACCAGCGGCGAAGTGGGGTGGGTGAGAGAGGGCGGAAAAGTTGAATCACATGCGATACGGTGCCAAGTACACCCGTACACTTACCGATGACACTTACCACGAATTGGAAAGCGTAGTACTACAGCAATCTGTCGTAAAGACTGGAACGACAGCACTTCAGTAGCAGCAGCAGCAGCAGCAGCAGCACTCTCACATATCTCCTTCACCCGCCAGCACATACGTAAAGAGTGTTTGTTACTTCCGGGTTTGTTGTTTCCTTTTTGCATTCCGAAGCCAAACACTTTTTGCCGAACGGAAGCAAAATGAGGTTATGCTGCTTTGCACGAGCGCTATTTCCCGCTCTATCTCTCGCTATGACTCCCATTTACGGACTCGCTCTATCGATGCCGATGTGCTTCGATGATGGAAAAGTTTTAAACCATATTGCAATCGAGAGCGCACCTCCTGCTGATCTACCTGCTTTCTTTCGGCTGAACCTGTCCCCTTTCTGTGCCACCCACAAACGAGGGAGAAAATCTGTTGAATGTGTGTATCTGTGTCCGCTTGGAGCGGCACGTGTGTTTGAGTGCATAACATAAAACAAGCTAAAATCGAACACAAACAAAGTCGCTCGTTTTTCGTTCCATTTCGTACGGCGACAGGATTTGTGCGCTGGAAAGAACGCTGGCGCCAACCTAGAACTAGGTTAGGAAGGGGGAGGGGGAGAGAAAGAGTGGGAAAAACAACAACTTCTCGTTGGTGGAAAGTTTAATGGTAAGTGGCACTTGTCAGAGTGACGAGTGACAAGTTTTCTAGCAACCGAGGGGGGAACGGCAAGCGAATATTCAAGGGTTGAAGGATATCAGTTGCAGCATCATTGATACAGCTTTTTTTCTGGTCTTTCGTGGTACTTATACAACGTAATGTACTAGCTTATTGAAAAGCTGTTGATAAGCAGTGTTAATCGATGAATGTAATACAAGTATGTTATTGCTACATTTTAATATTTATTCAATTCCTTCAATTACTTCAATTCTAGCGCAAGGTATGCGATGTAACAGGAGAATATAGCGCCCAAATATATGCAATGTAGGCACACTACATTTGTAATTACAATTTACTATGAATTTCTTTCCTGAATTAGCTGAGTTGGATAAAAACATACGTCAACAATAATAATTGCGTTCCGTTTTTTGAACTTATTATATAACATTATTGTACATCTTTTTTTTATTTTTATAGAGACTTTGGCCTTCAGTCTATCATTTGCCACTTTTATTATACATCGTTTCGTTTTGGCATTAAATAGTACTACCACAAAACAAGTAAGAAGCGCCTAAAGGTATACTATTTTTGTTCAAATTTATTATCTGTGTGTCTGAGATTTTTGTGAACGTTTTTGTGAGCTTCATGTACAGCAAGTGGTGGTGCATTCAAATCATAATGTACGCTAATTCAATTTTTCAATCCAAAATCCAGCAAACGTATTTGATAAAATCATGTTTGCATAACTTTAGGCGCCCAAATGAATCAGTATCAGGATTTTTTTAATTAACGTGCTTAACCACCTTTAAACCCCCTCTTTTCCACAGCATCAAATACACAGTAAAGTATAAAGGAATGTTTTCACATTTGTAGATTCTTTTTCAATGTAAATTCAGCCAATTACCTGGGTTTTCATTGCGCCCCAAAGTATGCAATATGCCTTTTCAATTCATTTTTATATTTCTACGATGAGTTTTAGTGAAGCACAGCGAGCTCGTTGGCTGGATCAAGTGGAGCTCAACCTGTCGGAGATCGGATGCAACCGTGGCTGGAGGACTGCAGCCCTGGACCGAGTTTCCTGGAAACGGATTGGCGACCTGGCCATGTCTTGCAGACGTGCTCGATAATGAGCGGGCCAAGAAGAGAGAGAGAGAGAGTTTTAGTGACGAAAACCTCAAGATGAGCAAAGTCACTCTAATCTTCCTACTTCCAATCGATGAGTTGTTTCATTGAAAAAATTAAATAGATAATTATTAATTAATTTGTTAACATTTTTAAAGTGCTAAAATAACACTATTGATGAAGAAAAATAGAGGAGTGGGAAAATTTAATGTTAATCGCGATTTTAAAAAAGCATCACAAACAAACGAACGAATTTTAGGCAAACTCGGACGCGATAAACATTTGAAAGTGGCATTCCATAAACGTTTCCGAGACATCGTACCGTAAAATACAAGGATTTACCATCACTTCCTTATTGCATGGAGTGAGTGAGAGAAAAAAAGCGTAAGAGTAAGTGAGATGGAGCGAAACATAAAGCAATTGAAATGCACAAGTGCCGTCGGAAGTTTTACAGCCGCTGCCACCGCCACGTGGTTTATTGTCAAATGGCGGTTTTTTTTTTGTGCTGCCTATCACTATGTGTTTTGTTGAACCATCGAGAGCAATAATTTTTATGCCACTTGCAAATTGCCACCATTTGATGAGCGGAAGGTAAACGAGCCTTTTATGCATACCAAACCGCACGCAAGTGTTGTAAATTTTTATCTCTTTATAGTGAGGGTTTTGGGTGTTGTTGCTGATGAAGAGGAAAAACACAGGAACAGATTATTGTACTCAATTGAATGCATTTATTGTATGTCATGTTGGTGTTCCTGGGGTATTCATGCTCAAAATGGATTGTTTGGTTTTTTAATTGTTGTTTTGCAAGACGAATATTTTGCTTTATATTATTTTTCCATGTTCCCATGCAACGCTCATCAAACAAAATGGGTATGTCTGCTTTTAAATCTCTCTCATCCTCTAGTCGTTCAGCTTCAATTGAACAGCTTTCATGTGTCATCGACTCGATTCCTCCAAAGCGCCGGGTTGCTTTCACCCAAAACTTTGATTGCATCAGCATTGGTCGCCCTTTTGATCTCAAGTTCGCTCAATTGTACGTTTCGATGAAAGGACTCCACCAGCGGAACTGCTTTGATATGTGTGCTCGAATGCAGAACTGCAATGGATCAATTGCATACGAGCAGCAACGTTCCGCTTCTTCCTCGCAGAAACGCAGACATTTCAAGTAAGTTAGCTTTTTGACTTTCACATTGACTTTTCTTACCGGTAGAAGCGTCTTTTTTATCGGCACTTTCTCATCCACCCAAAAGCAGCCAGCACTGTGACGTTTGAAGGCACCGCATCAAGCGGGAAGCAAAGCTTAAGAGCTAAGACGGTTGAATCGATTGAAGACACTCGATCGATTTTACACGCCCCAGACACAGACGCTGCCAACCGTCGAAGGTTATTCTATTCTACGGTTGCGACTGTCACCGTATAGGAGGTGGAATTTCCCTCACTGGAAGCAAATTGGAAAGAAGGACGCAGCGTAAGGAAATAGTTGGCACGGAAGAGTGTTTCTCAGTTTACCCTCGGTGGGAAAGGAATTAGTGCGGCTGGAAGGGAACGAACTGGCGTACATGTCGCAACCCATTCAAATCACGCATTCTCGCGTTGAGAAAACGGATGCAGAGGCACCAGATGGTGGAAGGGCGAAGGATAATAAAGACGAACCGCAACGAAAGCGTAAATATTTCCGTTTCGTTCTTAGCGTTCGATATGCGCGCAAGAAGCAAGAGAAATGTCCTTTGAAAAGGAAGAGAACACCAAAAAACGCAATGCAAAGGGATTTTTTTGGTGTATTAAATTTCAAAATCTCTTTTCAAAGCCCTGCTGCTTCAATTCACATGAATACACGCTAACGTTTCCGTGCCATCGTTAAACGGCTAAGAGAGAGAGAGCAAAAAAGGGAAAAAATGGAACAGATCTTGGATACGATTTAATTCAATATTGAAACCCTGTACCCGTTCCGAACGATACGCTGCTATGAGACGGTAAAGCAATCGGGTTTGATTATCATATTTGCCGAAAGCTTGCAGCGAGACGGAGCTGGTGCGATACGGATTTAGCAAATGGGTAGGAAAAAATTGGCGCACCGTTGACTTACCGTTGAGAGCGTGAAAGCTTGGATGGAAAGTAAGATTCCGTTTTCCGGCTCACTTGCTGAACGGTATGAATACGTTTCATCATTCGATGGCTAGGATTATCGCTGACAATATGCTTTGCATGCGGTGAAGGTGGTCCTGTCGATGATTTGCGAATTGTCATTTTTTCCTGCTCCTTTGATAGTAACAGTGTTTAACCGATAAAGTTGAAGTAAATTATCGTATAGAAATTTTAAAGTAAGTATTTTGTTGAAATTCCATTTTCTTCCTTACCTTTAAATAAAAATGTATTATTTTTTTGACTTCTATTACATCTGTGATTCAACAACACTATGGGATAAAATGGGATAGATTGTAGGCTTTCAAGGTGAACAAAGGGCATCGTCTGTAGAGTGTTCCTATAAAAATATACAGAAAATGAAAACTGAAAGAAATATTAAAAAAAAAGTTGTCCAATACCATTTGCTTTAATTTTTTATTACATCTTGAACTATGAGCAGCTCTATCTCAACTATGGTATTGCGAATGTTGTCTTTCAAAGCTTACACAGTTTGTGGTTTAATGATGTATGATGTAGGTCTGTAACGTCTTCCCAAAAATAATAATCCAAAGATGTCAAATCGCAGCTTCTTGGTGGCCTGTGAGACTTGTAATTCAGTCTTCTAAATCAGTACGCAAAAGATCGATTGTCACATTGCCTGTGAGGCAGATAACACCATCATGAATATGCCAAATATCTCCAAGATCCTCTCCTTCAATTTTTTTTTGACTTCAGTACTAACGGCCAGGCCGTATTGTTTATTCCCCAATTGTTGCGAATAGATTTTCCAAAACAAATATCTTTTGTTTTATTCGGTAGTAACGGCCAGGCCGTATTGTTTAAAAATACCTTTTCCAATGAAGTTCATTTTCACCACCTTCATTTGCCACTTTGGTCATTTGAATTACACAAAAAATTCTCTACTTGGAATAGGTTTTGGCCAAAAGGAAATCGCTCCTGATGGATGCATGATTCTTTTTGGCAAAATTAACATTGATTTCAAGTCGATCGTGAATCCATTCAGCAATACATGCACACACATAAGACAACTATTTTCGTTCAGCGGAATAACAACACTACTTATCTGTCAGATTTGTCATGACACCAGTGTGGCCAGACTCGAAATAAATGGTGATTTTAAAAAAAAGTTAAATGGAAATGAATATCAAGAAAAAATATTTCTATACGATTTAACTAAGCTATGAGAGAACCGAAAGCATCCAATAGCATTCACATTTTAACTATTTCATCTTTTAAGGACTGTTAAGAAAACGACATCATTTAAATTAACGTTCTTAGAAAAGATTGAATGATTTGGAAAAGGCTCATTCTGTTTCATCCTGCTGCTGAATATGGTTATGCTCTAATCGATGGATGTCGTGTAGCGTAGTTTTGAGTCGAACGATAATCGACTGTGCTGTGCTTATTCCAGAAAGAAGTCGTCTTCTTCTTCTTCTATGTATTAGAGTGACTTTGCTAAAGAAGTCGTCTTGATGAACCATGGCACATCATCCCAACCTTTTCTCATCATACAATGAAACAAACATTATTAATGTTACTCGATTCAAGAACGACTACTCCTACACGAACTTATGTTACCATATGTGGTAGCCTTTTTACTTCAAAGCATTTCGAGTACTATCCTCTCTCCTTTTCCTCTCTCATCATCAATTAAGCTGTTCTTGCCATGTTTGAAGCCCATTCCAGCACACCCACTAAATGGATGGATACTTTTCGTTGTAACTGCTCCAAAACCCCATTAAATTAAGTGTGCCAATAAAGCCAGTCTTTAATGGAAAAACATTTAGCTACCGTGCGGTACGATGATCCACGTTTGATGGTACCACGAGCCAGGGCGTAGCAAGGGATGGTGCTTTTTCATAGATTTCATGCTACCCACAGCCCATGTCAGTCAGATTGGTGGTGAAGCTGATGGAGAAACCGATCGAAAGCGAACGTGGTAACAGCTGCAACACCTTTTTTATTGAAGACTGGTTGGAAGTTTGATTGTTTTATATGATTTTATTTGAAGGTGTTGGTGTTGAACGTTCATTAAAGTTGGTTTTAAAAAACAGTATGTGTACCGTGCTTTTCTGTGGTATGAAAGTAGAATTATTTGCATATTATATACACCAATTTTGCGGCACACAGACAAGAGTGTGCTGTCTGTGAAGCCTCTAGGGTCGTTAGGAAACAAATTGAAGGTTGCCAAAGTTTCTCTTGCTCATGATTGACATCATACACAGCAACGGGGGAAATAAACTTTTGGCAGCGCCCACAGCGATAAATATAAAATTTTCTCTTTCATGTTTTATCTCTTTCTTCACTCTGCATTTTTTATCTTATTCAGTGTGGGACTGGTCTAAGAAAAAAAAAACGGAACACCACTCTACTAGGCCAACCGACATGTGATTCATTCCAATCCATCACACTATGTTCGCATAGGAATCGTGAGGACGCACTCGACGGCGATTGGTGAAGTTTGTCTTCATCTACAAACGAGCAAGACACATTTTGATGAAAGATGGCAACTTGTCCGTATTGTTTATTCTCGTTCTAGCACTCCCAACGGATCTAGCCTCATCCTTCCCTTCCAACTTGACCCGTTCATTCGACACATCTCTTGGGAAGTGTTTTTCATAACCCCAAAAATAAAATATATGAACACGCGGGCATGAGAAAACGATTCTTTCCCTCGGGGGATGGGAAGTAAGAAACAAACAACAACAGGAAGTAGCTCCTCGTATGTGCGAATACGAACGAGTATCTGCAGGGTGGGTTTGGTTTGGATGGTGAAGTGGAGAGCTTTTTTGTTGCCGACCGTAGATTAGACGGCGTGAAGTGTCGAAATTTACCGCAGGCAGTCTCAGAAGGACGGAAGAAAGATGTATCAAGCATTGCAGCAGTGCGAAATGTGGTGGTTAAACTTTATGCCAGCACAAACAAGGTTAGTTATCAACTGTTTTTACGTTTTATTTGCATTATGTTCGTTGAGTTCGTTGAGAAAATTATTTTTTTTTTCTAGAAAAAGCTCATTTTTGTTTTCTAGTGTTGCTTTTGTATATTTAAACTGAACTTTGTGAGACGAAATTCTAAAAAATTAAAATGTTCTTTGATAATTTATTTTCCTTTAACGCACAACCCTTATCAAAATGAGATAGGATTTTAACTCATACAAGATAAGCATGATTTTTTTGTATTTGTTTAGCAAGAATTTTTAAGCAAGAAAAACTTTAATAACATCTAGAGAATAATTGTAACGTAAATACTTGACTCAAACGATTTATTTAGTTTCTCCTTTTCACAAAACATGTTTTGTTACTTTTGTTTTTGCTATTTTGGTCATACATCTCAGCATTTAAGGATAGTAGTTACGATTTTTTTTTATTTCAGAAGTGACGACCAGCGTTGCGAACTAAATTGATGTATAAAAATGAATTTGATACAAATTAAATTAAATTAAAAGCATTTAAGAGAACAATGAAGATCATTACTCAATATATCGATAATAAAAATGCCCTAATTAAATTTATAAACAAATCTCATTCAATTCTCATAGTTCTTCTGCGCATTTCTTATGTTTCCGTCCACAATCACAAAGAAGCTTTAAGATGCTTTTACTCCGCTTCTAGAACAAGGACAAAATGAAAGTAGAGAAAAAAAGAGAGCTGACTAGTGATTGCTTCAGCTAACCTTGTTACGCTCCAATTTTCCGCCTTTTGTTATGTTTTTCCATCAACTCCGATGGCCCGAGTTCCGCTTCGCCTCAGCCACTCCTCACAATCCTTCCCCTCTGGCGTCGTGGTGGCGTGGCCAGTTTCTCCTTTATTTGCTTACGAAACACAAACAAGATTATTTTTGAAAATTGTTTTCCACCGCCATACGTTGCGCGTGGAGTCGACGCTTGAAGGAGTGCTCAGGTGGGCTAGGGGTACGCTTTTCACCTGTGGGTTTTTAGGTCGAAGTGGATGAGCACGTGTTAAAGTGGGTAGGATTAAGGTGAAGGGTGAAAAAGCCAGCTGTAAGACGCTATTGTGGTTTTTTTCTCTCTTCAAAAGAACTCTTGAATAAACATTAAAAATGATATCTAGTGGAGAAATGTCCCAGTTTTGTATAAAATTATTACACAAAGGAAACATTTCCTTGTTTTCCAAAGCGAATATAGCAGGAACTGCTGAATAAATTATTCTCCTCGTTGCTAAATTAACATTTAACGATGGTTGTGAAACAATTTCCTTACATTAACACACGCTTCTCTCTGCATTTCGTACGTTTCCGAGGGGGGGGAGTGCAAGGCGTAAGATAAAGGAGTTTGCCAACCATCCGAAAACCAACCCGCCCGGCCACCGTTCCAAGACGGTACGAGGACATTATGCTCGTACCGAACGCTTATATTACGGGATATCATCATTTATCTTCCGTGAAAGGTGATATCGTTTCCGTGGAATGTGTAGGATAAAGGTGTGTGAGAGAGTATAGATCGCACACACATAAATTATCATCATTTGATAGCTATTATGTCTTCTGTTCCGTTCATTTCTCTCCAGGCACCTTCCACTTTTCCTGCCTCCTAGAAAGTGAAAATCTATTCACACCTGCAAGGTCCTTGGAAGGTTGGTCCTTCGGGCCGGATTCGGTACACCATTTTAGGGACGATGGAGCGCCTTAACCCGGACACCGTCTTACGAGCGTTATCGAAGAAAGGCATAATAAATTCACCGGGGATTTCTTTTTCGGCTGTCGCATTGCCGCAGCCCAGTGGAGCAGGGCTCGTCTTGTCGCACCATCTCCAACAAGGCAGCGAGTGGCCACACCAGAGTGCGGAAGCTGGTGCGTCCCATCTCAGCCCCACCCTCCGGTTTGGGAAGTTGCAACGGTTGATTTGTGATCCTTTGTTCGCCGCTCCAAAAATGCCTGTCGGTGCAGTTCGTCCGTCATGGGACGGCCCGAACGGAACGCATCACGTCATGCTACACTACTTCCGACCGACTCAATATTGAGTGGCGGTGTTCACCTGCTGTGAATAATGGGCCAAAGCATAACGATCTCCGTTCGCTGGGTGACCCCCGCTTGCCTTTCGGAGCGCTTCCCAAAACGTTGGTTTGGATACCGGGTGACTCCGTCGAGTGTCATCTTGAAGATAAATGGGTGGCAGTGCCGTAAGATGACTATCGCCTTTTTGCGTACTGCGTCCGGCGTACTGCACATAATGGGCGAAGTAAATCCCGTGTCCAATCTCTCTCTCTCTTTATTGGATGAAAGCTGTCAACTCTAGTGCCGAGCGCTAGAAGGAGCATAGTTGAAGCTTGAAGAGATGAAAGTATTTAATTTGAATATTTTTACGGAAAGACGTTGCAGTGAGTCTCAATATTGCGTGAAGTTATTTGAAAACCCCAAGCATAAAATTGTACTTCAAATGTGACAGGAAAACTTCACCGTGGTACAAGGTTTTGTAGCTTACCGATTCCTAGTTTTCCCTGCGAGTGAGATTCATGCAACTGCACGATGAATAATTTATGTGGCTTTAGCGACGGCTGACAGTCTACGAGTTTGGGAGTGGTGCAATGTCGTCCACAAACTCTTGCAATGAGCTCACCCTGCCAACCAGCTGCGATGGTGCAGTCAAACAATCTGTTACCGGTTGTCGGTTGTGATCCATCAAGCGCGGCAACGCGACGGGATGGCGTGGCTAGTGGTGTACCCGTTGACGTCGTTTGGGTTGTGGTAATTAAAATTTTGGGGATACCCACCCGCTGCCGTTGTGTTTCAAATTTAGTTACAAATCATGTTTAGATGAGTTTTTCAGGCATGCTTGAAGTGGTGGGTCTGGTGAGAAACGTGAAGAGATCTTTATGGTTTTTTGAATAAATTAATTTCTGTTTTGATTTATTTAGAGAGGACTTCTAAAGTTTTTGAAGAAATGATAAGTTTCTGAAAACAATTTTTTACAAGGACTTTGACATAATTTTACTCGTAAAGCAGTGTTTTATTCCTTTGTATAATGCATAAAATATAATGGAAAAATTTATTATAGCAATGATTTCTCATTTAAGACAACGTTATCACTTGACATTGCAATCGTAGCATAATATTCCTGGGTCAAAGTGTTGAGTCTTGCAATAAATATTAGCAATTAAGAGTAATTGCCGACTGTATTTATTCGTTTGCTATTGTGTTGTAAGTTTTTAATGCTGTACATAATAATAATTTTATTTTAAAATCAGGCATAAATTTTTTTTACATAAAATAAGATACTATTTCCTGTCACTTCTTTCAAGCGTAAACATGTTTGAGTCAAAGGTTTCTTTTAAGCGATAATGATGTCTGCGATAAAGATTTTAGTAACTGTAATATTTAATGAGAACGTTATTTCAATTGTTATGCTACGAAGAATACAATTAAATCAACTGTTTTTTTTATATGCTTCATTTGTGTTAAACGTTGCAACACTTCATGTCTGCGACAAAGATTTTAGTAACTGTAAAATTTAACGAGAACGTTGTTTCGCGGGTTATACTACGAAGAATACAATTAAATAAGCTGTTTTTCATATGCTTCATTTGTGTTAAACGTTGCAACACTTGTAAAATCAAGTGAAATCTTTTTAAAGTTTGATTACTAAAATTCCACTATTAAAATCAAACGTCATTTAATTGTTTTTAATAAAAAATAATATTGAAGGTAATAATGGATGCTGCTAAAATTTTCTAAAAATTCAAAATCCTTAAAAAATACATCTGAAATATACTTCGTTAAAATCTTAAACCTTCATGAGGTCTCAAATGCATGCCAATGTTTGAAAAGAAGCCTTCAAAATGAATTAAAATAAAATTGAATCTGTTCCTAAGCCATCACGATATATTCATACCAACCTTTTGTGAATGTTCTCCAATATGCCTGCCCAGCGAACGCCTCCAGATTTCCATTTAATGTAAAACTTTTACACCCTGCAATTGAATGTAATGGTTTGCCTAAACGCTATTTCATAAAACTTCCCAACCACCACCGTTCTCAGTTGGGCGCATCGATCGGTTCGATCGGTTTTTAGCCCAGCCACCAAAGTCCACACTCGAAATAGGTCACCTCCTTCCGGCCGGGTACATGTCACGAAGCGTCTCGAAATTGCTTTTCACACCTCAGGAAACTCATCATCGCATCGAACCGTGCTTCCGGTACCGAGATGGGCGAAACGGCTCATTTGCATTCAGATTGCATTTTTATGACATTTTTGCTAGAGGCTAGGCTGCGGCTTTGCGTTTGCGTGGCCTCTACGAAGTCTAGGCGCGTACCAATGGTGTGTCTTCTCTGCAGACCAATATCGTTGTAAGACTTTCAATTTTCTTGCTGCCGTTGGCTTACGGAAGGAAGCACACACTACGTGACCATTTAAGCGTATGAGCTGAGGGACGAGACAACCGTAGCGCACTGCAATAACGATCGGTTTATCGAAGGTTCGTTATTTTTGTGCAAATTTTATTCACAAGCGTACATGAAATATATAAAACTTTCTACCAATGAATATCTAACAAAGGCTAGATGGTATGGGAAGAGAATGTACAAATCACTTTCTCAGCTTAAACAACGATTAAGTTCCCCTTCGTACAATGATACATGCCTTCTGCTAAACGAAGCCAATGGGAAACATTTGATGTAAACTCTTCCGTAACTGCCCGCCACCAGTTTGGCATTAGCCCTATGTTACACCAGCTCAGACTATGGTCAATTTACTAAACTTTGTATCAAACCAGTAGGAGGGAAAAAAACACACCAACACACACCGCTCAGTTATCAATGATGAGTGCCAAGCAGCTCAGGTTCGCCGGGGTGGATGGTATAACCGGCAAGCCGAACCAAACTAATGCGGCAAACTCGAACCTCGCGTTGGCCGGTTGTTGCTGGTTGATGATGGTGATGCCCGCTGTACGGGTGATCATTTGCTTTCAAAATTGAAAAAGTTTTACGACAACGGCCCCAACGAACTGCGCCGGGTTACTGGGAAAAGTTTTTAAGCGGCCACTTGAGCAAAAAAAACCAGGACCGTCCTTCTCTAGGGTGAAATAATATTATCCTCCAAAAAGCAGTGGCAGTGTTTCTCCCTCATAGATGCGATGTTCATGTGGTTACGAAAACTTGGGAGGGCGTGGATAACAACGCCCTGGTGTGCAAAGCTTTACGGTAGGAGATCTTTTTCGGTAGCTTCGGGGAGAGAGAGAGAGAGAGAGAGAGAGAGAGAAAGAGAGGAATGGAAAAATACATACCAACTTACATGCAGTTAATGAGGGCAAAACTTTTCAATTTTCTAGCCAGCTGTCAGCCGTTTGTAGGGTTGCAAGTTCAGTCTCATTATGAAATGGCAAACACGTAAGCAATTTTGATGTTATTTTGGCGATGGTATTGCAGAAAAGTTTAAAATAAACTGTATCTCTCCTTGGCGTCGGGTGGAAAATTTTAAGCTTTTGAAGGAAGGAAGGTTACACGGTAGTAATTAATTTATGTCTGTATTGTAGCATCAATTGAAACATTTTCTAACAATGCAATATTCATTATCAAGAGTTGATAATGCTAGAAATGATGTGTAATATACTCGTGTTTTGAATGAAAAGTCAAGTAACTTAAGTTGAGTGAGCCTAATAACTAGTCGTAATCTCGGTTTACAGAGGCGCCATCTATTGGTACTTAGCGGAAGCTGTCAAAACAGATTTAGGATAAAAATCCAACAATTGTATATGCTCGTTTTTTGGGCGCAAAAGGTTACTTATGTGTGAATGATTGATGGATGTATTACTTAATTAGGTTTGTATCGAAAAATTAACGAAATAATATAAAAACTCATTTTAAAGGTACCGTGATTCTCCTGGTAGTACGCTAATAGAAATCAAGATTACACATTCAAATACAAGTCTTCGCACCCATTCAAATACAAGTCTTTGCACATATTTTTTCTACACAAAAACTGCTTTGGAATGAAAGATATTAAATATTACATACGATGTGGAGTGCTATTCTTTAGTTTAACCTTAATTAAAACTTGCGTTACCTTCCGGAAACTTTTTGTATTTGTGCGCCGTGTAAGAAACTCGTCAAAATTGATTACATGAAGGGTTTTGATTAAAAAAATGGTTGTAATTATGGAGGTATAAAACTTGCAAAATCAGTGAAAAATAAGTTGCATGTTATGTTTGTGAAAGCAAGCTACCAGTAGATGGCGCTAGTGTAAAACGCTAGCGATTTACGCTTCTCGTCCATTGGCTTTAATTTTGAATTATGTTACATTATTTTCTCTAAATATTTAACATAAAATTTTGTATAATTTATTCATTTATTGATCATTTAAACATTATTGTCACTATATATTTCAAATGATGATATTAAAATTATGCTTTAGCTTCAAGCCTTCCTTCTTCAACACCGGATTGAGTATTGAAATTAATTTCCACTGGCTCCTTCTACTTTTCCTTTCTTCTTATTGAAATCAACAAATCAGAATCGCATCCGAGCAGAAGTTTTCCATCGATTCGGTTCCCTAATGGAAGGATTACAACGCTACAAAACGTTTGCCATCCTGGAACGATGTTCAGAACGGGTGGTAAAGTGGATTATACTTCCAATCAAAATGTAAATTCTACCGAAAACCAACCCCCTTTTAGCCAAGACAAACGTAACGATCATCATTCCTTTCGAAAGCTTGAAGGGGTGTCTGTAGAAGAGCTTGATTTCAAAGTGTTGTTGGGTATTGTTTTCCTGAAAGTTACGCAAAACTTTTCTTCCAACCCGACCTGACCTGGGAAAACGGATTGATAATGCGGTGAGCAGCTGGGACAGGAGCGCTCGCGGGGGGAGGAAACATTCATTGCTGGCGGTTCTTTCGGTGTTGTCACAATGTTTTTCCTCCGTCGTTCAGTGGTGGTCCGCCAAAACCAGTATCCATCGACGGGCCCGGTCGATTAGCCGCCGGGGGGGAAGGGATTTCGAGGTGCAATCACGATTCGGTCATAAATTTATTCAAATTCCTTGCCACCGTGCCTGAAGGCTGATAGCTTGTTAGCTTTCTGCCCTGTGCGGCCCTGGTGTGACCCGGATTCTTAAGATGGCCCCTCGAGGTGAAAGGCTGAAATTTTCCTTAAATTATTTGGGACGAGTCTTGCAACGGTTGTGGCTTTTCACGGTGCGGTTTCTTACAAAAGGTTATTCGCCAGAACTAGGATCCTTAGTGCGCGGAAATGGAGCGTAATTACAAGCCACAAACACGTATAACTAGGGCTTTGTTCGGGAAAACACTTTTCTAAAACGTTGATATAATCAAAATAAAACCAAACAATTCCACCCATTAAAACATGCAATCGAACTTCTTTGTTTTATACAGGGAGACAAATACTTGCTGTGAATAAATTAACACTCAAACCCTCTCTGTTTGTGAACCCACAAAATTCATGCGAATTTCCCAATTTTCCAACCGGGGACGATTTTTAACTTCCGTTTCCAGCTAGGTAGCGGTAACCCATAACCGCCCTTTCCTATTTCTCGAGTGCAAAATTTACAAAATAATTTAATTTCGCATCTCATTAGCCCGCCGTGTTGTGTTTTGGTGAAGGAGCAAATGATTTCCTTCGTGTTTCGGTGGTGCCGTGACCAGCATACATTCGAAGACTCTTCGAAACGCCATGACTCTAGAAAGCGGAAACACTGCTGGATGGAAAATGTGGCCACGTTTCCTTGGCGAATAATACGACTCCTTGCCGGCTTCGCTTGCTTTCTTCCCAAAAGAGAAATTATGATTAAATTCAAAGGCAAAACCAAAGTCACAAATTAATTCAACAGATTCGTGATTTCTTTCCCCTCGCGTTTTGCCACCCTTTTCTTCGGTTCCGGGTGCGTTCTACAGCGGTTAAGTAAGTAATCTTTACTGCGGAAGGTTTCATTTTCGTTTTCCAACATCTGTACTTTATTATTCGGTTTGTGGTTGCAACCGTTTGAAGCGACATACAACGCTCCCTGTGTGACGATGAAATCGAAATGGTTGGTTTAGGAATAATTTACAGTACCAACCAGCACCGAACCGTTTGAAGAATCATTAAAAGCTTTCTAATCTTCCCTGTTTTTGCTTCGTCAACCGTGAGCAGATCATTAAGCAAGCAGACCCTCTATCGAACGGAAAGGACAGCCTTCGGTTAGGTACAACCGGTCGGTAAAATCACATCCCAGCAACGAGTGCTGCAGAAAAATGGGGTGCAAATAACCTCTTGATGTCTGCCTCCAACACACACGGGTATAAAAAGCGAACTCTAGACTGCAGGTGAGCCGGAACGGTGAGTCTACTTGAAGCGTTATTCCACCGCACTGCGGCATCCCGTTTCGGTCCAGCCGGTTCGGTGGCAAGAAGGCGGAGGCAGAAATAATATGCAACCTATCGTTTTATTTTTCAGTTTGACTATAGAAAAAAAACGAGAAGCCAAACCTCTGGCGTCGGTTGGAGTAACGGATAGGAAGAGGTTCGGGTTTTATCCTCCATATTCCACATTCTTCCCCGGTGACGAAACGTCGAACGGAACGGGGGAACCCGACTTGAAAGGATATTGAAAACATTTCATTTCCTTTGCACCGCAACACTGCAGGAATCCAATTTTAGTGCTTTGGTTATTGGATTTATGTTGGTCGGAGCGGAGGTTTTCCGTGCCAACGTTCCTGAAAACACATGAGAAAGAAAGCGTGAGAGAGAGAGAGAGAGGGCGAGAAACCAGAGGACGGACATTCTCGGACGTGTTCGACTTTAGCACACCAGCCCACACCGGAAAGGCATGTGTAATTTGTTCATTTGAGGTTTCTGGCACACCACCTTCAGCGGCAGCGCCATCCCCAGAAAACGGATACTTTGCTGCAACTTGAGCGTTACTTTGCACTGGCTGTTTGTCCGAAAAGTTCGATCGATCGGGTAAAAGCACGGACATTTGTTAGCACAAAGCGGGATGATCCACTGGGTGCAATCAGATTCCGTTGATCGGTGAGTGAAACTAATTCGATTGAGTGACAAATCACCGCTGCACACAGGGAAAGCGTTTCTGTAAGTGAAGCTTTTCATCTGCAACGCTGCAAAGTGCAGTGTTGCACTTTCGTTCGACATTCTCCCTAAAAGGTTACGATCGGTTGACAGGACCGTTTCCACACGCTTTGGAAGGATGTTTTTCTTCGACCGCAACACGGATGCAAATAATTGTTTGAACGGCTTACAGCGTTCAGCTCAGTTCGGTAATGGACGATCGGATTGGAAGAAATGTTTAATGTGCCCGGCCGTGTCCCAGCAGTAGCAGTGGATGCTGCCAAATTGCACATTCCTTCTCGGTGGCTGATGATTTAGTATCGTTCACGGTCAACCGGCAAGCGGTCGTACAAATTGCAATGAATCAATCGAGAAGTATGTGAAAAATGCTTATGCTGATTTGACTTTTCTTGTTTTCTTTGAGGCTGGAAATTGAAAATTGAAATTGTAGAGCAAAAGTTTATGTGTGATGCAACGGATTACACATTTTTGGTATTTTTTTGCCAGAGCTCTTAGTTGAAGCATCTTCATGAGTAGAGGTGTGTAATAAATAAATGTTAAACATTCAGAAGCTAACGTGTTTTTTGGTAAATAACAAGATTCTAGCCGAATAATCTTGATCTCTTGATAATAATCGATCAAAAATGAAAAACGTCGATTATCCGGAGGCTGCTTAACCGGTGGCGGATTATCCGTGGCCCTACAATTTGACAGCTCCAGAAGAAAAATGCACATTACGACATGGTTGAATTAAGTTAAGCCAAAAACCACTCCTAAGTGCTATATTTTTTGTACATTATATACAAGTGATTTATAAACCCTATTTAATCGAAAATCATATAACCGAATTTATAATTAATTTATCCGTATAGAAGCTACGCAAGGATTACAAATGTATGCTTTTAAATTAACACTGGTCGATTATCCGTGCAAAATGATTATCCGTCACGCGTGCTGTCCCGACCACCCCCGATAATCGACGCTTCACTATATTTCAATCCTCATACCTATAGTACGGTAATACTCATTCTATTTCACAACTGATGCTCAGGATGTATAGAACAATATCTAAATTTGCCGGTTCTAGTGCAGCTACAAAATATTCCTGTTTTTAATGCATTTTTCTGTTCTTTTAGTTGTATGGGTCGTTATGTTACTTGTGTATTTGTGAGTCCTAACCTGATGTTTAAATATAGCATCTATAACACGTACCGTGTACTTCTCCTTATCTACTAGCAGATGAGACCATCACTGTAGAAATAGAATACAACACAAAGTTACAAAAAATGTAAAACGTCAAGTTGATTCTAAAACTGTCCCAAAATGTTGTGCTTTGATGCCATATAACAGGGAACGCTATTTCACTAACGTAATTTTGTTCTATTCTAGCGCCACCTTGCATTGTCTGGCGAAACTAGGATTTGGTGGATTGTTCCCGATAAATTACACGCTAAATTTTTAATTGTTTTTTGTTCATACTGGCTAGAAAAGGACATTTAGGCGATCAAATAGTTTACCTACTGAGGATTTCCCACATTTTTTGCGTATTAAATTGATAACTTATTTTATGCAATAAGCTGGATTCTGCTAGTCGTGAACAGATGGCGCTAGTGTTGGATTACGCTAGTGAATTACGCTCCGCGGAACATCAATTTACGGGATGCGATCTAATTGAGTACCAACTGATAATGTAAGCAAGCCAAAGGAAATGAAGTATGAAATGGGCGATGGCTTTTAAAATTTTTCCCAATTTCTATATTTAACTTTAATAATGAGCTGTACTGTACTTCACTCCACGTTTCGATCAAAAGGCTCCTGGATTTTGAATAAACTTCTTGATATCACCTTCGTCCTCGCGTCAGACTCCCAGTACATCCTGCCCCCTCCAGCACGCTCGGAAGATAAGATGCAAACTATCTTCCCGTTTTATTCGGCACCGGTACGCTTCACCACTAATCAGCATTCTCCAGAACTTCATCAACTTGATCGTCGTCATAAACTGGCGCGAAAAGAAGGCAAATTTTTCCACCCGTTTCCACGCTGCGGCAGTGACAGTTTCGGTGCGGTTTGAAAGTTAGCTGGTGAACATTTGCAACCCATGGCCACCCGGAAGTACAGCGCGCAAACTGCATCACATTCCAATTCATATTTTTCCTGCTCTACCTGCTCTGGTGCTTTTTTCCCCTAGCATCTTTGCTGCAGTTTGGAAGTAGTTTATCGGGAAGAAAAAAACGGGATCCTCAACTTGGAGATGAAACTGAACGACAAGACGAAAAAAAACCCCTTCTCTCGGCCGGAAGTAAAGCGTACAAAAAACGCGTCAGAATTGAGTAGGGAGCCGCTCAAGGCGTAAGAAGTGTGAACTGTCTGAAAAGAAGCTTCGCCACATTTACATAAGACAGTGAATGAGTTTCTCTTCCAGGCAGTTCGCTCCCTGTTCCATCCCTGCTCGCCTTCGCTTCCATCACTTTTATAAACTGCTCTACTGCTAACGACCACCGGTACGAATGTCATTCAACGGAAGCAGCAACGGCGTAGAGAGGGCGAAAACAGACGATCTGCTCGTGGGGTTTTCCCTTCACCGTCCCGTTTTCCTGAGCGACTTCCCCACCCTTCATAAAGCGTGCGAATCGAGCTTTGCATATTGCTTCTCGTCATAAACTTTTTCGATTAAACATTTTCGAAAACTTTCCCCCGTTCCGAATGCTAAGCGATGCAAAATCCTTTCCTTGTGCAGTCGTCTTGCTCTGTGTTTTTTTCCTTCTACATTTTGGCAAAGCTCTTTGAAGCTCTTTTTGACGGAAGCAAGGTTTGAGAAAGGGAAAAAGAGTAGAGTATGGAATCCATGTAACTGTTAAATTGAGCTAAGAAGAGGGTTTGAAGGCCAAGGAAGTACTAAAAAAAGGTAGATTTTTTCGTTAATTTTTATTTAAAAACCTAACGTTCTTTACAAAACCTTTTCTAATAAGCCAATGTTTTGAGAATGTTTTTTTAATTATTCTAATGAATCTTAAGTTTGTATCTAAGAATATATATAATATATTAAGATTATTGAATGTACAGGACAAATATATTCTTCACAGCTTTTGCTAGCAGTCGACAGATGGCGCTAATGAAGAAAACTTTGCTCTAAGATATTACACCTAATGTCTTGTGGCGTAGTCAAATGCAGTGAACGAAACGGAGATTTGTTATAAAAACTAACTGAGCTACGCTAGCTAAACTCAGCTTTTTTGTATGGAAAAAACAAGAAAAATGTTTTTTGATTTCAACTGCTTAAGACTTCTGTTACAAAAGTTCTTAAATTATTTTTATGAAACAAATAAAACTATTAGAAAAGCATACAAACCTATTTGTTAGTTCAGAAGCTCGTGCATTTATATCAAACTATGCTTAATTTCGCATCAGCAACTTTATTACAATTTTTTCTTCACCACAGCATTGTACCAACACCGCAAAATCTCTGGTTTTCCTACCCACCGCAAAGTTTTCCAGCTTGATTTAAGGAATTGAGCCCGAAAAGTCTCACAAAGAAGTACAAAAATGAAGCACCAAACAACAATCCTCGGGTGGACGGGGCGCACGAAATCACAAATTCTTTCGCATGAAGTGAAGTTTAATTTCGGTTCGTTTGGAATCCGGATTTCCTCCCAGGTGTGCTAGCCGCCCCACCTTTTGAACACGCTTTTCCACCATTTTTCCTTGCAGTGCTGAGTTTTGTTCGTCTCGCTCTACTTTGACCTCCTATTTGTTTCCTTCATTTGTTTGACACGATTTCTACCGCCCGACATGGGGAAGGATCAAACAAAATGGCTCCAGGTGTGGAGCGGGGGAAAAGCGGTTTTCGAAAAACTGGACCAAAAACTTCGCCCATCGCCATCATTGCTCCCATCTGGGGGTGGCGGGATTCATTTTATTTACCGTACCGCTTTTGCCCCAGCTTCGACAGCTCCGGCGGGCGAGAAAGTTTGATTGCAATCGATTCAACTTTGCAAGCGGGGCGGCGCAACGCCTCCGGAAAAAGGTTGAAGTTTGACCGGTAGCGTTCATTTATCCACTGGGGTGCGCCTTTAATCCGCGCCCGGCCCGTGGGAGGATGCCAACGGCAGGTGGCATGTTGATGAGATATGTATCCAGCGCGAAAGCCACGGGTGCTTTAATTTATATTCAAACTTTGGTAAATCGATGAGCTATTTTGAGGAAACTGGAACGCGGTGGGGAAAATGGATTGGGAGCTTTTTGCCTACGGCACATCCAAGCCCAAATTTAGTCGTTCCCTCGTTTCGGGGCTGATGGATTACGAGTTAATTTCGATAAAAGCTTCACATTTGGTTTATTCCTTCCGCCGGCCGGAGCCGTACCCACGGCGCTTCAGCTTATTTTAAGCGCCCACGAAAACACAAATGCAGCATGATTTTCCGATTTCACATTAGGCTGATGAAAATTTCATTCAAAGTCAGCAGCATACCGCGGAGTGGTAATGTATCAAATTAGGTCGCTCGTACCAACCATTCACCTCAGAGCCTCAGAGCCAAAAAGCCCAACACACACACACCATACACAGTTGAGAGAGAAAAAAAAACTTTGGGTCACACACACATACACGGTTGTGCTTTGTACGTATGTCTCTGTTGTGATGGAGGCACCACCGGATGTTATTGCCGCTGGGAGTATTAAATTATTTGTAATGTCATTTTAATGGTCCTGGGTTTTCTGGCGGTCCCAAATGCGACTGCCACTGCCACTGGTAATCACAACGATGACGATGGTGCTGATGATGCAGATGATGACGATGGTGACGAGCCGAATTTCTCACATCATGTTTGATATGTGTAGTGTAGGCTTCAGCGTCAGAAACAGAGACACTGCGGAGGCTTCACCGGAGATGGGTTGGAGTAGGCGGCTCATGGGTTAGAGGAACCGGGGAAATGACAAGCGGGGAAATATGTTTTTGGAGCGATAAGGCCGCAAACATTTGGCCGACCGGGAAGGTCGTTCTCGAGATGAACATTAAAGCTGACATGTTGCGATCATCTGTTGCGTTTATGGGGCGGACCAGAAGCTTGCAAGCTTGTCCGTGATAGCGTGTGATGTGTTTCAACCTAGCTATTTGTTATCAATGGTTTTCCTTCAACACTTATATTCACTGAGTTTCGTAAAATGGCCTTAGTTCATGAACGTTATTTTTATTCGAGTTTTTGTTAAATCCGGTATCGAAGAAGCGTATTCGGATGTGTAATCCTGGTCTTCACTGGCATCATCTCTTCGCGATTAGTGTAACTATGCTGCACAACAATGTTTTTTTGTTGTATATTTTTTGTTAAAATTGTCTATAAAAACTTACAAAATTAATACATTGATCCAATTGATATATTTTTATTTGATACAATTGACACATTTTTATGGATAATAAGAGTTTTCTGGTAGGGTACAAATATAAAAAAAAAAAATTGTATACAACGAAACAGATAAACATGGCTGAATGGTACCGCTAGAGAGCGCTAGTGTAGATTCAGATTACACTATTTATCTCTCTCTCTCCATTTTAAAACTCATTCCAGTTGCTTTTCTTAAACATATTTTTCATCAAGAATTATTCCAAATTTAATTTTTATACAACGTCAACCTAATGCGCCAGAGGTAGTGCCACCTGATGGGAAGTGGTGGAAGTATCTGAAACCATTTTGGACCAAACACAAAAACTTTGATATTGTACATATTTTTCATCGTTTAGTAATGCGAACAAGTTAGTTCATTTTAGGTAGTTCATTTTAAAATATTCCATCAATTTAACACACTTTCCCCTTCAGTTTGATTGAAAACATCGGAAAATGTTGTCTTCTATACAGCGACTCTTCATCAGATGAGGCTCTTTTTATCACTCGTTTTAAATTATCCTTCGTTCTGAAGACTGCTTAAAAGCATACTTTTTTATTTCAATTTTCATACTATATCGTAAAGAACTTTTTCTACTTAAAATTGTACTTTTTCTGTCTTTACCAGGTAACACATTGAGCATAAATTATAATAAAAATTAAAATAAACCCAATTTGCTACAATGCCACTGCATCACACCTTAGGGCCCGCGCATGCAGGCTGCTGTAAATTAGTTTTAGAATTTATTTCAAATCCTCTCATCAATAACACCTGACAAATGTGTCTTTCTTTGCCGCCTCGTACGAACAAAATATTGCTCTCCTCTGCAGCGCGGACAGCCTGTACGGACAATTTATCACCCGGCTCAGCATTAGAGCCACCTCCAACGCGGCACTTGAAACCGATCGACGAGTAAGCGCTTGCTGCCGGGAGATCGCCGTTGACCTACATTTGTCGAACCGTTTTGAATAATACCACCGTTGACGACTTGGCCCAAAAGTGTGGCAAACACAATACGGAGAAACACATCCACCCGCTCCGGCAACGGAAAATAAAAGCATTGCCCAACTAACCTAACCCATAAACAGTATCATCGGAAGCACCTGGACCGGATGAAATATGGAGCGTAGGAGTATTTGCGCATATTTGACGTCAAAGTTGTTGTGTCCTGGAAACACCCACCTCCTGTCCCCCTCCGACCCGGAAGGAAGCTTAAGAGGTCGGATAAACACGGCTCGAAATCGAACCGGTATCCCTGTCCCATCATCATCATCATCGTCAGCATCTTCACGAGGCTAATGCCGTCGACCGGTGGCACAGGACGAACTTCCAAAAAGCCAACGGCATTACGGCAGTATGATTTATGTGCAATGTGAAAAATGTATTGAACAAGCATGCTGCAAGGAAAATGGTTTAGAAAATAATGGGAAGGGAACCAGGAAAACCTTCGCTCCACTCAAACTGCCAGACGGTTTGGGTGACAAAAGCGGCATCCACTTTGGTGCAATGCATTCGCCATTCGCCAAGATGTTGTTGCGAGCCCGGAAGTACGAGCGAGTATGAAAGGTTGAAGAGGCGAGGACACAACCGTACACCGGCGTATGTGATGCTGACCATTTTTTTGTTGCTGAGTTTTCTATCTTCCAGCATCACGGAGTAGCACAGCCGAGTGGGAAAAAGATAGCTCCTCCTATCTAGGGTAAAGCAAGCAAAGGCTTTCAGTACGTTGGACGAGAGTTGCGAGACGTTGCGAGACAGCGTCCGGACCGGTGTGTTTACGCAGCAACATTTGGAAGGGCATTGCATGAGCGTAACTTATTCAAATGTAAATTTATCTAAAGTCCCGTGCACATGAACGCGGACCGTTCTGCATGCCGGAGGAAAAAGAAGGTAAATAGTACTTCGGAGCGCACCAAGTGAGGGAGTTTGTTTGTGTGCTTTCTACTTCGAAATTGTCTGTACCGTTTTGCTGTACCCTGCTCGAAAATTGGAAGACAAGAAACGGCATGAAGGTCAGAGTGTCTTCAAGTTTGATAAGGGTAGAATGGACAGCGCTTCTTGTTTTGTTTTTTTTTTCGGAGGAGAGGAAATAGAACTGCAGGAGAAACAGAAGGGAAGAGCGGTACACATAGATCGTATGGCAAGATGACCCTTTTATTGGGTAATAAATTCATTAAATTTAACTTGCAGCGAGATGGAAAGAAGCGCTCGTGCGTGATTCTATGGTTGGTTAAAACTACTGCTTGAGTGCTTGAAGGATTCTAAAAGAGAATTTCTCACATAGATGAGATGCCCTTTATTATTCGACATTTTTTAATGCTAATTTAAAATCGTTTTAACATACTTATTGTCTCTTTTTATATAATTCATTTTTTAACATGAGATGAAAATCAGAAAAAAATAATGTATGTTTATTTTTTTATTTCAGTAGTAACGACCGAGTTTAATTAATATGTTTTGTTTATCTTACGTTCATAAAGATCAGGAATCCATTTTTTTGTGGAAACGGCTCTAGTTCAAAATTTCTACATTAATTTTTTTTAACTATCTGCTCCAGATATAGTATAATCAGGATCAGAACCTAATTATTGGAGATTAATAGAAACATAATAATTTTCCAACGTTTAAAGGCTATCATACAAAAATATAATAACATAAATATCTATTCTGCGTTGTTTGTCACAAATTGATAAACTAAAACTAATTCTCTTATACACCCGTTTTGCTAACGATTAATAATCAAAAACTTTCTAATACCTCAGATAGACCTGTAAAGTGATATGGTAAGCAGTTTTTCAAACCAGACGTAAATAAAACAATTTCTAAAAAGAATTCAGTAAACACGTTGCAAACGAAATTTAAACGTTCTTGATAGCTTACACACAATGAAGTTTAAATAAGATTATCACAAGGTAAATTTCAGTTAAGATTTGTGTTAAAGAAAGGTCGAAATAAAATTATTATTAAATTAAGTTGTCATTCATCCAGACGTCTAAAACTTCTTGTTTTTTAGCCTTCTCTCATACTGTATTAAATTTTATCTAATCTTGTCTCATACAGGTCTCAACAAGTTAAGCAGTGTCTAGAATTTCTATGTTTATTTTTTTTATTATGAGAAGTTTCTTAAAATTTCGCGTGTACCAAAATTATGATGATTTCACTGCAATATGATTTACCCCATTTCAATTCGATGTATAAAAATCATTATTACGAACTATTTGGACCACAGAATCAACCATTCCGTCCTAGCATCAAATCAAATAAACATCTCAATGCTTTCCAGCAACGTACATTTTCGTTTTTCCGCCAAACACGCTTCATCATACAACGCTCAGTACATCCTTTATTCCGTCCCAGTGGAATAACGTGATTAGCTCGGGTCCGGTGCGTACGTCCACGCCGCAACCAGTACGCAACGCAGCTCCACCAGCATAACTCACAATCCGCAATCCTATCAGCTGAAGTTCGATTTGCTGAAACCATCGATCAAAACTGGTCAGCTTATTGCGTGGTTTGATTAGATTACTGGATTAATATTTATTTATTCTTCATCGAGTTCGACTGTCACGCAAAACTCGTCACGTGGCATTACGCGCTTCCCCGATCCCTTCCCTTTTCGCTGGCGCCTTCCGGTGCCCTTGAACCGCTGGCGGTGCGATGAAAGCGGCCAAACAGCTTTCATCTTCACAAACAACTCTCGGGGGAGTCGCCCGGAACCGCGTTCCGGGAAAAGGAGTGATTGGCGACCACAACGACGGCCATCAAGAGTTACGGTGACGTTACAAGATTTATGCTGATTGCGGTTTATTATTATAGCGACACACAGTGGCCCCCGTTACAAGCAGCGTGAAATTTCATGCCACACGCCAAAAAGGACGCCGAAAATGTCGCTTCTACGCACTTGCTACGTGGTTGTTTTGTGTTTTCTCGGATCTACCTATCGGGTGTGTGTCGTGCTTGAATAGACGAGCCCATTGGAGGGCAAAGATTGTGCGAAAGTAATCTAGTGAAGGCAAGCTTTTATGATTTTACGACGTATACAAGACATGGTAAGAGCATCTCAAGCATAAAGTGCTTAAAAGGGAACTTTATTTATGCCACGAACCATTTCAATACACCATTGATTTACAAAAGAATTATTCCACTAAAACCGACTCACCGTTGCTCTTTTTCTATTTTATTTTATTCTTTTACTTGAATTTTCCTTTTCCATATTTAATCCCCCTCGAATCACGAACCAGCATCGTTGAACTAAAGGTCGCGTCGTAACCGTCCCTTGCTTGCTCGAAAGCCTTCAAGGCAGTGCTTTAAGGTCGTTCAGAACCATAAAAACTTGTGAATAGGATGGTTTTCAAGGGCGGGAAGAATAAAAAAAAACAGAGAGGAGCAAGCTCGAGCAATAAAAAAATAATCGTTTAAAAGTCATAATAATGCGTTGCTGAAGTATCTATTGAAGTTGGTGGAGACGTTCAGGAGAAAAAAGTCCCATTTTCTTTATTAGAAATAGATTTCTAGAGAGATCTTACAACAAAATAATGATTAGAATAGAACAAAACCTTAATGATTAGTTGATTTTCCGGAATACTTTTCTAGTTCTTTCGCCACTTCATCCTTCCTTTGCTGTTGGCATATTACTCAACGTGCATAACTTTAGGCGCTCTAGTAAGAGCATTCTTCCTACGCTCCTCTTTGCCATTCCAGCACCATACACAGTCGCGTAGTAAGCAGCGGACACGTAATAATACGTTTTGTAGGGGAATTTTACGTCCACTGTGCGGAGGGCGCATGCGTCAGCACGTGTGACAACAAACGCCAAGCAGTTGGCCAACAACAACGCACTTCATTCAAACTGACAGCCTCGACAGCCTTGCTGGCAACCGTTCGCTCCTTTTCCCCTACGTTTTGTAGCATCGGCCGCACCATCGGACGTCGTGGCCGGAGCGTGCCTCGTAAGCTGTGGCTCCCGTGCCGTCAGTTGTCCGGTAGAACGTAAGCGAATCGGTTCGGTCGGTGCATTCTCGCTTGTCCTGCCGTCCGGTTTTGGTGTGGCGTGCGTAACCGGGGCATACTGAATGCCAAACCGTAAGTGCTGGTGTAAAGGGTTAGTGTGTGTGTGTGTGTTTGAGTCGGTAAAAGAGGAAGAGACGGTGTGTCTAGAAAATAAACCATTAAACAGGTGTAAAAACCAGACCATGACATTGCTGCATCGGTTCGCACCACAATACTCCGTTGTGTGATTTCCATTTTCTGTGTGAGTGTGTCTGTTTACGGATGCAAAAAGAGCGTCCAGGAGCGTGCTGGTAGTAATCCTTCCACATCCCAGGTCACTTCAGACAAAAGTGCAGGAAGGACCGTTTAATTCCTCGTTTTTCCTTTTTTTCCCAGTAAAGGAAGCGTATGTCCGTAAAAAGGTGGGTCTTCTTCTCAGTCTCCCAAACGGAAAGGGGTGGGATAGCACCGAGAAAAGGTTGGGCTTGGTACTACTCGAGAACGATTTTATTAGTGCTACAGTGAAGAGCCACTCGGTAGCAACAGTGCCGCGTGCTGGGCTCGGGCGGCTTTCCTTAGTCGGTCGCATTGGTCGATTTTCCTCGTTCACGGTCTCGCGCGCCTCGACAAAGCCCCGGTGGCATAGGCTTTCATTTTGCAAACTGCACGAGCGAGTCCTGATTTCCGGAAAATCAGCATACGTACTGCGGGGGATTTGGGGTGAACGTGCCATAAATCATGCCGAATTCGGCACCGCAGCAGCTGCCCAACCTTATCGGAGACGTTGCAGTGTCGATATCGGAATCGGGGAGGAAAATGAAAGTGATGAAGGTACGGCGTACGGTGTGGAAAATCCCAAACCAACCGTTAGCCGTTGTCTAGTTACGCGAACGTTTCCCGGGGGAGGAAAACGGACGCACAGCTGCCACTAACGGCCCTTCAACCCTCCCCTCCGTCTTGAACGTACTCTCTGCCCAGAAAACGGGGAACTAAAGTATTGTAAAGTAACAGCGTAAGAAAGCGAGAGATAAAAAACAACACCTTCACCCACCTCCCGGTGAGTTAAAAAAGGGGATGATTTTTCGGAGGGTGGTGTTGGTTTCCTGCAGGCCGGAAAGGACGAAAACACGGGGACCCTTTTTCGCCATGCCAGCACACACACACATACACGGGCACACATTTCAGTACGGGCGCGTATTTGTTTCCATCGGGCGATTTTCCCGCGCACATGCACCATCCCGCGGCCAGAATCTTTGGCTCGGTTTTCCCACCCTTAGCGTTCCGATTTTCCTCGCTACGCGCGTTTAGTGGTCGCGTACGCTTCCTTTTCGCCGCACGAACGCACCTCTGTTTGCTCAACAAAGCGGCGTGTGCGTGTGTGTGTGTTTGTGTGTTGGTGCAACAGAAGTAATTGTGTGAGTGTGTTGGCGTGTGTGTGTGTGCTCACGCTAGCTGCATGTCGGAAAATGCCGGCAGCATAGCAATCATGCGTTCCGGGTGCTGCGAAATAAAGTTTTACACGCTTCCTCCGTGAATCTCGACTGCGGCGTTCATACATCAACGCAAGAGTGTGTACGCGCGCGCGTGTGTGTGTGCTTGTGCAGATGTTAGTTTTAACTTTAGTACGCTACTGCGATAGATAAAACCAAAGCTGTAGGGGGGAAGTTTCGTGCGAATCTTTTCCTAAAGTGGACATAGCCTACTTTTAGGCGCAGAGGATGATTTTGTTCCTGTAAAAAATCACTTCAATCACAACGTTGTGCGAGATATTTGTGCTGTGAAACTGTGATTCAAATTAATGGAGTTGATAACAAATGTTTTCCGTTCTCTTTCTTCTAAAAAAAGCGTTACAAGGGCTAAGTGGTACAGGATAAAAGGAGAAAATATGAGTTAATGAAACCACAGAAGTAAAGTGTAGTGGAAAAACGAGTTTAAACCTAGGGGCAAAAGAAATGCTGAAATGCTGAACTGCTTGAAATAAACACGAAAGGCCTGAGAAGAGGTAGAAACACCATCCATTGAATGTGGTTGCGGTTGGTTTAAGCAAGAGGTAAGTTTCTTAAATTATTTCAACAAGACAATGAAGTACGCTTTGATTATAAGTAAAACGAGAGATATATAAGTTTGCCTATGTCACTTAAAACATATTAAAAGACAGGAAAGAGACTCGAAACTCTTAACGGAATATTTATGTTGTATAGTGTTGTAACAGGAATAAATAACACTTAATATGTCTTATTAAGCACACGAATAAGACAATAAAAACAAAAATCAGCTCCAACGCATGTTTCTGAAAATAAGATTTTACGAATGTTTCGAAATAAATATTATAAAATCAGATGACTCTAAGTAGTTTAAGTCTTTTGAGAGAACGAGTGAGCTTTATTTAGAATATGCGCATTTGGTAAGCTGATTAATAGATATACGAAGATACCTTCTCGTCTTTATTTTATCATCTCATTTCATGATGTTGTTTGTCTTGCTTTTTCTCACTAATTTGTGTGTTAAACGATAGCTGACGACGATAGCTGACGATTTTGGTTCAAATTTAAGATGTTTGACTCATTGGAACTAAGAGGAAATCCTTACCATGGCTTTTTTTCTCTATATTCCCTAAGAAACTATTTTTCCCCATTAAATTTATTTTATAATAGTTGATCATTTTAATATGACTTTAAACCGAAACGTTTTGAAAGCAATCCCAAAAACAAAATGGAAACATTTAACAACAAATAGTACGAGCTGCTAAACGCCCACCTGTCACATAGCCCTCAATAGGTTCGTACAAGTTTGTTTTGACAGCTTCTCACTTCCATTTGACATTTCTTCCAAGAACTTTTTTGTCCTGTTTAGACTCACTCAAAAGGTTATCACGTTGGGGTAATTTCTGAGCAGGGAAAAAGGTCGGAGGCGTTGGAGGTTATATTTCTTGATCTTCATCTTTGCTTAATCTTCCCAACGGGTAACTAACTAACGAAGGAAGGACAAAACGAAATGTACTTGCCAGAAATGTAAGGCCCAAGCAAAACTGTCAAATATTTGGTGGGGGAAGGGAGGTTGTTAGGCAAAAAGATATACAGAAAAGTTCAGTCTATTCATCCCAAATTCCTGCACGACCTGCCAGTGGAATGGTCTAAGGAAAAATCGGGAAAGCGTTTTTTTGGTTGATACTTTCCATTGGCTGGCCCTATCTTTAGGTACGAAGGATTCCATGCTTCCACACCCACACGATCACCTTGGTTTTCACGGCTTCATCCGTGCCACCTTTTTTTGTTTTTATTTTGTACCGGTACCGAGGCGTAATTTTAGAGAGGAATTTAGATTAGTGAAATTCTAGAGCGTTTTGTTTATGCTGCGCGGGGAAAGGTGAGCAGACGAGCCCAGTACGGTTTACTTAGGGCTTCCAGTAGCGTCGGATGAGCTCGGCTGAACAGCACGCAACAACGTGCCGGATGGAAGACGAGAAAAAATCAGAAGCCCCCGAAAGTCAAGTTTATTTATTCTTCGCCTTTTGCCGGGACGAGCATCACCTCGCAAGATGGAAAGGTACGGGAAGGGGACACAAATGTACTGCTTCACAAAGTGGGCAGACTTTTATTAACAGAAAATGAATGTAATCCACCATCAGCCGAAAGGGAAAGTTGCCGGAATGGGATTCACCGCATGGAAAAACGGAGAGGGAGAGAGAGAGAGAGAGAGAGAGAGAGAAAGAGAGAAGGAAAAACACGATTCGGAAAACATCATCATGAAGGTGGCTTTGTTTCGCTATTTATAAACGTTGAAGCCGGGGCAAATCCTTCCCCAACGATGATGACGATGCGCTTGCGAAAGCATTCCCCCGCACACCCCACGCCGACGACCGGCTCTAGTGAGTACGAAATTTAAAATTAGTTTTCCTTCGATAGGAAACCAACACCGTCGACCCGTGCTCCATCCAACCACGGTCGGTCGGAAAAAGCGTGAGGCTCCATTGGGCAGGTAGGCATGTTTTCGATTCCGAGAAGATTCGTGCCGCAGTGTTATTTCAGTTTGTGTGTATGTGCAGCTTGCCTATCACAACCTTGCCCGGCAAGCAGTCAGTCTATCGCTGTACGTCTGTCGAACATTTCTGTGTTTTCAATTCCCCATTTTATCCACACCGGTATTTACCACACCGTTGTAATCGTGTCACTGTTAGGTTAGTGACTTTTTTTTCTCCTCGCTTTCGCGCTTGAGAGAGACGGTTCGCCTCTAGCCTGGGGTTTCGCAAGGTTGTTTTGTGGGCCTCGGTTTAAAGGGCGATAGGTTGAATTTGATAAAAGGCTGCGCGACAACTACGGTACAGGTTGAAATAGGACTTTTCGCATTGACAATGGTGTGAGGACGGTTAAAACGTTCGCGTTCTTTTCGATCGAAATCGAAACGGTCATCAAATTACGTTTGTCAATGTCGATCGGAATAGGGTTTGTTCCTTTGTTTTCGTTACGAAGAGATTCCTTTTCTTGTTACAGCTAAAGTGGAATTTCATTCAATTCGCTTGAATAATAAATTTGATTTTATTTCTCTTGGTTATTAAAGCCATCATTGTATCGTAATTTTGAAAGCATCCTATACGCATCGTTTCATAATTTACTTGTTTTATTGCTCGGGCACTGGGCACATTAACAAGGATATCCGTTTAATGTTATGTCTTTTAACAGTTTGAAACTGGAACCATCAGCAACTATATCCAAACCCTTCTCTATTGAGACAATCTAAACATTCGAGCATTGGAGATATTGGATGTTGGAGATTAAGCCTGTCCCGACAGTGGAAGTGAGCTTGATCACATACCAGTTCTGAAACTAATGACTATACCTGTCCATTCAGTGATACCGAACCCTATTACTGATCCTGATCCTGATTCTGTGCCTGTGCCTGTTGAAGAATTCGTTCCAAAAGATTTTCAAATCTCTAACAAAGCTTGAACTATTCGTAGTTGAACAAAATTAATTGAAGTTTTTTCTGATGTAGAGTTTTATGCATTTTTATATTTTGCTCTTCATAAACTTCAATATATAGACTAGCAAACTTCTATTGTTTTGGCTCCAATTACTTTCTAACTTCTGGAACTGAGTTTAATTGGAGGAAATAAGTTACAGATTTGGGACGTAATTCCAAACCTGCCATAGTCAAAGCATAAATCACGACCAACCTTTGGTGAACCTTGGTCTTGCTTCTGAAATTGTGTTGGATCCATATCTACAGTGATATCATTATGGTCTATTCCAGTTCTTCAACCAACTTACCATAAAAGACACGATCGCGTTAATGCAATAATCGTAATTCAGTCCTTGAGTCCTGTTTAATAACTTAAAGTCTATATCTATTTAAAACCTAAAATATCCTACAGACTTATTTTATTTATTTATTCAAAATCTCAGACCATACAGACTTTCAAACCAAAGGTTTAGCATCTTTGAAGCAGCAGTCCAATTTTAAGTTTATCAGTGTCTAAAACCTAGAGCAACATGCTTATAGTGAATTGAGAGTGCCAGCATTGGAAAGATTCAGGCTGTTACTGGGCTGATGGCTCTTAGATTTCCTCCAACATGTGTCAAAAAAAATGAAAAAAGAAACTAGGAACTTAAAATTCTTTGTTATACGTAATGAGCGTGTCAGATTATGTTAACACATCTTGTAATCGTTTAAAAAGAAGTTTGAGCTTAGTTTTTTATTAACTAAAACAATTTCTAATGCTCTCTATTAAGCAAAATAGTTCCTTAGTCAGTCAGACATTCAGTTTGAAACATAAAAAAACCTTTTTTCCTCCTATTAAAATCCTAACCTCATGTAGCATGTAGCCTATTCGAGGCCCGGGCACACGATAGTGCTTTTGTAATGGGAACCGATGACAACATCTCATAACAGTGACGCCGGTAATGATCGTGTAAGAGGAGGTTCCACCGTCCAACAAGCGCGCACCGCTCCGAAGCACTCCGTTCACAGCCGGCGGGTAACGGGACACAAATCAAATTTTAGCCATCCAACGATATTTTAAAAGGGCCCTCGGGAGAGTCTGCACTCGCTTCCTTCCGCATGACATCGACAGCGACTCGGGTGGTCGGTGGGAAAGCTTATCATCCCGGTTGAACGTAACAGAACCAAGCCCTCCGCTGGCCAGAGTGGTTTTGTGTGGGCGATAGATGCTTCCAGTGTCAGGTTCTCGGTAACGGTGTGCTACCCTGTTTTGCCAGCAATTAGAACCTTTACATTCCGTGTACCGTGCACGCCCGAAAGGAATGGGTGGGTTTTCCCTGGACGGCTTTATAATGCTCCCCGTCCCCGCAGCAGGGTCCTGTTTCTTTGCACAACGCACCGGACAGGACAGGTGGCCGTGTAGCAGGTGCACAGCCGTGTAGTGTTGCTCAGTGAAAGCCGTCACCTGCCAGAGCCGTCCTCATCAGAGCGATATGACCGTTGAAAGCGAACCCGCAAGCAAATGATAATGAATAATTTGATTAAGGGATGTCCGGTTGGTTGTGTTGTTCGGTTGTTCGGTTGTGCCGTGTGCACTGGCCCAGTGTTACTCCCTGCACAGCGGACGACGTTTTCGGTGAGAGCCCTCTGCATGGTTGACAGGCGTTCCAGGGGCGGTTTGACGTTTGGGAACGTTGTACACCGTGCATTAGCTTTGTCGGTGTGCGGCTGCAGCTCAATCCCTGGGACGTGGCTTGACATTTCGACCACTCCAGGACGAGGATGAGTCTACGCGAGATAAACCGACCGTACTGGCACACAAAGAACTTGTCCCCGGGTGAACCGGGTTGGTATCGTTGTAACCGGACACCTGATAAGTCTGCTGTGGTCTTTGGAGCAGCAGCAGCCGCAGCTGGAAGCGATGTTAATAGACGAACTGATGCAGAGCCTGTGTCCGGCACATGAAAGGGACCAATTTGTCCGAATAACATCAGGTGTCTTGTTGAAACATACGAGTCATTAGGAGCAGTTTTTTGACATTTATCCTTCAGGCGCAAGCCCTGATAAAGCTATCTCACTTTAAATTTGATGTTTTTGTAGAAATTTTTGCAAAACCTCCCAAATGTTCTTTAAATGGTCGCTGCTTCCTTCAAGGGTGCCCCAATTTGTGTGACAGTTTGCGATCAGAGTGCTACTGACCGAAACGTGCTAGCTTACCGAAGCGTAAAGTCAATATTCTTCCTCGACAGATTACTTTCAGCTGTTTGAACGCTTCGGAACAGAGCGAAGGAAAGCAAAACCCCTGCGTCCGGGAAGCTATAAAAATAGAACACCTCACGTACCCTTCACATCCTGCCCAAGATGGTCCATTCTGCACAAGATAGCTGTAATACGTTATTTTTAAATCTGGTGACTTTCCCATTGGCTCAGAGTTTATATCCCTGCAGCGCGTACCAAAGTGGAGAGGCTAACCCACGTACCGTGACTCTTGGTCAAAAACTTCGAGCGCAATCGTTTGACCAAACAAACTTAAAGTGTGCAAGAGAGAAAGAATGGTAGGAAGGAGCTAGAGGGAGAGAGAGAGAGAGAGGGAGAGCCACCAATGGGGCAATTATTTTCAACGTTATCGTTTTGGCGCATCCATTTCCTTTCCTGGTGATCCCACGTTGCCCGTGGTGTGAAGCAATCTGCTGCTTTACTCTCCGCTTTTTTTTGCAGTGCTGCCAACCTTTAATGGTACGGGAAAATGTATGTAGTTTGTGCGAAAGGTGGTCGCTTTGCAGGTTCACTGGTAATGTGTTTGTTCCGGTGAGAAAGGGATGCTTTTGGAAAGATTCGTACCCTGCTGGATAAAAACGGAGAGTTGTTCGCTACATAGTGATGACCAAATTTTATTTATGGAGTAGCAGAGAGAGTAGGCTCTGTCTCTTCCTGAAGAACTGAAAATACAACTCAAAAATGTCTCTTAAACAAAAACAATGGGAAAGAGGCAATAAAATCTATTGGTAGAGCAATCAGTGAGTTGACAAGCTGTTTAAGAGCCATTTATTGTATTTGAAGAAAACGTTTAACAAAATGTAAATAAAGGTGGTAAGAATGTTCATCTGGAGTTGTACACAGATTTACAGCACAAACAAGTGTTTCGAACTTAAACTGATTTAAGGAAGATCCGTCAAGAAGAATCGTTAATTTAAATCAGTGCTTAAGCTTAATTAGTTAAAAGTATTCAAGTAGAGAAAATCCCAAGAGAGCTAAGAAAGCAAAGAAATTAATTACATATTTTAACATGAATATTTAATTTTATTGATTTATCTATTCTTTAATAGCTGTTGGTACCACGGTAACAATGTATTTATTTGGAAGAGTTTGCTGACTTTTTGATTGTTTTTGCTATTAACTCTGGTGACACCTAATTGCTCAGCATTATTCATACAACCGGTAGACGATGCTGCACAATCGCATAAACTGGTTTCCACTCCACATCTGGATAGTCAAACAAAAATGTACAGAATCTTAAGGCTTCCTCAACTTTGTCGATCTTCACTAGCTCCTCCATCATGGAGAGCACCTTACTTACGCGATCTTGCGGTAAAAGGGTGTGTCCTTGCGTTTCCACCAACCATCTAGCTAATCTATACTTCCCTTCCACCACAGCAAGGCAAAACACACTGTTATCCTCCATATCGAGAATATTGAACTTATCTGTGTCGGCCCAATATGGATGTGCATGTTTAAACACTCTTACTGCCCGCCGATCCTCCACGTCCGCTGCAACGTAGTGGAAAATGTTCCAACCTCCAAAGGCACAGGTGACTAGTGGATCCAGCGTCCGCTCTCGCAAACATTCCATCATCACCAAGCATCCGGTTTGGGCGGCAAGGTGCAGCAAGGTGCACCCGATGTCATCGGTCTGCCCGAGACGCGAATCTGGTACTGCTCCAAGCAAATACCGGAAGATGCGTCTACTGCCCTCGGGTAGCACCCGTCCCTGCCACCGGAGCGTGGTAATCACGTCCGCAAGCAAATCCACGGTAATGGTCAGCCGGAGCTTCTGCACAACGTAGATGACGATGCGAAAGTTGGCTTCGTACAGCGCTTCGGCAAGTATCTTTTCGATTATGCCGGTACGCATAAGCTCCGGAGAGTTTGCTGCGAGGGTCCCGGCAGGACTGGTCGTACAATCGTTTTCATCGATTTCCGCATCCCGCGGACACTCGATGCGATAGTACGCGCACAGCAATCGAAAGAATGCCTTGAACACCTGCATGCTGTTCCGCATGATCACAAACGACATGACATTTTCAAACGAATCGTTCGGTTTGATCAAAAAGTCCTGAACCGTTGCGGTGGTCTTTTCTATCAGACAGGCCATCGTCTTGTACGCGCCGTGCTGCTTTGCCACCTGCAGCAAAGGCACTCCACCAGCAGCCAGATTGTGTTTGGGCGATATCTCGCGCGACATGAAATGCTTCGTCAAACAGTGAATGTCATGTTTTGTGCAGCACTCCACTAAAGCAATCACATTGTCACGTACCGCCTCCTTCTCACATGAGTGTATGGAACTGTAGAATAAATGCTGGGCGATGCGACTGCCTACACCATCACCGATCTGTCTTGCGAGCGCATTATCGTAGACGGTCCGGCGCAACGGATGAAACAGATTGTCCTCCAATTGTTTCACTCTACACATCCGCTTCGTTAGATCGTACGAGAGCAGCTGGTGGCTCCACACTTCAACATCCACCTTTGCGCCACGTCTGAGCAGCGGTGCGATAAAGTGCCACCGCCCAGCACAAAACGCATAGTCGATGGCACTCCAGTGGAACAGTTGATCGCGTGCATCGAGCAGGGCGGACGGCATCCACTGTAGCAAGCGCACGAAGGCGTGCATTATGCTCCGACACCTTCGATCGTCACATCCGGGGTCGTTCAGCATTGCCATCAGCAAATGTAGTGCGGTTCGGCCCGCACCATCCTTGGCGGAAGCATACCGTCGGTCCATCAACGGGAAGCCTGCATCACCGGTCAGTTCGCTGCATAGCGCCACGTGAAGCTCCATTCCTTCCCCGCTGGCACTGGCAGCGGCGCGATCGAGAAAGTAGCGCACCAGCGTAAACGGTGTGTCCCAAAACGTGATGGATTGAAACACTGCCTGCATGTCGTTTTCCAGACGATTCCGATTTTCGAACATCCACCGTGCGACGTAGTAGTGCAGCAAGGTTCGGTTGCGGAAGCACACCTCTTTGCCTACCTCTTCGGTTACGATTCCAACCCTTCCCATGCTCGCACGCTCCTGCTGGAAAAGATCCTCTGCATGCTGTTGTTCCGCTTCAGTTAGCAGTTGGAAGTGGTACCGTCTTTGAAACGCATTAATCGCCCAAAGTGCATGGTGTCGGTGCAGTGTGCTTACCCTATCCGCTTCGATGTCGGTGCAGCCCACCCGTATCCGACTGTCCGCGTAGGCTTTGATCAGTGCGAAACGGTCCCTGTGAAGGGGAAAATGCTTTTTTATATCACTCTGCACGCAGCGGGTGCTAAAATTCACACAGCGCTTGATCGCGGGCAGGTACAGCTCGAAGGCCATGGCCAGCAGGAGCGGAACGTCGAAGCACTGGCCTAGCGACTGCTGCACTAGATGAAGCAGGAAGGGAGGCAGTTGCGTCTGCCACACCGGTTCACACTGCCGATACGCACCCAGATGGCGATCCAGGTAGTAGTGCAGCAGCAGCATCTTATCGAGCGGCGAGAAGGGTTGAAGAGCGTACTCGGCAAAGCACGGAGCGGTTGTCGCCTGAGAGCGCATCTCGCTAACGCAATGCGGGTGCAGCGAAAGTATCACGTTGCGTACTGCACCGAGCAATGCCAGGGAGGTGCAAAACTTCAACACACCGCACCGGTAGCGGCCTTCGATTGCCTCAACACCGTCCAGCATCAGTACGAGCTGGCCACGGTTGAACTTTTCCTGAAACAGTCTCAACAGAACGGTCTGTTGCACCGTGCCTAAGGAGCTGGGGAGCTGCTGCATGTCCAGCTCAATCCTTTTCCGTGCTTCACAAAATTTCACAGCTAGCTCAATGCCGGTGGCATAGTGAGGGTTGTCTAGGTTCATCAGGAGACACAGATTCCGCACGGTTTGTGTTTTCTCCTGGGGCGAGTCTTCACAGACCAGCGAACAAAACCTGGCGACGTACTGTGACACATCCACTCGGCGCACGTACAGGGACGGATCTTGCGATTGCAGCTGGCAGGCGAGTGCGGTAAGGTATGCCGTTGTTCCTGCTCCCGATTCGTTCACGAGCATGATGTGACGACCGGAGGCACTTTCAAACCCGTTCGCACTAGCACGGGGCGCAGGCGTGGACAGTAGTACCTTCAAAAGCTCTTTCCTGTGCGGTAATCCATCCAATTTAGCCAATGTTTTAAAGGAATGCTGATGGAGGGTGTAGAAGTCGGGATGCATGCCTGACGTTTCGCTCGGTTCCTGGTACCGTTCTCGTTCGTACGGTTCAATGGAGCGATCGATGTACCACGGTTTGATGCTTGCGAATCGCTCCTGGTTTACGTTTGCGGTTTCGTCCTCACCGTCAATAAAATCCAAAATACTCTGCAACAGCTGCAAATCGTCCTCCTTGCGCACGAGCGATTCGAGGGATGCGCGAGTCCCGAACAAGGCGAAGGATGCATAATGCTCGAGTGCCTTCTTCCAGCCCTCGGTCGTTAGATCTCTTACATAATAGTCGATATCAGTGATAGCTAAACGATTGTCAACTAAAATGACGTTGAAAGTAATGCCGTCCTGTATGACTCCACCGCATGTTCGTGTCCGAAGTAAAGGTTGTAGCTTGTCTAACGTTCCGGATTCATCAGAGCACATGATAGTTAGAACTATCCGGGAGCAGCTATAGAGTTCAGTTGCATGGGGTAGCATTTTGGTAAGATATTTCATCACTTTCGGATCCAAGCTTTCGATGATAATGTGTTCACAGGACGGCAGTAGGGCCAGCGTTTGTGCTACGATTGCACCAACTAGCAACGTATCGAGAAATGAGCAAAAAGGAATTTCTTCTAACGAAACAGCTGCACAGACGTCCTTGTAAAGTTTCGTCGTTTTTAACTTCTTCTTTTCGAGCACAATGAAAGGATACCGTTTCCTCACTTTCTGCAAGTACTGGTCGGTACAGTTCGTTAGCATATTCTTGGCGAACCCTTCCGCGCCGATAACGTTCCGCACGCAGCTCGATCCGACCAGGTTTGTAGCTGCGATGGCCTGCTGCAGTACCGCCTGGAGCGCTTGCAGCACCGCTCGCTGCTCCGCATTAGATAACAACCGATGAATGTGCTGTACCTCCCAGAGCGCCCTGCTGTGCAATGTTTGCTCGCTGTTTGTGTCCCGCACCAGTACGAACTGCTCGATAAAGTCGCTTACGCGGGTAGCGATCACGATCCGATGCTCGTCTTCGCCTGTCTCTTCAAGAAACGGCTGCTCGATGTAGAGTTCGCACTGTTCCAACGTTTTCGTGTTCGCCACGCAGTCGTTTCTGCACAGCGCTGTGTATTGGTTTTGCAAAGCGCTCAGCAGTGCTGCTTTAGTCGTCCCCGGCTCGGCGTCGAAAAACTGTGCCCTGAATCGATAGCAAAGCTTGGGTCTACCCTTTGCCGGCTCCACACATATGCATATCAAGCCGGCGTACAGCTGGAACAGCGCGGATTGTTTGGTAATTTTCGTCAAGTGGAAAACATGCCAGGCTAGCTGCTTGGCGAGCGCGGTTAGCGAATGGTCCTGCAAGGCACGAACAAGCTCAGGCGTTCGGTGCAGCTGGTAGCTGGTAGAGCTGATCGCCATCGCGAATGATAGTATATCATCACTTTCTGGCTCTGTCTCGTCGAACAGAGGCGCTGCAGTGCCATCGAGCTGACCGTTAGTGCACACTACGTAACGTAACGTGCCCGTTGTCGATGGCTCTCGTTGGCACTCGAGAAAGGTGTGAAACCAGTGGCAAATCGTGCCGAGCGCGATGGACGACTGAGTGTCACCGGTTTCGCGGGCTAGCTGCACGCACATGGCACCTTTGGTCGAGTCGGAAGAGTAGCGCACTATGACGTCATCGAACCGACCGTTAGTGTAGTTCCACACGGACACGTCAAAGCGGAACGACTCATTTTCCTGCTGCAGCTGGTAGGCTCGCAGTGTGATCAGGCTCGCTAGCCCAAGATGGTACGGACTGCCTTTACTGGAGTGTGCTTTCGCTGACTGATTCACACCGGATGATCGTGCTGGGGAACGATCACGTTCGTTTGTTGCTGTGGATGTTGATCCATCCTTGCTTCCGACACGGGTAGCCATGTTGGGGCGCACTGTTGGGAAAGAAACTGCGTAACTGGGATGCACAATTGTGAACTGTTTGCTAAGTGTCGTATTTACATTCAAATCACTTTCACTACTTGGTTACACTTTCTCGGGTCACAACAAAACATGTCTGAATCGTACCGTGGTGCACAAAAGTAAATGAGTTTAGTCTTGTTTCTATGATGACAATTTCTCCTATGTCTGTCCTTATCAACGAGCAACGTACTTCAGCGCCTACTTAACAATTGGTGTATCTGGAAGTTAAGTGCTTTATTTGCGGTTCGATAGTGTACACTTCTCTCAAAGCTCGTTCACTTTGGACAAAATTTCGGTGGAAACTCATCAAAAGCTGTATGCTTTATAAAGCGATAAGCTTCAACACGATCGGTGCTTTCTTACTTAACCGGTTGTACGATTTAATTGTGAACAAATTAGCAGATTATCAAACTGTTTTGAAAACACAACAACCATAGCAAAGAGCAGGTTATTTTGTAGAATGTTTGGGCTCTGATTTTGTCGCTCTAATAGCTTTTAAATTTCTCAAAAAAAGAGTTTACGCCCAATGTGCTTTAACGGAAGTACCTTCAGACAATGCGAGCTATGCAAAAAACGATCGTAGCATGGTCGATTGCCGATAGAGCGGCTCAAAAGTGGAAAGTAAGTCTAGCTTAACTGCTTATCAGTTCTCAATTGATGCATGTAAACATACTTCATAGAAAGTCAGCCGGTTTGTTCAACCACTTCACGCGCACGAACTCTCAAACGTGGTGTTGCTATTTCGTATAGTACGAACAAACGTATGGGAAAACCAGACCGAATGGAATAATTGTTTAAAATAATCTAAAATTCAAAATAATTTGAAACACTCTAGCAAGTGTTTGGAAAAGGAAAGTGTTTAGAAGTGTTTAGAATCCCACCAAAGAATCATAGAAACAAGTCACCCGCAAACAATCGTTTTCCAACAAACTGTTACACCTAAACCTCTAGCCCTGATTGGCGATTTGATGCAAACCTCAAATCGATCAATATTTATACCTCACTCCATCTGCGGACTTCTTCCCTAACCTGCGTCCGGAAATTATTTCACTGTTCACGGCGAAAAAAAAAAGTTCCACCACTAACAGCACTTCAGGCCGGATATTACTTGTCCCATAAGACGGCACCGGATGTAGCTTTCTGCAGCCCGAAAACTGCTCATGCCTGGTGGACCTTGTGTGGCAATAGTTTGACGCAGAAAACCCCTAGACCCGACTGCCGAACCTTCGTCAGCCGCATGACGACACCAAGGAGGCTGAGGTCGCTTATCGGCTATTATCGAGACATCGGAAACCGGGCGGTGCTCGGGCGCTTGGCGTGAAAAAGTTGCAGCCACTTGGAAAGTACGCTCTGCGTCAAGTTCCGAGGTTGAAGTTTGCGCCGGCAGCCAGTACGGAAGGGATCATCAACTTTGTGAAAGTCAGGGCAGCCTCTGTTAGCTAATTCTGTCGATGAGAAGGTATTTTTGCTACGTAAGCCAATTATTACGCAGAAAGGGAAGGGGTAGGGCTGGGTTGGCACTCCAGCTACTGCTAGGAAACGATGCTCCAGTAAAGTCAATTAGGCTTGCCAAATTGAATTTATGCTCAACGCAGACAGCATGACTAACGGCATGTAGTTCCTTCTCCAGGCAGGACTGTTCACTTCTCCACAGTGTCCTAATAGTTAATATATACTTTACAACAAAGAATCTCTTTCCTATACAAAACTGAAATAATTGCTTTTCTACAGTAACATCTCCATTTATCGATTATCGGCTGTGAAGCAACCTAGTTTTGTGCTGCATTATTACATCACCACACGTGTTTATTACACCGTACAGCTCTTCCGGACAATCGCGAACCGGTCGGCGGAAAAGGGAACGTTAAGGGGAAACGGAATCGAACCCGCCGAAGCGTTTTATGAGTTTGCACAGGGTGAAATTTATCGACCCGGTAGCACACATTAAGATGCCTACAGGATGCTGCCCCCGTAGCCAGTCATTTACCTTCACCCTAGCCCACGAGAGCGGGCCACCGTACACGCGCTCCTGCCGGCCTATACATTATCTTCTGCGCCGAAAGGACGATGCAACACACAGCACGGTGGGTACGGTGTGAAAGCATTGTCACGATGAAGACGTGTGATGGAAAATAATAGCTGATCTGTCGGTCATAACTCATGCTGTCTATGCTGCCTGGGAGAGTGCGAAAGAGAGTGAGAGAGAGAGAGGGCGTGTTTGTAATCTAGACGCTAGCGATTCCGTGCAGACGGAAGCCGTCCGAGCAAGAGCAACACATTAAACAATATTAATGATGACATCGTGTTTCAGCGCAGGGTGCGCAAGGGTAAGAGCTGATTGCCAACGGAGGTGGGCTGTTTAAAGCTATGAAAATCTTCACCGAAGAAATGAAATGGTATCGATTAAAGTGCTTGCAATACACCATTTGTCACACAAATGAGCTTATAATGTATCTTAATATTAAGTATTAACTAGTGGCTGTTTGTCGAGAGTTGATGGCAATTGTTTCTTTCAGCATTTATCTCGCATTAAGCCTTCTTTGTCAGCTGTTAATATTGCTGTAGTAGCTTCTACTATAGGACATTTAACAGATCGCATGACGAGCAGCCCGATGACGGTGAGGAAATGGCGTAAGCCTCCTAGGGAAAGGTTGGTTCCCTAACGATGTTCGAATCCCATTCCAATCGCATCCATATACAATCAAAGAAAAAATTTTAGGTGAGCTCTTTTGAGCTTGGGCGTCTAGACACTGACCGTCAAGGTCGTAGTGCTAAAGAAGAAAAAACATAAGAACACTGTTTTGATGCTCTCTGGATCATTCGCTTATTCCAACTACCTTTCGTTCGCATGTTTCATTTTCGTGTAAAAATGATTATATTTAAAGAAAAGATCCCCTCACAAAGCGCCAACATGGAAAGCACTTTTAAATAAGTTTCGTCCCTCGTCAAGAACATTCCTTATCTCTGCAGTAGCTTCATATCTCAAAGCCAGTCCGGCTCTATTTCTAGGACAATGTGCAAAATCGCTCCAAGAAAAGTTGAAAACTAAAATACCCGCGCGTTTGCCCGTCTGTTTGCCCAACAGCTGAAGCAGAAAAGCTTAAAAGTCAATCCATCTGCTGCCCCGAAACCACTCCAAAAGCTGCAGTAACTCGTGCAACACAGAACGTCCAAGCTCCAAGGATTTGAGGAGCACTACTCCCGCCCAGAAAGGCCGCTTACAGCACCCAAAAGAAAGGGACTGCTTTGCGTTTCTTTTCAACTGGAAGATACTTAAAGCCGATCCCCACCGTAGGCAGAAAGTTGCTCCTTGTTCCGGTTTCGGTTGAGGTTTCGTATTGAGGTTCCGGGCGTACAGACAGTGGCCCATTTACATACGGCCCGCAACAGACAACGGCTGTCCCGACCCTTAAACGAGGCCGAATTGTTTGAGCTTCCTGAACTAAACGAGAGTTCGAATTGTTGACCGGTGCAATGGTTGGTTTCCTGCTCGGGAGGTTTTTTGGCTCTCTACTCGACTGGCCATTTTTGCCCTTTGGCCCGATGCTTTGCTGGGTGAACTTTTTCGATTAAGCCGTTTGTTTGGCTGGAAGGCGTTTTGTCTGGCTCTGACTGAAACCAGTTACGCAAAGTAGCTGCTTAAGAAGTAGTGGAAGGACTTTTAAAACATACAGAAGCAACATTCAGCAGCAGTAGAGTAGTGTCTTACAAATTGAAGCTTAAATTGTGGCAACGAAAGTGATGTTAAATCTGCCGTTTTGCTTCGTTAAAACAGTAAAAGGAAACTCCTTCCACATCTACCAATAGCTGCGTACAATCCAACCTCTATTTGCTCGGTTTTTCAGGGCTCTTTTGAGCACGTTCAACCTCTTCAATTTCTATTTGCGTTCGGTAAAGTACAACTTCACCACTTTTTGTCGCAGCACACTTGGGCATGAAAGGAATAGAGGAACTTTTTAATTAAAATCTTCGTTAACGATGGAGCAATGGACAAATAGAAACGACTCCAATCGGACCGCAAACACGACAGAAGAGCTGTTTCGTATTCTCACCTGCCTCTTCGTGAGAACTGCACCGTGGAGTGGAGTGGTTGCATTTTTTTGTTTTAGCTTTGCATATTGCTCAGTTATATTATCCAATCCAGATTTTAAGAGCCTTCATTTTCAATCAACCATTATGCTATTTCTATGAAAATTGAAACGATTCTTTTCTTACTTTTCTTTTCAATAATATTTCAAATAAGATTTCACATTAAGCAATTCACTTTGCTTATCACGAAAGGGAAGAAAACGAGTGTTAATTAATATGAAATTGTCAAGCAGAACCTAGAAATGCACGATCAAAACCACTTTCCTCGCTCTTGAAAAGCGATTGGTCTTCCGTTTTAAATCATCTCTTTAATCTACTCACCCATTAGCCTTTACGTCGCCCACGAAATGATAAGAAGTAAATCGTTCTCTCCTCCCTTTTCTGTTCACCACTTTCCGCTGGCGCGAACCGTTCGCACTGCGCTAATGACAAACGACTGATAATTATTTACCAGCCAGTTTTGCCATGCTTGGGAACTGTTGCCTCACCAATGGGGCAATGCTAATGCATTCATCATTATCACTTCATTTGCTGCTACCGTTGCTACCGACGAACACTGCGACAGGCGATGCGCTCGGATATGTAATGGCGTATAATTATGTTAATTAAATCATAATATCTGTCTGCCGGTGCAAACGGTTCGTATTTGTCGCTTTATTCTTTTCTTCCAGTCTTTCTTGTATGACGAGAATGAACTCTTTAAGAGAAAAGGTTTCTCTACTAACGCGCAAAGGACTATTCATGATGATGGCTTACACGGCAAATTAAGCTGAAATTAAGCTTTTATCTTCTTGGAAGCTTTTGAAATAATTTGGAGTGCCATTTAGGGTGTCTTTATCAGGTGACAGAGTTTCTTTTGATCAATCTTACTATATAAAATTAAACTGACTGTAATATTAAAAGTAATTGCGATATTTTCGGGAGTGTCTAATTGATCAATTGAACCATTGAACTTTTACTTTGGCAAAGATTATTTTCCTTTCCGGTTTGTAGTTTATTAAACAGGCTATAATTCATTTTAAAATTCATGTTCCTGTAGCGGGTTTCTTCTGTTGGTACAGACTAAAACATCCAGGTTCACCTTTTTGTACGTAATACACTGTATTACACATTTTTTCTTCTTGGGCAGCGTTTTCTCTTAGTATGACTGATTTTTAGTGACACTTTAGAATCCTAAATGCGATAATTATTCTAAATCTAAGTAGGTCTAAATCATAGCTTACGTTATTTACTTCCTATTTATCCCTAGATCTTTTTTTCCTTAATTACCGCTATTTTCTTTCCTATTTCCTTTATCCTATTCTTATTTTTTATTAATTGTTTATCCTATTCTAACATACGCTGCTTCACTGTCTTTACTAAGGGTTATATGAACTTTTGTTAGCTACCATAGTCATGCCTTGCTGTAATCTTTGCGATTGCCTAAATGCAGGCGCTACACGTCTACTGTGATTATCTATATCATTCAGTTTACATGCTTTACTTGAAGCCTCGTCAGTTTCTCATGTATTCTACCATCATTCACGTTAAACTCAAATCAATTCTTTAAAGATTTATGATTTCAATACTTACCTAATAGGTAGAGCATTTATTGCTGATAGATATGGAACTTTTTTTTTATTATTTCTAACTTAAACAACCCTCTTTAAACCATCGAGTACGATATTTTAATCTCAAATGTTATCCAACGATATTTAAAAATGCGTTTCCTTCTCCAGAAGGTAGCACAACCTGGCGGTTTCAACGCATGTTAACATTCTGACAAGTTTCAAGGCTCGCACACACTACACGTGTGTGTTCTTCCGGGGCTTTCTCCTTGCAGTACACCAGCAGTGTGTAATGAAAAACAAGAGAAAACACACCACCGTGTGCAAACATGTGCAGGACTGCCAGGACATCACTTATTTAAATTATCCTTACCACAGCCACACGCTTGTGTGTGTATAACGAGTGTTGTCTTCTACCATCCGCTGGTAAGTCAACTCTCACAGGGGGAAAGTAGTGTTCGTGAGCAGTGTGCTTGTTCAGGATAATCTATGCAATTTTCACCACCCATGTAGGTCCATGGGGAAAAGGAGAAAACATATAAGAGAAAATAACACAGCTAAGAGTTTCTGTTAAAAAAAAAAGTTACTTTAAAGAGCTTCACTTTACAATTTTGCTAAATGTGCTTTCCCACCGTTTCACTCGTTTCAGACACCAGCCCAATGTTGATGATGGACTTTAAGGCATCCAACATCGCCACCATCGACAAGGGTAGCGACCGAACGTTCGCGTCGGCGTTCTTTCACCCACCGGCGTCGCCCACACACGTCGGCTGCTGCGTGCTCAATCGGGCACCGGCCAGGCCCCCGTCCGAGATCTATTTCGAAAGCCGGGGCAAGTGCTGCAAGAAGCTGCTCCGGTACAACGGGTACCCGAACAAGGTAGGCAGGGTGTATTTCTTCTTAGTTTATATCCTCCCTAAAAGAAAAAGTTTCCTTTCAAGCTTACTGTTTGGTTTACTGTTCACTCACTCTTACCGATGAACACTAAAAAGCTCCAAACCTACTATTCCCGGAAGTTCTTTTATTAATTCACCCCCCGGCAGCGCGATAGCATGTTAATCTTCGGTACGATCCCTTCCTTTTTTTCTATTCTCCAATTTAATTTCATTAGCATGATAAAATCTTGCTGACTCTGTCTGAAAGTTGGGAAGGGAAAATCCATGAAGGGAAACCCCGGGTCCATCTAATTCACTTTACCCAACGTATCATCATTATCGCTGGAATCTCGCCGGATTAACACCCGGGCAAGATGAGTCGAATTTTTTCCCACGAAGAAGCCCAAAGCCACACTAAATCCGTGCAAATGTATGCAGTGTATAAAGTTGTTGGGGATGTTTTGTTTTCTCTCTCTCTCTCTCTCTCTCTCTCTCTATTTTGTGTTGTGTGCCCTAACTTATGGGAAGAACTGTGTCTGTGCCTTCTACCCGCTCATTACACATTAACGCTTCGCTCTAATCCGTCTAATGTGTGTCCGTTGCCTCGGTGTCTGATATGAATCTTAAACAACTCAAACCCCGACAGGTCCTGCTGTATCCGGAGGAAGGATGGGCCCGTAGTGCAGCCTCCAGCTACTGGACGATAGCGCCCTGCCGGTGGCGAAGGAACCGCTGCATCGTGGAGGAGGTGGCCGGCTCGCGGAAGTAAGTAGAACAATTGTTAATGAAGCTTTTGCCAACTGTTTACCCATTGACACTGGCCGAAGCGTTCACGCTTCCTGTCGATAAATTATAGAAACTCAATACGCACAGTTGCCGTGGGCTTCCCGGGAACATGTCGTGGATCGACGTTGGTTCATGAATATGGAAAGCTTGTCGGAGGCGCTTTTTTATACATTTTGCAACATTATCCGCTTTTTGACGAACGGGAAGGGAAGTGCAGCAGGATGCGACGAAACAGGAAACATTGCACGTGTCGGCGCGTGCTGTTCTGAATGCGCTGTGTGCTTCCGCTTTTGTATTCAAACAAGTTGGCAAGATGACATTCGGTCGGTGCACAACAGTATTTGTACGGTTCGCCCGTTGCCGGTGATATTGAGAGCACAATTTATTCTGTTTTGAAAATAAGTCGATTCACGGATGGAATGCAACATTGTGATTGTTTTCGTTACGTATGGCGTGGGTTGGTACAGGAGCAGCCAGCAGTGCAACTAGTTGTTAGCCATGATGGGCCAATGGGTAGGTTCTAGGTTCTACGTGCTCTGGATGCAGGCGTTGCATTAAGCAGCTGGTAGTAGTTGTGTTTGTTTGTCATTTGAAGCAATAATTAACATACACTTTTTGCATGTCCTGCACGATGGCCTCTCGTTTGGCTGATGCTGGAATATTGATTGTGTTTCGATGCGGCAGCGATCCAATATTGATCCTGTTTGTGAGGATTGATGCCACATTGGCAAAAAGCAGATGTTGAACATCGTTGGGGAATGTTTCAACATGTGCCTGACTGGAGAAGATTTGAATTGTGTAACTTAGACAGCACTTAAGAAGAGATTAAACGATACAAACGAATGAAAGAATCCTTTGTAGGTACAGCAAGTATTTAGAAACTGTCGTACATAGCTTTTTTAGCAAATTACTAAGCTTTTCTGTCCTACTGGCTGTTTGTAGCATTTTTTAAAATATTCAAGTCCTTTCATTTTTAACCAAATAACATAAGGAATCTATATCAATGTTTTGGTTAAGATATCTAGGACCCAATAATCGCTTCTGTTATGTTTTAAGCATCAAAACTAAAAAAAATAAGTCTGTTAGTTGTTCGCATTGTCTAGCAGATTTCGAGCAGTTATCGAGCAATATTGCAAATGAAATCAAAGTCGGTTAGCGTCGATTTATGCGTTATAATCTTTTTTAATTACTAAAGCCATAACTGACGGAGTGCATCATGTGATGCTATTTTTTACTTTATGTGCGTCTCTGGGCAGCGAGAATGGCTACAATCTTCTCTCTATTTAGTTATTAAAAATAATTGTACAACGACCTCCATGTTCTACAGCGGATTAAGCTAGTGCAGCTTCAATGTTATAGCTATGTTAACACATGAAACCAAACGTATCGTGCCCTAAAGTCCTCTTAGGACATCCGAACGGTCAAAGGAGGCATGGTAGGCCAAAGCTGAGATGGGAAGATGACGTAGAGGCATCTACCATCAAGGTTGGTATAATGAATTGGCGCAAGACCGTGAGCGGTTTCGGAGTTTGTGGTAGCAGACACAAAGCCGCCAGGTGGTTGTAGCGCCCGAAAAGTGAAGAATTTTTTACTAGGCGTCCACCAGTACCGCTTTGTAGCACTTGGACATTTTTTAAGGAACAGAAATCAAAAGCAAATAGCAAATAGCAAAAATCCACAGACTAATAACAAAAAAATGAAAGAGGGCCAGAAAAAAGGTAACTTGTTAAGAAAACTGTCATCGAATTCCATGAGGAAGAATGTGATCAGCTTGACTAACGGTCAGTAAAAAACAACAAGCTAGAAAGAGATAGACTGCCCTTCCGTTGTTTTGACATTTTATCGAGCAGTTACTAGAATCTTATTCTGGATTTCAGGCTGAAAAATATTTACGCTAAAAATCAGGAGAAAGTTTTCAGAGTGGTTTTGTAAAAAATGATGATTTCAGCCCCAAACGTCAAATTCCATGTGAAAAAGATGCTTTAAATAAAGAAGGGGCCAATATTTCGTGTAACTTTAAAGAGTAAATGTAAGCATAGAATGTAAAAGTAGAAAACGTGTACAGTGTACAGGAGCATTAAGGACACATAGCGGGAGACAAACGAAGGAAGAGAAGATGGAGAGGAAGAATAGAGAATAGGAATAGAGAGTCCACTGAAGAAAGAGAGGTGAAGAAAGAGGCAGATATCAGGACGAAGAAGAGAAGGAGATAGAGTTAGAGTGAGAAAGATAGAGTAAGGATGAGTATAAAAGGAGGATCTGTACAGGGAGCGAGGAGTCGGAGTTGCGAAACGAAGTGATAAGGAAGTCTAATAAAACTGAATTATATCTGCCAGCAAACTCCAGTGTGTTTTTTACCCCCCCCCCCTTTACATAGAATTAGCAAAGCACTGTTCCAAAGTTGCTCTATGACTAGTTAAAAATTTTCCTCATTGCATCAAAATACCTAATATTTTATTTTAAATCACATAAAGATTGTTACCAGAGCTCTCTAACTCTAACTGTCATCCAAAGTCTTACTGGTTTACTGACATTTCTTGTCTTGTTTGATAGAGGGCATCTGACCGTGCACTAACATGCATACATACACTCATGTTTGAGCCTTATGTCTACTTCGATCGCACATAGAGTGCTGCTTATCGTGCAAGGTACAATAAACCTATGAACTTAGTCCTTTCAAGAAAGAATCTAACTACTACTCGTCTTTACATTGTTGCATCAATATTGTTGAAGATGTCTTTGTACATAATTTATAGATTTCGAAGTTCAATTACTTGAATTGTAGTCACAGTAAGCTAGACAGTTTCTGAAAATTCTTCTTTTAATTAGGCTTATAAAACAAGTCGAAAGAGCTTTACTGGAAATCGTTCAGACCACCGGGTATCAATGGCACAACAGGATCTTTTTTTAATTGATTCAAAATCTGTCACACTTTGCTTCTTTTCCTTTGCATATCAACAAATATCCTTTGTTAGTCATCATTTTCCATTCAACTACCAGTAGTCTTATTATCCAGTGACTGGATTCCAGTCACTTTCAGCTTTTGCAAGCTCTAAAGGAAATGCGTTGCAATTTACTGCCATAAAAGAACTCCTATAGCATGCAACTCCTACACTTCTTCAGCATGAACCAGAAAGCGTGAAAAGAAACTGCAAATAAAATAAATCATCAAACACATACAAGCAACACTCGGAGAAACGAAACGGTAGCGTACGTCTTCTGTGCGCTGTTTCGTTCCCTTTTGTCACATTTTGTCGTTTCTTTGATTTGAAGCCCTTCTTCTAGCTTCTAGTGCTACCAACAGACCGGAACCGTACCCTGTGTGTCTGTGTCCAGCTTCCGTCTGTCGCACTTGTCACAAATTGCCCTCTCGAGCGACGTGGACGATGGGTGTTTGCACAGCACTCGACAAAGATGCTTTCCGGTTATCACGCGCCGAACCGGACGTCCGGATTCTGTAAGGTTAGCCTGTGAGACGGTTATGCAAGGAAACGCATTCTGCGGGTAAAAACGTCTTTTGTTTCGTAAGGATATGATTTCTTTTTCCGAACTTGCCGTGAGAGTGTCTTTAACGTCTCTGCTTTTACTTATTGCAGCAAATACTACTTTCACGTACATTTTTCTTATGGGATTTCTTAACTCTTTTCAATCGCTTCCAGACGTAACCCATGCTTCAGTCTTCGCCACACAAAAGATTCGTGATTTGTTATGCCAAACGCTCCACCATTTTCCCTTCACGTCCTGTATCTTATCCGGTACACAATATGGACGATGGACGTTATCTCGCCGCTCTAATCTTGGGCCAAGATTTATTACCCTCACTAGCGGTCCTCTGTTTGCCGAAGATGATTATTATTTTCCTGCAATATTCAATAACGTCCCCGGAGCGCAGCGAACCCGCTTAGAATGGACGGGAGCAACGAAAAAAAAAAAAAAACAACACGAAAGCACGCGTGCATGCAAAAGGCTCAACGGATATTCTTCCCCCCCATAATATGATCCAAAATGACAAATCGTTTCGGATTTCCATATTTTTCTCCCTGTAGCTATTTCGGGGCCAGTGAAAAGAGACAGGGAAAGTAAGAAAGCCACCAATCCGTTCCGTTCCTGGGAGGATTATCTTGCCGAAACCGCTCCAGGGGCAGTGATTGGGTTTATTTGTCGATCGGGAAATTTGTCTTCCTGTGGCCGGAGCTTAACTCGTTCCCGGTTTGTTTTCCTTCGTGCCCTGTTTTCCTCCACAGCTCTTTCAAAAAGCCTACCGTGTGGACAAACTTTGGCCCGTAGAAAGGCAGGCAAAAACTCAAATTTGCTCACCGGGCTGGTGGCAAACGGAATTTGAAACTAAAGCGTACACGTTTGTTTGCCTAGCTTGTTGCCATTTTGCCAGAGCATGGGGTTGAACGCGTGAAAGAGAGCTTGCAGCTCGCTGTATAATGCTTTTAACTTTCGCTTGGGGCTCAGAGCAACGGAATGCCGGTTTTTCCACCCAGTTAACTTTTGTGGCTACAGTGCGTGTGGCGCTCCGTGGCGCTTGTTTGTGTAAAGCGAGATAATTATCCCTTGCGGTGTACATTTTTCGTAGAGGCTGGAATGGTGGGCCTAATAAATGAGGCTCCATTTTACAACAATGCAGCAAAAAGGACGCTTGGAATGCATTAACGGTGGAAACATTTTAAAGGACACTATTTTGTTTCGGAACGGAAAACACAAAAAAGTGTCTTAAAAAGGGTCTATCAAAGGAATGTTCACTTCTTCTCTCTACTCTCGCGACGGGAACCCTTTCTTTAATGGATTTGACTTACTGACCAACGGGGTTCCTTTTTTTGCTAATTTTCTGAAGAAGAAAATGCCCTCATAACCCTTAAAAGTCAAATCAAGCCATGCATCCGTTTAAGTACACTCGCAAATAAATATTTGTCTCGCTTTCGGGGCGGACACTAACGACAATAAAACTGAACGAAAATAAGACGCTCCGTCGCCACGCTCGAGTGAGAGAGTAAAAGTGCAATAGCTTTGAGTGGTTTCCGTGGTTCCGTCCCTACTCAAAACCACTTCAACACACGGGTGCCGGTAAAAAGGTTTATTTTCAGGCAGAAGAGCAAAAGCTTCACCGGAGGAGCGATCCTTGGGACGAAACTCCTTCGGGTAATTAGTTTCTCGGCGCATCTTTCTCACGGGAGGTGCCACAAGGCAGCTGCTAGGCACGAGCCGCATGCAACCATGAATGGTTGTTCCGTTGTTTGGTGTTTTATTTTTATCATGCTGCATAGAGCGCCCCTCCTGCCGACGGCGGCCGGGTGCCAGGCACGTGGTGAAAGTTTTAATTTGCTGTGCCGATTTAATTACTCCGCTGCCTAATCCCTGCCATTGTGCGGGGACCGGCGTGATTATAGGCACTGTTCATGCTTTTTGGGCCTCGGTTTCGGTACGCGGTGGACGACCTTTATTGAGTCATTATTGGATGGGTCTCACAGTATTGTCGTTTGATGGTGAGGCTGTTAATTTAAATTAAATTGGCGTGGTTTCGATGGAAAATTTGTCGCTTTTTGTTGGAAACAGAGGGAAAACCGGGAGACAGAGTATGCAATATGAAATTCAATTAAAATGTATAAGTCTAGATGTTTATACATTTTCCATTATCCATCGTTCACTAGAAAGGTATGCGCATAAAGGAGTTTTCACTAAATAAAACAAGACGAGCGATATTGAAAACAAACGAAGCAGTTAATTAAACAACAATGGCACCTCATAACTAAAACAATGGCAGAAGGGTTAAGACAACCGAAGTACTAGACAAGACAATGGAAGCAAAGCTTTATGTCCTTACCAATGATCGAAAATTGTCAAAATCCATCCATGAATTCGTTAACAGCAACTTCGTGGTTTGTTTTATTAAGTGCCTCAATTGTGTTGTCTAGTGCTAGTGCTTGGGTTGTTTTAACACTACTCTAGGTTTCATATTTATGAGTAGATTGATTATTTATCTGTTGCTTTGCTTAAACTGTCGCTCGTCTTGTTTTATCTAGTGAAAAATCCTGTATCTTTCTTCCGATATCTAATGACCTTTAAAGATAGAAATGAATCTAAATGCATGCAGCTGACGTATGCTAGATATACAATACCCTACTCTTAGGCAATAAGGTAAGCGTCAAGGTAAATCCATTGTTTAAACGCTAAAATATATACATATTAACTCATAAACAAACAAGAACTACTACTACCACATATGATAAAGAAATTCAATAAAAGTAAAATTTCTTGGTAAAAGGTACAAAGTTGACAAAACGCTTGTTCTACAGAAGAAAAGAGTTGATTTTATGAACTCAATATTTTAAAGTGTGTGATTTCTTGGTTTTCTTTCACAGTTAACCATTCATTAGGCAGTAAAGCATTTGAAAATTAAGAATTGAAGAAAAAAGAAATAAAGAAAAAAACGTTTGTACTTATAGGAAAACATAATATTAACTATTTTTTGATAAAGAAATTAATCAAATGTCCCCCGAATATCCATTGAACCTCGCATAAAGTTTGACTTCTTGCCGCACCTCATTACGCAAACCTTTCGAAGCAATATGTTACAGCTGCTGGTCCATTAGCTGATTTCAACTTTTCACAACCTCCCTTATGTTTCCTTTCTGCACCTCACCACCTCCCCAACCGATTTCGTTAAACCAGATTGATGATTATAGGCCTGTCATTTAATTTACTGCCATCCATTCGAATTCGACAGAAAAGCTCGAACCGCGTCACCACCGCCGTTCATTAATCAATCCCGCCAAGAAGGCAACGCACCGTTGACAACGAACCAGATGCGGTGACGCCACCGTAATCCCACCGTAGTTTGCTTGCATGAAATAAAATTTACATTTACTTGATTATCTTCCACACCGAAGGCGTTGGAAACTGGTGCCATTTTTATGTCTTGCTTTCTTTCTCAAGCTTAAGCTCCGGCTCCGTTGGGTGGTGACAACGGATTTAACCTCAGCAGCTGATCAACGCTGACAACCCGTCCCGACGTTTTCCCCCGGCTGCGTAGCGAGCGCCGAAGTTTGTAAAGTGCGAGCAGAAATTAATTACGAAAGTGTCAATTCGTTTAATTAAAACGTCCTGTTTTTCGGGCTGCCGTTGGGATTCGGATGAAGAAATATTTAATTAATTTACCCCTTACTTCTGCTGGTTGTGCCTTTCTCGCTGTCTGGGTGTAACTGTCTGCTAATGCTAAGTTTTGTGGAAAGGCAGCTACATTCCGCTCATGTGAGTTAACGTGTCGAATGGTGTTTTCGACTGTTTTCCACCGTCACAAACATATCGCCTGTAAGGAAACATTCTTCCACTAGGAAAAGCTACTTCAAACCCTCCTATTCCAATCCCTACATGGGGAAAGGCTTGTAAAGATGTTCTTGCTTCCGTGGACTTGATAAAACAGGCTCATCGGCAGTGTGCCAAATCGTTCCTTCCCACGAGACGCATGATGAATCGCACAGCCTTGGACAGAGAAGAGAGATCATAAAACTCTACATGGTTGTAAAAGTCGCAAGAAAAAAAGGAAAAAAAGGTTTCTACCAAACGGAGTCTACCGTCCCCAAAAGCCTCCCCCCCATCCCGCCATAAACAAGACAATAACAATAATTGAAAAGAAACGATCGAACGAAAGCAAACTGATGGGACGTCACGAGCCGTACGTTTGGCCGTTTGCTGGCAGGAATGCTTTCCATTTTGCTGGTGAAAAATTCTACCCCGAAACGGTAGCCACCGTCAGCCAACGCTTTGTCCAGACGCACCCGACGGCCGGGCGGCTACAGCGGCGTCATCGGCCGCCAGGGAGCTGTGAGATATTTATTCTTTCTGCCCTTCCCTTCACTCCCTTCATTTCGGTTGCTCTTTCACTTGCGATGCTTGGAGGGGGGTGACGTTCGCTTCAATTTGGTTGCTGCGGAATGGGTGGAATGCCTTTTGGGCGAAATGCCACACTTGGCTGACAGGGAAATGGTAGCGCCTTCAAGGCGGCAAAGGACTCCGCCGAAGGAGGGAAAAGAAACGAAACGCCTTCCGCGTGCAAATAAAACGTTATTGGAAGTGGGCCAAATGAAGGAAAAAGCTGGGTGGCCTCTTTTTCTTCCGATCGACCAAACCGAATGGCAGTTGGATGTGTGTGTGTGTGTGTGTGTTGTGGGTGTCCTTTTTTATGTGTCCCCCACTGAAGGCTGTATTTGATCTCGTGTGTACGGTTTTCCATTTTTTGCTGTTCACTCTGCAGCAGCTACACACCCTTCCAAACGGACGATGACTTTTATGTGTGTTTTTGCGTTCGGGCGATGAAAATTATACCCCTGGGGGAAGGCTTTGACTTTCTGTTTTTTTTTTCTGTGTGTGCCCTCGCTCCGTTTCTGGCTCGTTGAAAGCGCCTGCCTGATAATGTCAACTGCTCAATAGGTCAATTGGTATGGCAGATGGAAAGGATGGTGCTTTTCGCACATTTCCTGGATGTGTACAAAAAGCTGAAAGGTTTTTCAATTCACTCCCTATCGGACAACTTTATCCACACGGGCTCGGGTTTCAGCTACATGCGCTTGGTTTTCATAATCAAAACATCTTAACACGGCAAGCTCTGCTTCGAGGAAACCATTTCCGTTCCGGGCTTATTTATGAGTGAGCTGGGAAACCACTGGGGTTGCCAGTGGTGTATAACTTTCCGAAGACTCACGAGAGTCAGATTACGTAAATTTATAGTGATAAGACCTGCCCACTAAAGTCGGCTTCGTCTAATAGCTCCTTCGAGCTTTCGGCTGCCTTTTTTGGATTTCGATCTAAAAGCTACTCCCCACTCACTGGCGTTGATTTTCGAAGATCCAATGATCGACTGCCGAGCCAATCAATCTCCTCCTAAAGGCTCTCGAAGGGCGAATAAAGTTTTGAGCAGGATTTCGAAGCATAAATCCTCGATGCTGAGCTCCTTACCACACTCACCCATGGGGCTAATCTAAATAATTATGCTCAATCTTCACCTCACACCCGTAAGCGAGCGAGAAGTTAATCGAGTGCGGCAAAGTGCGGCTTCTGCTGGATTAGGGTGACTAGCTTCTTTGTGAGTATGAGACGGTTAGCATTGGGGATGTGTGTAAGATAGACGGTTTGATTTGGCTTTAGTTAGAAAAGTGAAGAAGCGATACCGTCTTAGTTCGATAAGCCTTTATTCGTCAGGAAAGTAATTACACCAGTGCTGCAAAGTTGAACTCGAGCTGAAAGGTTTCTTACACGTGTGTTAGTTTCATAGAACTGGTGGCAATTGTTTAATAGATTTTTTTATATACGTTGAACTATCAAAAATATGTATTATTAAATACGTTTACGCATAAAAGCAGATGTTATTCAACAAGAACGATTGTTATCCTATAAAAGCTAGATAAAAATGGGTCCAAAATGGAATATATTACGTGTCTAGACTAGATTTTCAAACCTTGCATCTACCTAAGCCTCAAAGCTTTTATGTTTTGCTTAACAAAAAACAAAATTATATCATTCAATCGAGCTCTCTTCAAATGATACAACTCTTTCAAGCATTGTAATACGCATTACTGGGTTTACCGAGTAACTTTAGTAACTTCTGTAGCATTCACTTTGTTTCGCTTATCCAAATGTAATTTTTCATCAATTCAATACGGGATTCAACTAATCAGAAGGTTGTATGTTAAAGTAGTATATTTTTCGTAAAGATGGATTTTATAATAAAGTAATACGGCTTGACCGTTACATCTGAATAAAACAAATAAATAAATAGTAAAGTTGAATAAAAATAGATAATTATTTCATTAAAACTAGGAAACGCGAAAGCCGATCTCGACAAAGTGAAAGATCAAATAAATCTAAATCAATTCAATGACACTGTTTTAAAAGCTAACGAAATCGATACAAGTGTATACCATTCTTATATTGTAACCTTTTCAAAACGACGCAAATACTTGATTTATAGGGCGAGCAATCCTAAATTATTTAGTTGCTTTCGCAAACTCATTCTGAATGGCTTCAGTGTAGGCAGTAGTGCGGAGCGCACCACCGTTGGATCAACGACTCCGGAATCGGCCGGAACTAAGATAATGGGTGCTTTACCCCAAGCAATTTTCGGCAAGCGATTCACATGGTGTGATCACCATTGCAAACATTACACTTTTGCATTATTTTCAAAGAGTTTTTAAGCAATTTTTGCAGTAGCAGATAACTTATGATTATCGTCTTATTTCCTCCCATAAGAATTGATTTCTAAAGCTCAACTCAAAGAAGTTTGATATGACAGATCACGCGGCGTACGGTATATTCGCATGGCCTTTTACGTAGAATCTCATACGAAAGCCTGTGGCAAAATCGCATGCGGCAAAGCTGTGTACTTTGCCTTAGTTCGGAGCCGGCTCCGGATCCGTTAGTTCGAAACCGGCTCCAGAGCTGGGTCCGAATATTTCGGTGATGGTCGGAGCTGGCTCCAGCTCCCGAGCCATTTTTCCCATCACTAGTAGGCTGTGAGATCTAACTATCCTAAAATCTTTTAATGCACTAGCGCCATCTGTTGACAGCTAGCAGAAGTCGTCAGAAATGATTGTGGATTGTACAGTCAATAATCGTGGTATGAAACATGTTGTTCATCAATTTACTATATTAAAAAGTGTACGACAAGCTGAACATAGCTTATCGTTTCTGTTAGCAACCATTTTCTCTTTATTTGGAAAGATAACTAATAGAAATTAAGCTTAATTAATGGAATGCTGTAGTAGACCTATCTATTTCGCTTAATTCTTTCTGGAATTTTTACGCTTCCCACTCATAAAATAATGTAAAGAAAACATTTCAAATAGCAATAAACCTTTCCAGCGTATTTCTGTCAGTGGAAAAGGATGCTACCATTACCATTTGTTTTCAGCCTATTGGCTCCTGCAAAGGCAGCAGCTCTTTCTATTTGTAAAAGCCCAACGCAAGCGTTGTCTGGCCTCCCGTTAACAGCCATTAGATCGAGTGTCCGTTTTAATTTCAGCCCCGGCAACCCGGGTCGCGTTGACAACGCAGCCCAAAACCAGCCGCCTTAGTTACCGTCCTCTCCTTCTATTAGCAGGAGTTTTTCGTCTTCATCTTACGCCAACGATACGGCACGGTGCTTCAGGCGGCTGCCACATAATAAGGCCAGCACACCGAGCACACGAGCCCCATTCTTAAGCGGAGTGGAGTCTTGGAAAAAAGCGGAAAGCGAGAGCACACTAAATTTACCAAGTAATTTAATATAGCATCTCATTAGCCGAGCCTTAGTCAAGGGGCTCGCCGTAGCCGGGCGCACACTCCAGAAGTGGTAAACCGCCTAATTTAAATCCAGACAAAACGGCTCGCTTTCTTTGCACACCAGCAACTCACACAAGCGCACCAAAACTTTCAGGAAGGGGATCGTTGAGAAAAAGGGACAAAGCCGCCAACAGAAAAGCTTAACATTTTGTGTGAGATTTTCATTCACTTTTCACCTTCTCACTGCGGAGAGAAGGACAAATTAAGAATGGGCACGTTTCGGCGTTTCCCCACCCCCTCGTTTAAGCAAACCGCAGCAGGGGTGGTGGTGAAATTATGTCATAATTCTGCGCAAAACATTCACAAATTAAACCAAGTCATTTGGAAATCCGTCTCTTGGCTTCCTTCCGCAGGCTCGCGGTGCTTGGCTGGTGGATAGCAACAGACGCAGCTTATCTCTACGTTTCTTGCGTTGCCAAAGGGAAGCAAGACTTCTTCACAACGTTGGGCGCGTTGGTGGACGCTGTTGTGTTTGCCCGGCCTGTGGTCGCCCTCCAGGAGCGCAGAGACACGCGGTGACAGTGGTTAGGGAAATCAAAACGCAAAAGTTCGCCTTGCGTCGTTTATATTAAGCAGCGCTGCCCGCACGATGAGACGACGAGATGAGTGAGTTTTTTTGTGTGCATTCCAATGAAATCTGGCGCTCTGCAGATTCGTCATCATTATGGCGGTACTCTTGGCGATTTCAAGTTGTGAATTGACTCCCAGCGGACGGGCAATAAAGAACGGCCCGTCGAGTGGCAGTCAGGCACCTTCTATTGCTTGCGGGCATTGCAGCTTGTCAGATTGAAGTGCGCTCTTGGTCAATCTACTTGCAGTGAAGGGAAGAAGATGATATTTGCCTGCTTTTTTTGTGGTCTCGCTGCTCGGTACCTTTCGCTCGGGATTTCTGGGAAGGGAAAGGAGCCATAAGAAGACACTCGAAGGAAGCAAGGACGGGATGTTAATTATTGGTAGTGCTTTTGATTTTAATAAACCGTGCGCTGCGAAATAATTGCTTTGCTCGTTTATTTTGCGACGAACTCTTGCACATTTTTGGGCCTTAAAAAATGGTTCCAACTAAGCAAAAATATTAAGGAATGTTTCGATAGCGTTTGCTAAACAATTTGCTTTATTTTCCTTCCATTTCCACAGACAATCAACACAAGGCCGCATGATCGTCGCTGGCGATGGAGCTCTCCTGATAGTCGGTACCTTCAAACGGCGTGTCCCTGATCCTGACTTCAAGGTAACTATCCACCAACACAAAACACACACCCCTTCCCTCTACACAAACAAAACCTCCAGCATGAAACAAAGTCTGCAATAATGATGCTTTATTAGTTTAGAGCACTATTATAGCTTCCAGTTTCGTGTTCCATCGACCGGGACATTGGGAAGGAATGCCATCGGTTTTGTTAGACTTTCCTATCGTTTGTGAAATAATATTTGCAAAGGTCCCTCCACTTTCGGTACGATACACAGCGAGGCGTCCTTTTTTTTTTTGGCTTTCCTCTGTTTTTTGTTGTTTTGCTGGAAGCGGCAGCTGCAATTAAATTACTACAACCTAACGCTTTCCCATCCCGTTGTTTTCTCCTCTCTTTCTTTCTCTCTCTCTCTCTCTCTCCCCGGTAGCTTTACCTTTCGTCCAACATCAGCCTGGCCGACTACAACATGGGCTACTGTCTGACGGGGACGCTCGAGCGGGGCTGCGAAAGGACGAACCAGTACCAAACCACCCACTTCGCTGTTATACGGCGCTGTTGGCCGTCCAACGAGCACGACGGTCACCACGGTGGATTCGGCGTCGGTGGCATCGGCGGTGGAGGTGGAGGTGGTGTTGGTGGTGGTGGTGGTGGAGGCGGTAAGAATAACAACAAAACACAGCACACCTACATCGATTTCCTGTTCAACCGATGATAACGTGCGCGCTTGCAGGATTACGTGGGTTCGAAGTTTTTGGGTTGAACTGCTTTCCCCGGGTGTTACGAGCAGGAACAACCGGTGGTGAAAGATGGACGGATGACGTGTGCTTTTAGGTAGAGTTCGACGATAATATAAATTTAGATATGGGCGTAATATACAGCGGTAGGTGCGAGTTGGGCCACTCGTTCGATCGATGTCAGTTTGCTTGCAGAAAACCGCATTTTTAGAGCGAGAGAAAGAGAGAGAGAGATAGTTATGAGCAAAGCTTTGAATAAGCAACAAAAATCCTTGTTTTGTTACAAGAATGCAACAATCAGTAAAATGAAGGCAATGCAAAACAATGCAAAATTGTAGGAAAAAAAACAAGTAAAAATAAATTAAGGAAAAACAAACCAGAAACAAATAATACTTTTGACAAGAAAAAAACATTTTAGTCTCTTTATGAAAAATCATACTTCATATATAGAAAACGAACTAACAACTTTGCAAAACAGTAAGAATCTCAACCACAAGCAAAAGAAACACAAAAACGGAAACGAATAAATCAAAACGTAAAAATGAAAACAAAAACAGTAACAAAAAAATCAACCCAACATACAGTTCTTTACCCTTTACCAAACGGACTAGACGAAAGCCCGAGCGTGTGAATCGGAAGCTTTTATTTATTTTTCGACCATTTTCAATTGAAACAGCTAACACAGTTGTGTTTTGTCACGGGCAAAAATCGTTCCGTAGTGTCGCGCAACGCAAAACAAACGCAGCGGAAGATTAAAATCAATCGAACTTTAAACGCATCGAAAACGGCGGTCCTGCACGTTTGGAAAATTCCTACGCCAAAAAAAAAAAAACAAAAATATCGCAAACAAAACAATGCATGAGAGTGTGTGTGTGTGTGAGTGTAAGCTTTAGTGTATAATTATTCCTATTATGGCACACGCGAAAGCACATCGCAATCGTGCGAGTAGGAGAACGGAAAGCAAAGAAAGGGGATTGACGATTTTGATGCCACATTATGGTAGAAAAGTATTTTTGTACTGGTCGCTTTTTGTACATAGGAAACAGTTGCTTGATAGGCGCAATCGAACGCAAGAGGGGTTATAAATTTACATACAATAATATAGGCACAACATAACACAACAACACACGCTCGCAATGCACCGAGCACAACGTGTACAGGTTTTTGCTTTTCTTGCATATTGCTTTCCGGGGTAGGGGAGGGATGCTGTAAGCCTTACCTTTATCACCTTTCCGTATCCCTTCGACATGCGTGCAATCGTTGCAATACTCTTTTACTCTACTCATATCTTTCTCGTCATATCGTAGTTTGTTGCAAGTTCTTTTTTATTAAACGTGATTTCGATTTTTTTAAGATATTTTCTTATTTATTTTTATTTATCAAACAGTACTTAACAATTTTCCTTTTTTTTTTTGAAAGAACGTAACTTTTCGTTAGTTGTAGCAGAAAATAGGTAAAATCAAAAGCAAAACTGAACAAAAGTGTAAAACGAAAAACAGAAAACAAAAAAAATCCATTCGAAATCAAAATGTAACACGATGAACATTAACGTCCTGCCAGTATTTAACGTCCATAACAAATAGTTGTCTAGTTGCACGGAGGCGCCTCGTCGAAGCGCAATCGGTGCGAATAAGGATGGTGATTGAATGCAAATGAATAAAAATCAAAGGAGAGCAATTTGTAGCGAACGATCTTTAGGAGGTGAGTGTAATGATTCGAAGCGTTACGCTGTACAGAATTTGCATGCTAGGAATTGATTTTCATTAGAGCGCGGATTCAGTTTGAATTAAAGCATCACGATTTATTTTCGACATATCCCTGCCGTTCTAGAAGAAAGAAGTGATATTCGCATTAGTTTATAAATTATATTCTAAATTTGTTGTGGTATTGAAACAATCTAATTTTACCCAATGGAAACCGCAACATACGTACTGCTAAATGCCTAACCGTAATACAATCGCCCACGAACCCCAGGCCATGGACTTCAGCGCACCTTGCATATGATGCTCCTTCCTTGCGGGGTTCCCCCGCAACCCATATAGATCCAGTAGCAGCTACCAGACACCATACCAGTGAACTGAAAACAACTTTTGCACACCAAAGAGATAGGGATAGTACAGCATGTGCTCCATAGCTAGCGTTAGCTTTTTTCTGTGTAGAACAAACCCATCATAGTTTGTTAGTGTGACAAGCGAAAACCAAACAGGTCAAACAGGTTGTCGGAAAGGACACGTTAATCGGAGAAGCGGAGAAGCTTTGCTTGCAAGGAAAGGAAGTAAGAAAATCAATAGAAACATGCATCAGGAACGGTTTGTTTGCTTCGGTTTAAAATGAGCTCATTTCGCACACTAACTACTCCCAAACGCTCCTAACGCTCCCATTTTAAACGGCTATATGTAAATTAACTCTACTATATACTCAGCTTTGCCAGCATCTAGGGATCTAGTGTGATGCCCCCTGTTTCTCTCGGGCCGTTCGGGAAATACACAGCAACACTACAGCAGAAATCCGTGTATCATTAAGCGTTACTAAGCGACGGAAGAGGTAAGGGGCAAGCGTGGTGTAGCGTCTCGCATCAAGGCTAGAAGAGAGACTATTTTTTCTAAAGGAATTTATATACAAAACCCAACGATACAGCAGTGTGGACGAGCAGCGGTGAAGATTGGTGCGAAAGCGTAAAGGATGCTACTAAGCAGAAAGTATAGAGAACGGTAGTTCCCGGGGAAAAGGGTGTTGGCAAATTTCAAATCAAATCGTCGTCAATAATGATGTATAAGTGTAATTATGTATGTATGACAGGGCTGCACGGACGGGCACGGACGAGCGTTGTTTATGAGTATAACGATTGTAACGACGTGAGCATTCCGGTGAGCATTCGAGGGAGAAAGAAATAAATGTTGTTATAATTTCCATACCGATCGTGTGTCATTCTTTATGGCCTAAAAAGTTGATGACAGTATTTGGTTTTGAATCTGAGAATGAACGTGGAGATTTTATATTCTGTTTTTTTATCAATTAAAATCCTTCACAGAACTTTACGATCAATCATGCCTTTTTCACATTTTCAACCGAGTACTAGGCGCCTCCATATCGTGATCGTGGTTTTATTGTAATATTGAAAACTAAATTTCTTGACAAATTCGATTGTTTGTTAGGAACTTTAATTTTCTTTTTCAATCTTTATTTTTTTTTAATTTTGAGATTTTACTCAGTTTTTGTAAAGTTTTGGAATTTAGTATCTTCCTTCTCATGAATCCTACCAGGCGTCTCCATTTCGTTACTCCACTCTCTCAAGAATGCTTTCTACGTTTAAACATCGAAGAATATCCATGAGAATATTTATAAAATAATTTTTAACAGTTCTAATGCCTATTACAATGGATTTTTTCCTAAAAAAAGGTAATTTGCATAAGGAGGAAGAGCAAAATTGACTTTTTAAGTATTCTGTTTAAAGTTAAATATTCTGTATTCAAAGAATACAATCCATTTGATATTTTTTATTAGTATTAGTTAATAAAATCTAATACAATCAGCCAGTTGTATTTCAAGTATTAAGGTTCATGCTTTCACTAAATTGAAGTCTTTTACCGAAATTTTTAATAATTAATTTATATTTTAATAATCTAATTAAACTTTTATACTGCATAGCCTAGCAGTTCTTATGATGTCGTTCATGGAATTTAAGGCTAAATGCATTTATTGAATTGAGATATTTGTCACCTTACATTATTAAATCATTATTAGAAATAAACAGCAGTTATCATTCACCCCAAAACACATTGATATAGAACAGAGTATAATATTGGTGACCAAACTTTCGATCAGCTTTATTTGACCGAAATCGAATAGCATTAATGGTAATTACTTGCTCTATCCTCTATCTAACAGAATCCCAACCAAAAAACCTGTCACCCAGTCAACCGCTAATCAGCATTGTCCTTTGTTCTAGCCGTCTTTCCCATCTCTCCCACCATCCAACCCAACTTACGATGCTGGTAGTGTGTGCCTGGGGAATCCCGTTCCGAAACCGATACGACAGTGAAGCGACAGCAACAGCAATCAGCACAATCGAGCCACCAAAAATCCTGCTGACGTTCGATGATGACACATTTGATCGGTTCTGGCATTGTGGCATTGTTTCTATTTGATGAAAGCGATGCCGCTACCGTTTGTCGAGGTTAATTAAACGCATTATCCCTCCGCCCGGTTGGCCCTCGTCCCATTTTTGGCCGTGAGCTTTGGCTGCGAGTTTAGCCGGAGGGTTAATTAAGCCCATTCAGGCATGGCTAAACGGGCACCGACCGCATCCTTCTGCCAGCAAGCGAGTTCCCGGTTGCTGACGGCAACAAATGTTCGTTAATTAGATGGAGGTTAAGTATTGGGACGAAACGGGTCCGGGTCCAGATGTTGGACTGGAATGGTTTGACACGATCGGAACATGATTGGAGGCTGATTAACGAACCACCGGACTGACATGTGTTTAAAAGCTGATGTTTGATGTTAGCACGAGTCGTTGATGAATAGGAATGTCATGAATTAGAAATCAGCGTAGACGTACAATGGGGTTCACATCTGTATTTAACTAGGTGATGTTAAAAGCAGTTTACAAAGCAAAAGAGAAGCTTCTAAGCATTAAAATGTCATTTAAATAAATCAAACATTTACGTTCTTTCATTAATCCAAACTGGTTCGAAAACCCAAACCTATTTCAATGCAAATGTTCACGCCTCATTTCTGTTTGATGATCGAATCCTTCCCTTTCCTTTTCATACATTTTATCCAAAAAACGCTGTAAGAAAGGTTTCATCTTTATCGCTTTTCCATGGTCGATTAATCTCATAGACTTCTTCTTCTCAGCGGGCACAACAAGCTGAAGAGAAACAAAACACCGGCAGCCACTTCGGTTTGCTCATCGATTATCGGGCCTAAACGTGCTAAACGTTGTGATCAACGCGACACATCAGCACGACGAAGATAAATGACTTTGACGACGTGTCAAGATTCGTCCGTCTGATGGAACTTTCCTCGAGCGCCATTGTAACAGGCCCTTTTTACTTTTTCTCTAGCCAGCAAGCGATGGCTTTATTTTGAAGGCAATGTTCATTAGTTAAGATTAGTTTAAAATTGGGTTAAAGACTTTTCTCCGTTGAAAGCATAGCTATATTAAAGCTTCATTAGTTAATGTGATTATAAAATTAAAGTGCAATTAGAATTAACTGCTTTTCTCATCTTTGCTGGCAATTGAATGGTTAAGACCATTTTTGAATTCAAAACACATACCTTCAATGTTTTCGCACAATAAAAAAGATGTCCTTAGGCGCCGTTCCGTTGCTACCAAAGTTCCAGCTTCTACGGCAGCAGGATTATCCAATTACAATAACGAATCCGTTCAACCATTTACAGTGAAAATAAAACACGACAATCACTCCCGAAAACGGTCGGTCCGGTACTAAACCTCGCGTTGAAAATACTTTTCCAAGCGATGGGATCGTCCATTTTTGTGCAACGAAGCAAAAGTGGGATTTTACAAACGGATAAAGTTAATCCTTTCCAGTCTGAAGGAATGGCACCGTCTTCCTTCCGCACCACAGTGCTGGCAGTGTCCCGCAAATCGCCTTATTTGTCAGCCTTGCGTGACGGAAACGTTGTCGCTTAAGCTAAAGTTTTTTTGGGAACGATCTGCTTGATTTGATGTACTCGCTATTGCTCTAGAAGAAAAGGGTTTTCCTCGTGGATTGAGATTAAAAGAACGGCAAAGTCTTCTTTTTCCTTTGGTGTTTATTTTATCTTCCTTCGCAAAGGCTCGATGGCCCGTAACTCTTTCCCGAAAAGGATAAACTCCAGATTGAAACGTCTCCACTTGGAGCCGTTTGGCAAGATCACGCTTCAGCTAACGAGCGACAATTTACTCACCCATTCAATACTGCGGTCAACGACGGCTATCGTAACTATTAAGTGCAAGCGCAATACCACCACCCTTTTTGCCTCTTCCGAACGCAATCGCAATTTCCAGCTTCATATTAGCCAGATAGCGGCGATAGCCGCCAGCTTAATCTGCCCCATAGAGCGTCCTAGACAAAGGGGAAGAAAAACAACACGATATTGCACTCGATATCCACCATCTTCCTACGCCAAACTCGCCCACCAAGCCGGGTTTAATTACCCTCCGAAACAAATAGCAGCAAATTTAGCGCGAACCGTGCCATTGTGTATCGGCGGCGGCTCCGTTGCAACCGATGGCTAATGGCTATCTTTTACAACGCGGCTTATAAAGCAAGTGAACGGTGCTGCAGTCCGGTGGGGAGAGAATGGAAGGGAACGAACGACCGAGCTAGTCTTGCTCAAGTCTTACGTGCAGCGCTGCAGTCCGGGCTGGTCGTAAGACGGTGACTCTTGTCTTTTGGCTTTAGGGTTTCGCTTTTTTTTCTCTCTACTCACTCTTTCTCAACTTCTTGGTAACAACGGTAAGAAGTCTCATTAAACTTAAATTAAGTTTCTTGCTGACGTACGATGTTCCATTGAAAGATGCTTTCTTCTGTTTTATGTGAATCAATGGAGCAATTTTTACTTCCTGATATAGTGCTGGTGAGCAATATAAAGAGCATATTCTTCTAATGTGTATGGTACACGGGGCGTAATTGTGCTGGCGATGACTGCCTAAGGATTTGGTCTCGTGGGTAGATAGCTTTCCCTGAAAGAATAAAAAAATCATATTTTTGTTGAAATAAACTTAGAATGAGTCTTTCATCTAAAGTCTTAATTATTCGAGTGTTATCTAGTTTAAAACCTTACAAAGTCATGCCAATAAACTAATCAAAACGACGAATCAGTGTAAGAATCAGAAATTTTCATTGACAGCTTTGTTCAATCTTCTGCAGATGTCGCTAGAGTGGATAAAGATTGTAACAGGATTTTAAACTTTAGTTTTAATCAAAACATTCTTTTAGAAGACTTTTAATATGCGTGTAGTAAATGCATGAATTGACAACTAATTGATTTTTATTTCATTGAAAGGCTAGATTGTATTGATTGTTTCAGTGGTAAAGAATTTTTGTTTCAAAAGTAATTTTAGCCCTAAATCTTTTTGATTTGAATACTAATTCCAAATCCCACTTTCTATATGCAACAGTTTCAATATCGATATAACATTAAAAAAATATTTCTTGTTTATTGAACTCAATTTGCTTGCTTGTAGATCATCGCTATACATAAAATATTGAAAGAAATGTGGAACCAATCCCTATCCTATATAATTCTTGAAATAAACCCAACCCTTTTCGTGGAATTTATGTGTTCTAAACTCAGCATTTTAAAAGTGTTTTTTCTGTTATTGAAAATAAAAGCAGCAGATGACTGAACAATCGCCTCATAAAAACAGCAACGGCAGTAGGGTTAAGACAACCGAAGCAGTAAAAAAGACAATCGAATTAGGTTTGGTCCAGTGCGGGAGAAACACGTCTAACACCTAGCCGAGGGAGAAATCTCGGACCACTGCTGTTCGACATTTCGTGTAATTATAGTTCTAAAGTTTAATCAGTAATCAGCTGAACTACAAATAAATCAGTTTGTCAGGTCACAGGGGACGGAATCTTCTGCCAACCAGAAAACATCTTCTTTCGTTTTCTTTCAAATTTTAAAGGTTGTGTACCTTCCAGATAATGCTTGCTAAATGTGATCAAAACGTGTCGCTGATGCTTTCCGAGCTGCATCAATAACGTTCTCTGCTTCGCATTACAATTAAACTTTACCGCTCCCTCTTTGGTCATACAGTGAACACACGCGACACTAACTTTTCCAAAGCCAAACAGAAGACCCCGCGTAGCCCGATTTGGAATACCATTTTAAAAATACATCACACTCTCTCTCTCACACACACCCTAGCTCGATTCCAGGGAGCAGCATCCGTTTCCCAGGTAAACTGCTCTTCTTGGAAAGCTCCTTCCTCCTCCGATCCAATTTCTGTAAAGCCAACCAGCTAGCTTTACACAATACCGCCGGCACACCAAAGCACACCACTTTATTCAACCGTCGGTGGCGAGGGAAAAAGCTACCCCGTCCGCACACCCTCTACCCGTGGTGGAAAACACGTGCACGTGAACCTTTCTAACGAGATTAAATGTAAATCGATAACGGTATCTGATTTATTTTTGAGATCCGTTTCATCGCTTGATACTGCCGGCGGTGGTATGTTTGAATTTGGAAGGAAAAATGTTTCATAAAATGTATTCAGCTCGCTTGCTACAGGCGGTAAGGGACAGGCTGACACCTAGCCAGCCGGTGAGGATGAAACAAATGCGACAAGGACATTTGTATCCAAATTAATATTTTCCACTCCACGAAGCCTGCCCATGCGCGGGCTTTCTCACATACCTCTTCGCATTTCCATCACCAACGCGTACAGCAGAATAAATCAACCTTGCTTTCCGCTTCGTTGCACTGGAAGAAAGATGGCAACAGCGGCTGAGCAAACAGACGCTAGCTCAAAAAAAAAAAAAAAAAACCCTCACCACCACGGTCGGAGCTACTTTAACGAGCACTAGGCGCTACAAATCTCAAGCGAGTTCATCCATCTTGCATGATTGAAATGACTTACCGAGAAATGCGAGGTTCTTACCCAGAGCTTATTACCTTTAGCAGCTCGTTACCGGTCGAACAACCTTTTTACGATACGGCGCTCGTGGCAAAGCTGCTCTCCCACTGGCACCGGTTGTTGCGAGGTCGATCGTCGCACGTAGTAACAACCTACAGCGCACAGCGTACGAGCCCCCTTCCCTCGATGGCAGCAAAAACCTTCCCACTGGGAAAGGTGAATAAATTTCTTGAATAATTTTCGACGATACGAAAATTCGATGAAGTTATAAATCACATCTTACTGGGCGGCCGTCCGCCTTGCCGTACCGTGCGAGATCGTTTCGCGATTGGGAAACGGTTGTTCGCATCCGGCGGAGAGTCGAGATACATGCGCCGTGTCCCGGGACCGGTCGCTTTCCTTCCCTATCGGTATCGGCTCATCGGATCTTGTGCTGGATCCCTGCCTTGGGGAGCCGATTGTTGAAGTAAAAATTATCTCACGTGCGAACGCGTGAAGCACATGACGCATCCGGTGGGAAATTGGCTCGGGCGATTTTTTTTTGTTTGCTGAAACGTGTTGGAATACGGTAGTGGTTCTTGGCGGCGTTCGAGCCAAATTGGATTGGGGCTTGAAATTGCGTGTGATGTATGTACAGTGTACCCAAGGGAGTGTAAGGTAGCTTTATACTTTAGAGAAGCTCGAGATCACAATCCCAAAGGTTCGCTGTTCGTTTTACTTGTGTTATATTGGAAGTGTATTTCTTCTACACATATATTTTAATTGTTAACATTTTGATGTAAGAGAAAAAATAAACAACACATCAAAATTACATCAAATAAAAAAAAAGTTTTCATTTTGCTTCTTTTCTAAGCTACAAGCCAGCTCACCAGGGCTTGAAAGAATGTTCATGTAAAATAGTTTTAAAGGCAAAATGTTAAGCATCTGAGTTGGCAAACATAAACGTGATAGTCGTATAATTGAAAAAAATCTGAACCATAGCCATTTTCATAAACGTAAATGTTACCAAGTAATTAACAAGCCTGCTTTACACTAGCGCCATCGCTTGAGAGCTAGCAGAAGCTACCAAAAATAATTTTAACTCACACACTCAGTAATTATAAAATTTGTCTCATATCGTTTTCTGGTGCGTAAAAGGAATTGAATTTATTACGAATAAATAACTACTTTCAATCAATTAAAGAGAAAATAAAGTAAAATCCAAATTTTCCCCTTGCTCGATCACCTCACGATGTTAAATGGTTGCGCGAGTTGCCGCTAAGTAACGCTGGCGTACATCTGGCGAACTACGTCTCGTGTACCTACAAATGTAAAATGAAGGTTTGTTAGAGAAATAGCAACATTTGTTTTCTTTTTTTTTTGTTCACTTGTGTCTCTAGGGGCCACATGAATATTTGATAATAAATTCAGGCTAAATATTTCAGCTAAACATAACGTTTTCAAAAATGCTAACGCCTATGCTTAACGATTGTTGGTGAAAAATATACAACGTTAATTTCAGTAAAGTAGTTTAAGTAATTAATTCAAGTAAAATAGCATAAAATTAACTGACTTTCTAATCCTCCATGAAAAGTGTTCCCTTAAAACCATTCTCACTTTCCATTCGCTTCATGTGCACTCGATCGCTCAATGCCAATTCCAAACAGACTGCAATAAAGCGTAATAAAGCGAAAGCTTACCGGGAAAGCATATTTACCGAAACGAGCCTCACTGATAGATAACGCAAGATCGAATAATTTTCCCAACACTCGCACTTTACTATCCCTCGGAAGACGCATCAACACCCCGTCGGCGTTACCATTCCGCCTTCCTACCAAAGAGAAAGCTTTCTCGACAACATCTCAGCGCGCACAGCAAACAGAAGAAGCAGCCAGTAACGACCACCACTTGGGGGGGGGGGGGGAGGTTTTCCGTCAGGGAGCCGCACGGAGCAAAAATGTAAGCGGAAATAAATAATGCATGAATTGTTTATGCTGTACTGTATACCGTTTTCCCACTTTTCCTCGTGCACGTGCACCCCGGAGGCTAATGCGCTGCTCCCGATGGACACGCGGCGGTAAGAAAAGGCAAAGACGCCAGCATAAAATGAGCTGCCAGTCCATTCGCAACGATTGTCTGCGTTGCTGGCGTGCTTCAAGAACTCGAAACAAACGACCCGGGCGCTGGCACAAGAATATTCTATGCGAGCGTTGTGTAGCTGGTCACTCGTTGGGAAATTCAGCAGTACACAACAAAACAAAAGGAAAAGGATAAAAGGTTCCGTCCCGGGCGTGGTGGAAAAAAATAATGCTAACAAAAATCCCAAAATGTTGACAGTTCCATTTGTGGGAATATTTTCACTTCACTGCCAGCGGAGCGAAAGTTGCTGCCACTCTTTTTACCCCTTAGCCCAGTTCGGTTGTGGAGAAAGGTTGATAAACAAAACACGGCACAGCTTTGTTGCTTGCTTTCTTTTTTTTTTTCCTATACACGCGGCCATGCCACTGAAAATGGTTTTCCATGCAGCGAGGAAAGAAAACAAAAACTATAGTGCGTTTGTGCAGTTTGTTCTAGAGTGTGTGTGTGTATGTGTGTGTGTGTGTGGGGTCCGCTAAAATGGTTTAGCTGCGCCAGCAACAAAGCAACCGAGCGCGTCCACGGTAAACCACGGAACGGCAAGGGGCAAACAAAGCGGCATTGTTCAATCTACTTTTGCTTTTTGATAAATGTAAATTTTGTTTTGTGCAAACGGTGCGCTGCACTCTCGTGGACAGACGGATATCGGAAGAGCAGCCGTGCGGAGTGAAGCATTAAAAAGCCGATGCTCAAGCCGGCAATGTAAAGCCACCTTTGCTGGCCGTGGTACGTGGCCAGCATTAATCTGTTTATGTACGCGCGACCGTAAACTTTCATAGGTTATTAATCCTTTTCCACTTTGTGGCGTTTAAGAGTGCGAGGCGGGGAGAAGAAAGGGGCTGAGGACGATAACCCATTTTCCATTTTATTTTCTCGTTATTTTATTTTCGCTGCTCTCCAATCAACGGTAACCATTACGATGGGTGGGCTTAGCTAAGTGATGCAGGGACAACTTGAGCAAAAAAAAAATCTCATTAAAATTTTAAAGCGCTCTGTAAGCTTTAAATTATTGATTGTTATTGAAATGGAATCCATACCTTCTGTTAAACTGTTTTGCGGTTCAAAACCACATTGCATTTCTTATTATTATCAACCGCTCCCTTCCCCGGACGAAAAACCTCCTAATGGAGCAAATTTGTCATGCGGATTGCATATCGTTCAGGCTGAACGATTCGATGCCACACAGTACCAATTGCACACCGAAAGTCAGCTGTATCAACAGCCTCCTTCGGTTTTGTGATTAATATTTAATGAAGTGATGATAAAGCATTTCGGCTGTATGAGACCGATACCCGGTTCGGTTTTCCCGTTTTTCGGTATCGATCCATCGAGAAAAGCCCCCTGCAATGGCTATTGGCTGTGGGCGATACCATGCATTCACACACGCCCTGTCTGTCCATGGTTGCGATGAGGGGACAGCAACAAAAAAAATCGGATAAAAATATCTGTTCCTTTGTTCGATGAAGTATCCCTTTTCGATTGCCTTTCCCGCCACGCCGCCCCACCGTGCCATTCGACGCAATTTGACAATGATTGCTGCTTGGCGAACAATTTAATTATCCGTTTAATTGAAAATAAATAATTCATCAATTAACATTTTACATTAAATCGAGCCGGCCTCGAGCCGTACACACTGTTTCTGCGCAATGCCACAGCACGTGTGTTTGTAACGACAGGGTGTGGTTATGGTTTTTGGGTCAACAAAAGGCGACAGCAAAAACCGAATGGAGGGGGGGGGCTTGATTGTAAATTTTTGTGTATCATGAGTGTTTCGGTGAAAGCATCGGTGAAAAGAATGCTTTCATTTATCAATATGAAATTCGAATTAACTGAGTTGCATTGTAGTAATCAATCATGAGTCATTTTGAAATTATTTGATCAGTTTGAGAGTTCTAACCCTCTCTTTATAACATTTATTACATCAAATTCAACGCACATCCTTCCATCACGACATGGAAAACCAATTCCCCTCCAGCCCGTAACTGTATCGTTTACCAACCAAAACCACAAACCTGTTACGATTTCCCTGCCCATCTATGCATTAAAAAAGGAATCAAGTGGAACAACCGTCAATGGGTGAGTCTAAAATCTAAAGCTTCTGATCTGATTGCGATGACCGTTTTGCGGTTTGCAAATGGACACAACAGATGTCATAATCCATAAATCTCTAACCGATTACGCTCTAAAAATGGAGGGCATCGAGCACAAGTGTTGGGAGCAAGCGGTGGAAAAATATGTTTCGTTCATTAGGTGTGGTTAGTGCGAATGTTATATTACTAACCAGAACTCCAATGATGCGATTTTTTAAGCTTTTTACGAGATTTAATACTAAAAGCTGACACAAATCGAGTGATAAATTGAGCAACTTGACACGCTCGTTTTTTACGCACGTTTTAATAAGCAAATTGTTAGCACTAAAGAGCGATGTGATTCATACGATTGAACAATTTTAAAGCAATTCTAAAACGTGTTCATAGCTTAGTGCCCAATATCATTTAAATAAATGTAATCCGAATAAACTAACAACTCTCCCGCCACTCACATCTAACCTCTTTCCTGTTGTATCTCACTAAGCGAACTAATTTTGCACGGTCGTACCCAGCCGAACAGGGGCAAGATTTCTCCGACACACTGTGTTTACATTTTATGCGCTTCGCTCCGATGTTGCCCCTGAAGCGTTTGGTCGTCGCTAGCATAGAGCCGCATTCGTTGTGTGTATATAGTGGCTCTCTCGCCCGGTCAGATCGGCTCGGCTCGGTTCGGTGTAGCTTGCTCCCTTGTTGCTACAAGCACTTCATTAAGTTCGAATTTCCAGAACACGATCCATTCGGGCTGTTCCGATCCGTTGGGGATTTTACATGCAGAGTTATGATAATGTTGCCGCACGAACGTTTTATGATAATTTCCATTCGTAGCTATCAATTTCAATCGCGTTAAATGGTAATGTTTTCCATTTGAAATGCTTTATTGCAGCTCGCAGAAGAAAGGGAAATGCTGATGCACTCTTTTCTCTCACTGAAAACATCTTTTTTTTTATTTCTTCAAAAACAAGCTTCTTCAAGCACTTTCTACCATTTGTACGAGCTGATTGGCTGCCACTTTTCTAGCTGCTACAGACAACTGCTTGGTCACTACTTTTTTTGCTGCTGCTGCTGCTTCCCGCCCTTCCCAGCGCTTTCTCCCTCGTAGGTCCAGTTCAGTCAACCATTTTATTGGCATTGCCCAACGGTACGTACCGAGCAGTCCCGGACAGCAGACGATGTGTGAACCAAGGCACGCAAGCAAAAGCGAATCACGATTTCGAAAAAGCTCCACACCTCGTGCACGTGTGCACTGTGCGGGCGGGGAACGTTACCGTTTCCGCTTCCGGGCCAACACGACACGCTGCTGGCGATGGTGACCGGTTTTCTAATTTTGGCATAACTTTGTCGCGTCGCACGGTTCGGTGAGATTGAAAGCAATCAAACAGTGGTCCGATGCTGGCCTGATCGAACCGGAAATCCATTCGCTCTATTGCCGTGCGTGACCACGTACTGTCACTAGGTGGGGGAGATGGAACAGGTTCTTAGCGCCGGTTGGGACGTTTGCCGAGGGAGGCCGCAGCACGAAACGTTTGCCAGTGCGATGGTAAATATGGTCGTGTAGTGGATGGGTTTTTGTTTGGAGGAGCAGCAAGATCAGTGACTTGTTCAAGGTTTTGCTTTTGTCCGAGCTGCTTCATGCCGTTCAAGGATGACCTATTTCTGGATCGGTAGGAGGGTGAGGTTTCTTTATGCGTTTTGATTCTTTTTTTTTTCAAGTTTTATTTGCTGCAATGTTCTTTTCAGACGCAAAATTTTGTACAATTTTTGAAAAAATATGCCTGTTTTGTAGCAATCACTTTTAGTCCTATTGAGTAGAACATTTTAGTTAAGAGCAAAGCAAAGCTTTTTGCAGCATATAATAGAAAATATTACCTAAAAGCTGCAAGAACTCAAACCGCATTCCAATTATTAACTGTTTACACAGCAATGACAGGCAGTTAGCTTGACGAAAGCTCGCTTCGTTAAGTGAGAAGTGAGAACGTGAGAGGTGAGTAAAAGTGCGTGAGATGCCAGTCGAGTCCGTGGCACTCATACTGAATTTATAAAAAGGGCAAACCGAAATGTACATACTTCTTAATTTTGTACAATTTTTGAAAAGACGGGGTTTTACGATACATCAGAAATAAGTAATTAAAAATAGAAAATTTAGAACAGAATTGTAACCGTGATTGAGTATTTCGACAGCATTATCCGTATTTCAAGCTTTTTTTAGTAAAAATTAAAATTAAAAAAGTATTCAGACAAATAAGGATGCACAACTTTAATCGTGATCATGATCATGATAATTATTACTATGCAAAATACTTCATAAAAAGTTAAGCTTCATCCACAATGACAAGGAAGCTGGCTGATGATACTTCCCTAAATTTTAACCAAATTATTTCACCATTTTTCCCAATTTTTCATCAAACTTTATTTTTATAGATTAATTACTCTGGCGGAAAGCTTGCGCTAACTGCCAGAAGACGGCGCCTGTGTTAACTCAGAATGAGTGACTCAAATATTTAATTCACTCTTCAATAGTTATAAATA
>KB671486.1:77441-221338 GCA_000349105.1 Anopheles epiroticus | reverse complement strand
TGGTGCGAACGTTTCGTTGGTAGGCCGCCGTGCAGCAGCACAACTCTCCATCAATGCACAGGTATTACAATAATAACGGACAACAATTAACTTATTCACACGCACACACACACACACACAAATGCACTCTAACACATCAAACACTTGGCGCATAGAAAACAAAGGGGAAACATCAAACCCGTTTCTTTTTTTTTCCCTGTTTTGCTTTGCTTTTTTGTTCGATTTTGTACCCCAGCGTGACACAATTTTCGTAGTTTTCCCGCTCGTACTGGCCGCGTTTTGTGTGTGTGTTTTTTTTTATAAATTCTTTACCCTCCGTTACGGACGATTTGCCGTTGCTAATCGCCCTTTGTTCCCTGTTTCCTTTCTTCGGGTTGAGGTGGAGAATAGTGATGAAGCGTTTGATCGAAGAGATGGGGGGGGGTTAAGAATAAATCGCTGTTGGAGCCTGCGGAAAGAAAATCACGACACACACACACATACGCGCACAGAAAACAAAAACAAACGGGAAATTCGTCCGTTTGCGGTTGAACACCCCTTCCCTTCCCGTTGGGACTGACGACTGTTTACCGTTGCCACTGTGCAGCGCACACTGCAACAGCTGGGAGTGATCGAACCAGCGAAATGGGCGCGATGGCGAAAGAAAAACAGACCGCTGGCCTCCCTTCCCTATTTCGGCAAGGACATTCACTTTTGGGTTGGGGGGGGGGAGGTGGGGTGGTGGCTGTGAGCTAGGAAGGTGACTGAAGGGTGTCGGGTGAAAGATGGATGCGTGCGCGGGCACGCACGTACGTGTACGGGCTGGGAGAGCTTTCACTTAACGCAACCAAACGCGGCTGAATTGGCAGTGGCATGACCAAACACGACGGCACTGCCGAACACTGGCGGTTCGGGACACCCGACCGCCTGCAAAAAAAAACAAGGGGGAATGGGTAGTAGTAGACCCACCCCCTCCTCTTCCCCCGACACCTTCCTTCCCACCCACTCGCACAAACACACCGAGCGGACCGAACGGTATATTCCGTACAATTTTTTTTTGCTCTTCTCCCTCTCTCTCTCTCTCTCTCTCTCTCTCTCTCTCTCTCTCTCATTTATGCTGTTTATGCTCTATCTCTCTCCGTAATACGCGTGAGGCGTGATGCTGCTGCACAACTCCAAAAACGGGGTGGTTGCACACCTGCATGTGTGCGTGTTGTTGTTGTTGCTGTTACTTACACCCCATTCAGCCCCTCCAACAGAGCGAAAGAGAGAGAGAAGAGAGAAAGAGAGGATGTAAGAAGAGAGACCGCGTTGCATAAAGGCGACGGGAAAGCCACGAACGGTGGGCGCTTGACGGCTACGCCGAAGCGAAACGAAAGATGCCAACGCGCAAGCAGACGACGAACCTTTGCGATGAGTGTGTACCTTTGCTTTTTTTTCTTCTTCTTTTAACGAGTTTTCTCTTCAGCGCTGACAGGTGGAAACTTCCGGTACGCTTTTTTACAACTTAATTACACGGTGTAAAATTTAGGAATGTAAGATATCGAAAGGCTGCACGACACACACACACACATACGCGCACGAGCCAAAAATATGGGTCAACGTGTGAGAAAACAAAATACTGCGGTCAGAAATTTTGCAACAAATGCGCTCTCTCGCACTCGCACCGCCCGTGCCGCTTTCGGCCGCTTTCACATCTTTCACCACTGGAAATTGTTGCTAGCTGTGGCTTATTCCTTTTCCCGTGTTGGGACTTTGGGTTTCCTTTCCACTGCACGGGAAATGTTTTTCGCCTTCGCCGAAAATCACTCCCCCAAATCGAACGAGGAACGGAACAATCGTTCGCAACTGAACTTTTGTCTTCTTGTTTGTTGTGGGTGGGTGTGTGAAGCTGTTTTCTGTTTCAACTGTTTTTCCCCGTAGGCCTAGTTCGATTGGCTGATGAAGAAACAAAGAGGGAGGTAAAAAGGAGGGTGTGAAAGGGAGTGGAGGGGAGGGGGGATTTGAATTCATTGAAGTGTTCGGCTGGGGAATCAAAATGAAATTTAGAAAGAAAGAAAAACGACAACAATCTTTCAGCATCCCTCAAATGCTCTGTCTTACGCGTTTATAGCGTTGCGTTGAAACATTAGCAGGTGCGACGATCGAGCGACTGTGCTGATCACCTGAGGTCGAACATACAAACTATCGGTATGCTACAATTTATCTGTTGGGCTTAAACTATTTTTAATTTGTTGGCAAACAACAAGAAATTGTTTAATTTTTAGTAGTTTGCCAACAGCAACGACATGAGGTTGACAGCAATACAATACAGCAAACATAATTTTTTTTTAGTTGTTCCGGAAATATTATGTCTTATGAAACTATTTCTCCGAGTCCTTTTCGAGAATTTTCTGATCAAAATTATGCAATGAAAAAAAAAATATGAAATACCACATACAGCAAATATTTCGTAGGATTAGCCAAGGATGCCAAAGATTAGCCTCATGTGTCATATAATTCCTAAAAGAAGGGGATCTTTGTAGGAAGCCTAGTCCACAGAGGACGATAAATCGGAAGACGACAAATAAAAACCATTATTAACGAACAACAAAATGCAAATTATACTCATAGATTGAAGCAATAGCACATTTAAAAACTTCATTGAAGCACAATGTCCTGTGGACTTGACTCAATGTCGATTTTTTAACGTTCAGGATAATTATCAACTCTAACAAAATCTGTTTGATTTTCTTCTCCACATATTTACGACAAACGTTTGTTGTTTGCATGATTTTTTAATTATAAAAATTATGAACATCATCTTTTGCCATACGCCATTATTGCCTAACGAATATTCTAATTTTGATTTGTTTTTTTTCCTCATTGTCGTCTTTATTTTTCTGTTTTAGGGTGGGGCGGTGTTGTCGAAGATTGGCACCGCAGTCGCTTCCATCTGGGAGGACTGGTCGCATTCTATCCGTACTATTATCGTACTATTATTACTGTACTATCCGTACAGACATGACCGGTATGATAAAGTAAGTTCTTAAGCGAAATTATTTCTTCTTTCTTATTTGTATTCATCTACATCTCATTCTTCTTCTTTTTTATCCGGGAAACATAATTAGAAAATTTTTTAAATCTCTATATTACACTCAACGATCTTTTAACGATACAAGGGTGTAAAGAACTGAATTTCCCATTACAAGCAAAGTTTCATTCCTGATACATTTCATTGCTTTTTGGCCGGTTACGGTTAGCAAAAAAGAGTATTTTTCGCTTCGAGTTTTATTTTCGCTTATCAGTCAGTTAGATTCGAGTTTTATAATTAAGAATTAAGCTACGTACAGCTGTGCTAGAAGAAAGAGTATCGACTACTGGTGATTTTTGTGAGTAGTTTGTTGATTAGAAAAGGCTCATAATCGAAAAACGAGGACGATACGTATTGTTTCTGATATGCTTCCGTACATTTTTTGCAAATAAAGTAAAATCAAACAAACGTTAATTTTTGATACACTTTCTACGGAAAAGTCTCTCGAATAACGATTTTTTTTTCGTAGAAGCGAGAGACTCGCTGGAAAGGATAAAACTCGTTGTGTGAGGGTCTATCGGCCATATCTCTAGCAGCACATAAAGAACATGTTTACGACCACGGCATCGGCAATGCGCGTCCGACTTCACATGCTCGCCACTGTATATTGCTGTACAACCTAAAATGTATACGCCCGTAAGCTGAAGTTTTCAATTCCCAAGTCATTTTAATTTTGAGTTTTGTTAAACTTTTCAATTATTTCACCACATCGCCCCTCCATTCCGTTCATGCACGATAATTATAAAGTTGTTGATACTGTTCACAATCATGCTTGCCCGTTCACAAAACGACCAACGGTCTATTTGAACGCAACCATATGGCTTCTGTCAAAGGTTGCTGCACAACATTTGTAAACAAATGCAACTGATGTTGCTCAAAGTCAGCACTTCACTACATCGAACTGCGCTTTGAAAATAAAAAAAAAACTTTTTCTAAAATGTTTTCCTATTTTCGGCTTCGTTTTCGCTCCCGCCCGGTGAGGTACAGCTTGTTTTTGTAGCTCTCCGCAAGCGCTGTGTAGCGCGCGCGGCCATGGTCCTGTCAGTTGCGATATGATCCACTCCGGGCCACCGATTCGCTGCGTTGTGTGACCCGAGAAGGTGACAGTTTGACTCGGTGCGGGCCAGGTGACAGCTCTCGGCCGTCGCGAGACGACTCTCGCAATTTTTGTATCGACTGCAGTGAGCGTACCAGCACGCTCAGAAGGTTTGTTCCTGTTTGTTGTTGATCGGTCGGTCGGTCGGTCGGTCGGTCTGTTCGCGGGTTGTTGATTCGCTGTTTTCGTGTTTCTCTTTCCGTGCTGTAGCCGCTCCTCAACGCGGCCACCAAACGTGTAGCTAGGCAGACGCACGTACGCACACAGGCACACACACACACAGGCGCACCATGCCGCGGAAAAATAAACCGGGCATCAAGCTGAAGCTGGACGGTGATCTTGGGGGCGGCGGCGGCGGCGGCAGCACCGTGCCGGACAGTGGCGAGGGCGCGACGCCGCGCAACCTCGACAAGCGCGGCACACTGACCGTCGGCGAGCGGTCGTTCGTGGTCGAGGCGGACCATCTGCGCAAGCTGGCGGATCTGGGCCGGGGCGCGTACGGCATCGTGGAGAAGATGCTGCACCAGCCGTCCGGCACGGTGATGGCGGTGAAGCGCATCACGGTGACGAGCGGGATGGGGGCGGGTGGCGGCGGCGGCCCGGGTGGAGGCGTCCAGAATCAGGAGCAGAAGCGTTTGCTGATGGACCTGGACGTGTCGATGCGGGCGAGCGACTGCCGCCATACGGTGCAGTTCTACGGGGCGTTGTTCCGCGAGGGCGACGTCTGGATCTGCATGGAGGTGATGGACACGAGCGTGGACAAGTTCTACCCGGTTGTGTACAAGCGCCCGGGGCGCACCATACCGGAGCGCATCCTCGGCCGGATCGCGCTGTCGATCGTGCGCGCCCTGCACTACCTGCACACCGAGCTGCGCGTCATCCACCGGGACGTGAAGCCATCGAACGTGCTGATGAACCGGCGGGGCGAGGTGAAGATGTGCGATTTCGGTATCTCGGGTAAGTTGCGGCCACTGCACGATCACTTCCTCTCTCTCTCTCTCTCTCTCTCTGTGTTTTGCTGCACGTCTAACACCCGTTTCGTTGCAGGCTATCTGGTGGATTCGGTGGCGAAAACGATCGACGCCGGCTGCAAACCCTACATGGCGCCGGAGCGCATCGACCCCGGTTCGGGCAGCCGGACCGCCGGCTACGACATCAAGTCGGACGTCTGGTCGCTCGGCATCACGATGGTCGAGATCGCGACTGGCCGCTTCCCGTACGCGAGCTGGCGGACGCCGTTCGAGCAGCTGAAGCAGGTGGTAAAGGATGAACCGCCCCGGCTACCCCGGTCGGCCCACCCGGACTCGGAGGAGTTCACGCCCGAGTTCCACGCGCTCATCGTGAGCTGCCTGCAGAAGAAGTACCAGCAGCGGCCAAACTACGAGCAGCTGCTCGCGACCGACTTTCTGCAGCGCTACGCGACCGGCGACGAGCAGGCGGACACCAGCGATATGGCCGCGTACGTGTGCACGATACTGGACGAGCGGGACGGCGTACCGCCCGGGGCGGCCACCGAAGACGGGGGTGGCGAGCGGGCGGCAGACTGACCTGGCTATGTAGATAGCGACAACACACGCGCACACACGCATACACTAGTAGAAGGACACACACACACACATACATACATGCATGGATGTCGTTCGATTGTTTATTATTATTATATTGTTTTTGAGAGTAAGGGAAAACAAGCTGCGCGGTGAATCATGGAGCAAGCACAAAAGTAGTGAAATATGAAAATGAAGAGGAAAATAACCCACACATACACATACGTAGAGAGGGAAAACGAGGAGGACAAGCGGCGAAGGAGAGGGAGAGAGAGTGAGAGAGAGAAACATTAATTTTTATTAGACATAATTATGTGCAGAGGCCTGTTAACAAACGCAACTGTTAACAGCTCGTGCGACGGTTCGCTCTTTTTAAACGTACACACACACACCCCCGCCCTCCCAAAAAAAAAAACAACCACAAACACATTCATTAAAAAAACACACACACATTGACCTCGACCGCTCAATCGAAAGGCGGGCGGGCGCCGGGTTTTGGAAAATGGTTTAGAAAAAGCTTACGAAAAAGGGTGGTTCATATTGTTACTTAATTTAAAGAAAAACGCAAAAAATGCAACAAAAAAAACGTAAACAAGCCTTAAATATTAACAAAACGAATAAACGTGTTGCCATCGAGGCATAGAAAAAAGCAAAAGAATAGCGAACACAAAAACATTGCGAAAGAAGAGATAGTAAAAAGCGGGAAACGGGGCAACTGCGGACGGACACGCTGTGTACGGAACGTGCACAGTGCACAAGGGCAAAAGGTTTCCCGCGTGCAACCGGAAACGAAAGCAATAAAATAGGTAAAAATAGTTAGTTTTTTTTTGTTACAGGCACCGTTGTGCAGCTTCCACGCACACGCGCTCCCTTCAGCAATTGCCTACACCACAACGCGGCTTGCCCGTGGGGAGGAATGCATTGAGTCATCGCGAGGAATGTGGCACGATATGGTTACTGGGAAAGATGCAATGATTCACGGGATGCAACGTGCATCCCTCTCTCTCTCTCTCCCTCCGCGCCTCGTCTCTCCATCTCGCGGTGCGGTGCGTTGCATAATCTCGGGCGATAAGCGCGTGCACGAGATACATCTGCTGGAAGAGATCACACCCAGATGTAACTGACCTCCGGCCGTGTCGGCGGACCACCGTTTACCCTCAAAATGCGTAACGCAACAAATTGCTAGCCGAACACAAACCGGCCCGTGATTAAGAACGGGGTTGACCAGCCCACACCAGCCGGCTCCAGGTGTGGGGTGGGGCGTTGGTTTGATTGGGAGGGTGGGTATTGAGCCGCGAAAGGTGAGCCACCACTGTTTTCTGCTTCCACACTTTCCGATCACGCACACCACCAACGCCCTTGATCGGCTTTGGTTTTCCCTCAACTCCTAAACGTTTAGTGCAAGTGCAGCTGCATCGTAAACTGCAGTTTACGATCGGCTAATGACGGTGCGGTGAGGCAAACCAGTTGCATTTGCAAATCCGACACGGGGGCAGTCAGGTGGGCAGTTGGGTGTGTGTGTGTGTGTGTTTTTTTTTGTAAATGCCATTGACACGTTGCTTACACTCGCGTACAGCTATTTTGCTAGTTAATTTTCTTTCTTTAGCTTCTAAAAGCTTTCATGGAGTTTGGATGGTTTTCAAAGGTTTAGTTTTCTTACCAAGATGTTTTATTTTGGTTTATTAAAGTTTTTTTTCTTTACATAAACCGCTAAAAGTGTTTGAAAGGCAGCAAACATTGGTTATTTTTTTTCTTCAAAGTACGATAATTTTGTTTCTCTCTTTCGAATCAAGCAAGTAGAGAGTCAGAGATTTTCGCTGTTTAATCATGGCAGTTTAATAAAATTATATTGTTCTTTGAGTAACATAAAAATGTTTGCTAAACGTGCCAAAGATTTAAAAAGAAAGAAAAAATTAAGAATGTTGCCGAACAGGACGGGACACCAAGTTTTGGTTTAAAATAAAAACTTTTCCACAAAAATTTTCGTGGGGAGATTAATAAAACCTATCGAAATTACTTGCCCTTCTATATAAGCTGTCGGAACTATTTTTTTTAACAAATAGAAATTCTTTATAACACAGCATCTGGGTTTAGTTTACAAGTAAAAAACAAACTTGCGGTGCTCGAATGGTTAAAAGTGATTGTGCATTGTGACTCAAAATGAGTCGGGTGAGTTGTTTGTTTTTTAATTTTTATAGAGACTTTGCCCGTTAGGCTAACATTCGCCTCTCTAGTCTGGTGAGTTAAATCTTTGCCGTGAATGAGTTGAAATAAATCATCGGCAAGATTATTTTTCAACTCATCTGTGAGTCTCCGTGCCGACCAGCAACTCACGTGCGGTATTTTTTTTCACTCTGAGTGAGTCGACTCTTCGTACCGAGCAGCAGGTCGCTCGCGAGTTTAATAACTCTTCGAGTCTTCGAAGAGCTACTAAACTCGCGTGTGAGTTAGCAGTCGGTGCGGAAAGCTAACTCACTAAGAGTGATAGAACTCTTGTAGAGTTCGAATTCAGTTCTAACGGATTCACTTGTTCAACTTCATCAACTCTGAACTAAATCATGCTAATGAGTACTTTTCATCACCATTCATTCATGATCACCTGTAGTAATAGTGTAGGCGGGCCTGTCGTATGGCAATACTGACTATCATGCTATGGGTACGCAATGTCACAGAAAGCCCAAAACACATTTAAAAAAATGCAATAAACTTTATTTTGTACCAATCATGAGGATTATGATCGTGAGCTTTAATTCACCTCGGCATTAGATTTTTTTTGTGGTTTTGCTTGCTGCGCTTAGTGAAATAAATTGATAAATGCATTTAAGAAGTCTCTACAATTTTCTCTAAATTAGTGCTTCTACAAACCGTCGATTGGATGTTTGCAGGCGGAAAACATTAGTCCCGCAGGCTTGCTCCTTTTGCCGTGCCCTGGGGACAGAGTGACGCCAATGACGAAGAGATATGTTCCGCCGGCTGGATTCGAGTGCAGTATCCGATCGGAACCTGCGCTATCACACTCCAAGACACACACACTGGAGGACAGCAATCGAGCATGCGTAATAATTCTAAGGGACAACAGATGGTGCAACATGTTGTGGGGAAAGGTTTATAACCAGATAAGCGAAATGCTCTCCTCCAAGCCTGCCCCCTTCCGGGCGCCCGAAACCGATTGTCACTCGACACACGCTCAGAACAAAGCAGCGAGATAAGCGGACTTGACTAAACAAGAGCCCGCGCTGCTTGCACTAATCCGCCCGCCGCCCCGGTGCAGCAACCAATCGAAAGTCATCTCTCCGGGTAATGCTCACGCATTCTCCGAATAAAAATTTTAAGGAACCTGGGGCAATATGGGCCGCGTAAGAGTTTTAGGCTGTTCTTTCCATTTATATCCTTGCACACTTTTGTTCACATTACTCATACTTTAAAAGGATTATTAGCGTTTTACAGCGTTAAAATGCTCGAGAACTTTGAAACAAATTGTTGTTTTCATTTTTTTTGTGATACGGAGTAAAATCAAAATCTTAAAAGCAATCAAGCATCAAAACCATTGTTCAAGTAACGTTCACAGTGCAATGGGTTCACAGAGTATATTTTTTAGAAATGAGCCAAGTGAATAAAGGTATTTTATACTAACACACTTTGATCATATATCGTTCGGTGATCGTATCCATTAATATAGTACCGCTGCTCCATCGCAACCGGTTTTGAAGTAACTTGCCCCATGCGTGACATGCCCAGTTTACCCCAAATGTGAAAACACATGAAAACATATTTTTTAATTAAACATCAGCCTTGTGAAACATGGCCCTGAGCAAATGAATCGGTAAAATTTTATTGAAAGATCTATTGAATGTTTATTTTATATGCCAAGTACGCAGGTTTTTGAAAAATCTGCTTCATTGCGGGAAAAAAATAAAGAATAAAAAACAATGAAAATTTTTGCGAATTTCTGCAACATGGGAATAAGTGTGTATTGAGGAATGGAGATTTAATGTGGAAGATACTGAGTGGTTTAGAAGAGCAGTACTAAAACCAGCTGCAAAGCACTTTTAGCTACAGAGCTGTATCAGTGGCGGTAAGTTAGTTATAATCGTAAAGTTGGCGGAAAATGCTTCATTTAACCAATCGATATCAATCAAAGCTTAAAGGTTAGAATAAGAAGTTAATGTGTTGGTTTAACTTCAAAAGTCAACGCTATAAAAGTCATTTCAGGCAACCATTGTTAAATAAATAAATGCTTATTTCAATATACATTTCAATATGGCATGTGAAAACTAATACATAGGCGAAAATTTCAAACCATCTCTCTCTAATGGGCAAAGTTTATAGCCACGTAAATAATAAAGGTTTAGCTAAATAGGTGTTCAGCGTGGAACCTGCAACATTAACCTCGAAGTTAAAATTTATAAGTGCGATTGCTTTGTCACATTTTAAAAACTAAGCAAAAAAGTTCAGTAGATACTTTCCGTCTTTCCGATATCTCATGTTTTTCCAACAGTTCTGTCTAGTCAGCCTGCTTAAACAAAACCGCTTGAAAGCTCTTACTATGTTACTTATAACACGATTATATGGTTATTTTCATGATAGCAAAAAAAATATCATTTTTTAAGCAATTCGCAATGATTATTTATTTCAATAGGAACTTTAATGTTGTTACAGAATCCACATGGTGTTTGTAAAACAATTAACTGAATGTATTTGTATTGAATTTTAAGCCTAAGCATTTATTGCAAGCCTGCACTAAGGACCACGCGATGGGTGGGCACCCTATATTGCCCCGCCTGTCCGTATTGCCCCTACACTCTCTTTCTCTTGTTTTTTTCTCTCTCTCTCTCTCTCCCTCCCTCTCTCGTTTGATCTTGGAATACGCGGAACAGCGATCGACGAACTCGTAGCGCCGATGAGCGAGCGAGCGTTAAATAATGAAAGTGATGCGTGCCAGTGCCGGGCTTCGGCACCTTCCAGCCCCCCCCCCTCCCTCTCCCTTCCCACAAACCCCTTTACTGTGGTCGCTGGGAGCAGCACGGCTTGTTGTGGTGCCATTTTTTCGGGAGTCCGTCCCGAGCCCGCCTCAATCGCAATCTTGCCACTGTCGATCGCGGACGTGGCGCCGAACCGTTTCCCAGTGTTGCCATTCCAGTGCAGTTGTGTGGCGCGTCACTATTGTGTTGTGCTGTGGTGGTTGCTGTTGCTGTTGTTTTCGTTGCGCTTTTGGGAGCCTGGCCGGCTTGCGGACGGGCGGTAGTAAAGGGGCGTGCTTGCTGTTGCGCAGATCGAGCGGAACACGGACACACGATGGTGGAGCGAAATCTGGTGAACGTACTGCTGCTGGGCGGTGGGTTCATGCTGATCTTTACCTCCTTTCAAACGCTCGGCAACATTGAGGTAGGTAGCCGCGCACGGAATGCGGAAGGGAAACGCTTGCGAATTGCTTGGGCGGCCTTTCGGTTTCGAGCCAGCGCCACAGGAAAAAGGTGGAACGATGCTTGCAAGATCCGCCGCGAGGGATTTATTGTAGGGGCTTTGTTATAAGTTTTTTTTTCCGCAACATGCACAACAACAATAACACAGCACTCTTCAGCTGGAGAGTGCTAACAAGAATCGGAAATTTTCTCCCCAACAAGCGCACAACAATAGGGGGGGGGGGTATTTTTCCGTTGCGCACGTAATGAGATCTTCCAATTTCGATTTAAAAGTATCGAATCGATCACGCGACCGTACGCAGGGGAGGAGGAACGATGTGAAAGTCAAGAAAGTGAAGAGAAAGAAAAAAACAGCCATATATACACACTCCTCCCCCCACCCAGCAATTCGATTGTACAATGTAGTAACCGGGCTGTTGGTGAGGTTTCTCCACGCCGTCCGAATGCACACTCGAAATTGCAGTTGACCCTGGGTATTACGGGTATATTACGGGTTTGCTGGTTACATGACTACCCGGCACCCCAGGACCGTAATCCAGTCCCGGGGCCAGTGGTCGGCAGAGTCCGGTTAAACAATTTTATTGAAATCGCTTGAATAACCTTTTTGTTGGTAAAATTCCACTTACTTTGTTTAGACTGTTTTTGTTTTGGTTCATCATTGGTGAAATCAAGCTTAAGATATCTGTTAGATTTAAGTTTAGGGAATAACACAAATGTTTCTAGAAAATTGCTGGAAAACGTGGAACAATTCTACAGAATACATTAGTGGTGCAGAATAAAACAAATTAGTGGTGCTGTTAAATTAGTGATGCTACTAAATTTTACTACCATCAAAATTGACAAAAGATTGACAAAGCTTTGCAGCAGATACTTAAGTGCACATAGCGTTTCAAATAGTAACTAGTTGCAAGCAACTGGCTTAAAGTAATCGGACGTTGGCATGGGACAAAGAACATGTCAAATGTAACTAATTAGTGTGAGGGAAACATTAAGTAGTTATTTTTAATAATTACAGTAAATCATTATCATCTCTAACCCGTTAGCAACGGAAATAATTTAGAGGCTTGAAACTTTGGGAAGCATATTTGAATGAAATCATCAACCAAACACTAATATCTTTATCATCCTTACATGACACATAGCTAAGGAGCTTTTTCCTGTACGTGGCTCAATATGCCACGGCCAAGCCTCCAAATTAATTTGTGAGATATGTCCAAACGGTGTCCCTGTTACAAGCTTACCACAAATTAATTTGTTGAAAGATGTCCAAACGCTTTCCAATCCAGTCCAGCATGTTCGCAGATTGCTTTAAATTAGGCTTTTTTTGCTCTTAATAAAAATGTTTGCCGACCCCTGTTCCTGGCGATCGACGCCTTCAAAGGTGGTGTCTGCCCTACATAGGGGCACGGTTTGCTATCAAGCCGCGATACTGACCACTCGAGTACTCGCCTCAATCGAGTGGACGTTTATGAGCGGTGTCACTTCTTGGGGACGTTCTGAGCCGCTGGCTCATAGGAAGATCAAATTGGTCCCCGGCGTCAATTCGTGCGGGGAACGAGATAAGAATGGTGTTCGTTTGGTGATTGGTTAGGCCGATTAAGAGCTGCCCACACCCTCGAACGAGGACAGCATTCCTTACATTTGACATTCGCAGCCGGAATCGGGGTGGCGCCGTGCCCCCGATTTTTTTTTTAACAAAGCCCCGTCCCACCCAAGGAACTGGTGGCGGTGTGAACTGGTTTTGGGTTCGAAAACAAGAAATGGAGCCAAGGCGCGTCGTCCACACTGTTTCCAAGGACACCCGGATCTGAGACGGGCTGTGTCTGCTCCTTTTTGATTTGCAAACTATAAAAAAATCCACCAACCTTCCCTCATCCAATGTAATAACACCGCTCCCCGTCCCGAGCGGATAATTAGTGTTGCAAATCATGCGGGAGGCGGCACATTTACTCCTCGGAGGAGTAATGGATGTAACGTCTTCGGATGTAACGCTCGTACGCTTCGTTTGAGGTCATGGTTGAGTTGCCCCTCGGTGTAGCAGCAGCAGCAGCACTAGAGCCCATCACTATGCAACAGCCATACGAACTCGAGAGAGTGCGTGGATTGTGTGTATCTTCAACTCCATTCAACTCCCCTTTTCCTAAAACCGACAACGGTCAAGGTCGCTGCGCGTTTGATTTATCGAAGCACGAGGGAGACACACCGCTGGACGACCTTCACTTTGGGGAGGGGAGGAATTGGGTTTAGCTTCACGATCGCGCACGCACGGCAACATCTTACGCAACACCCATTGGAATATAGCTATAATCCGAACCTCTGCTGAAAAGATTCACAAACTTTGATATTCAGTAATCTTGGGTTTCGTGAATTTTGGTACTTATAAATTTGTGCCACTTATGCCACTTTGATAGTCATTCATGAATTCATCTCTTCAGATCTTTGGGGATCTTGGATTTGGGGATCTTTGGGGATCTTAAAGATTCTTGAATTCTGATAGATCTCATATTCAAGGATCTGAAGATTCGTGAATCACATCAAAGTTTGGGGTTTGGAATTGGTATTTAAAAAATATTACGAATTCTTTCAATCAATCGTTTTTTCTTTCTCTCTCTCTCTCTCCGAAACGCAGCAAACCATCATCGACAGCATTAAGAAAGATTTGCCCTCGTTCACCGGCGACGGATACACCAGCCTGGCCATTATCTATGCTGCCCTCTCTTTATCAAACTGGGTCACGCCGTCCGTCCTGTCCGCGATCGGACCGCGGCTGGCGATGGCCATCGGTGCTATCACCTACTGGTAAGCGTTGCCCCTTTGCAGCCTGAACGGTCCTGCACAGGAATCGAACGAAATCCACACCGCAATCAACGCAATCAATCCGGCACACAATCAACCGCCGTCATCTTCAAAGCGTTACGTTCGCTCCATCCAGTCGCGAAACGCTTGGAGCTTAGGTCTCCGTGCGTTCTTCGCCATTGCTCGCTGGAACATCTCGCAAAGTCTTTGCTTGAGATCGGATATGTTATAAAAATAGTTTCTCGTTTCTATTTGCTCAACTGGGGCAGCAGACATACAGCAGACGCCTTTGTGTCTGGCTTTGTTGTACGACTCCACTGTAAACGATCCTCTCTTTCCGCAGCCTGTTCATGGCCAGCTTCTTTGTGCCGCATGTCGCCCTGCTGTACGGCTGCAGTGTGGTACTGGGCGCCGGTGCTGCCCTCATCTGGACCGGCCAGGGCATGTACCTGTCCCAGTGCAGTACCGGCGAAACGATCTCGCGCAATTCCGGCATCTTCTGGGCGATGCTGCAGATGAGGTATGAGGAGCCCTTTCGCCTGAAGCCTGTCCCTCGAGCTTGCTAATCTCTATTTCCCCCTCCCCCCTCCCCCCTGTTCCGGCAGCATGTTCTTCGGCAACCTGCTGGTGTTCTTCACCTTCCAGGGCAAGACGCACATCGACGAGACGACGCGCAGCATCGTGTTTGCGGTACTGATTGCGGTCGCGATCGTCGGACTCATACTGCTGTCCTGTCTGCGCCGGCCCGCCACCAACGGGGACGTGCCGGTCGAGCTGAGCGAAAGTGTGCGACCGCGGGAAGCCTTCCTCAGTGCGATTCGCCTCTTCCGGACGCCCCGCATGATACTGCTCAGCATCACGTTCGTCTACACAGGTAGGCTGCCTTCCTTTGCTTCCTTCGGTTGTGATCTACATCTGGCGACATCTTCAGAAAGAAGCTAGCGGAAGCTGTCTAAACAATTTTGATATTAACTGGGATGAATAATCGTGGCGTCAATCGCTGGGATTAAAAAACCATTTTTAGTACAGGGAGGTTTCTGCTAACCGCCAGCAGATGGCGTCACGTGTAGATCTGATTAACCTTCCTCGATCCCGACTGTAAGAGACGCACTGATCCGAACTCTTCCGCAGGCCTCTCGCTGTCCTTCTTCAGCGGCGTGTACGGCTCCAGCATCGGCTTTACAAACGCGATCGGCACCTCGGCCAAGCAGTACGTCGGCCTGAACGGCGTCTTTATCGGTGTGGGCGAGGTGCTCGGTGGCGTCGCGTTCGGCCTGCTCGGTACGCGCACCACGACGCGGTGGGGCCGCGACCCGATCGTGATCGCCGGTGGCGTCCTGCACATGGCCGCCTACTTCCTGATCTACTTGAACCTGCCCAACGGCGCACCGTTCGGCAGCACGGACGAGGTTGCCTACATCCACCCGCCGAGCGCCCTGATCGCGATGGCCTGCTCGTTCCTGCTCGGACTCGGCGACGCCTGCTTCAACACCCAGTGCTACTCGATGCTGGGCGGCGTGTTCAAAAGCCAGCCGGCGGAGGCGTTCTCCATCTTTAAGTTTACCCAGGTGAGGTTTTTTTTTTTAATGAAATGGTACTACCCGTACCATACTACGACTCTTTTAATTTCAATATAGTCCGCTTATTTTAAAGAAAATGGAGTCATTATACAAGCTAAAAGTGCGAAAAGTGCTAAAAAACTACGAGCTTTTTTGTGCAGGGCCAAAGGAACGAAAAAGGAACAATTGAAAACATTAAAATGGGCACCAACATCTCGAGTGGAGATGGGCACGCCAAACATATTTTTGAAGCATTTATTCTTAACCCATTCCATCCCGACGCGTATAATATTTCATGCGCAAAATACTCCGGATTTTCTATTCCGGAGTCCGTAGTTTGATAATTTAAGAGTGGTTTTTGTGCCAATGCCACTTCAAATGCCTTTTTTTATTTTACAGTTAAAACTATGCGAGAAAAAGAGATCTTTCAAATGAATGAATTGTCGATGTAAATCAGAAATTGTTTGGTGTAACTAGGACCATCGTAGTTTGTTTTTTTTTTAAACAACTTTCTCATTTTACTCCACACCAAAGCGCATGACTTCTTTTAAATGTTTCATTAAACAAATGCACAAAATTGATTAGTGTTTTCGTAGAAACTTTAGAATAATGCCTTAAACTTTTTCCTTCCACACTCAAAATGTTATTTCAAATAATATTAAAACCTTATTTCCAAGGCAGCAAAAATTTTATTTCCTAATTTTTATTTAACTTGCTTGTAGTAGCATTTTGTGTTTTAGAATCGACATGGTAGAACGGACATAAAACATTTCCCAGAAAAAAATGTTGAATCGTAGCATTTATTGCAAACCTGTAGTTAGGTCTAAGACAAAGGGAACCCATATTGCCCCACTTTTCCCTTACATCGTACAGCTGTTTGTAAAGAGGGTTCGTCGCTTAGCGATACTAATTATTTGTTTTGTTTTTAATTGTTTTTTCATTGTTCTTCTGTGTGCGACTGCCCCAATTTCCTACAGTCGGTGGCTGCGGCGGCCAGCTTCGTCTACTCGTCGTACTGCGGGCTGCACGTGCAGCTGATCATACTCGTCCTGCTAGGCATCACCGGTACGGTCACGTTCTGCGTGGTGGAGTTCGCTGTGAAGCGCGAGCGGCCCGCATTGGAGCGGGATTACGAGAAGTAAGAGATCGATCAGTATGGGAACGATCGGACCGGAGAACGATCCGGGACCACCTACCGTTCAGCGTTCATCCACGGGTGCAGCGAGGGGTCCGTGTTGGGAAAGTGTTGGATCTTCTTACCGAACCGCCCGTTCGCCGGCACGATACCGCCGAAGTACACTGGACTGTCCGCTGGGATCGTGGATCGCATGTAAAAGCAAGGAGAGGGGAAAGACACCGTTTGTATAACGAGTTATATTTTATAGCGTGCACTGTTTTCTTAGGTATTGTAAGTGGTCCCCACGCGAAGAAGCTGTCACATAGTGCTCGTGCTGGCAGTTAGCTTTTTGTAAGATTGTAAAGGGCGCTTTGCTTGTTTATTGTTGAATTTTAGCTTCCCAATCCGCTGGGCTAGAAGGGATTTTAATCATTTTTGTGTGTTTACCAAAAATCGAACAAAACCTTTTGCAAATTACGCTGCAGCGGCTACCGTGTGGGCACAGTAAGATAACATTCCATTTTCGCCGCTGTTAAAATGTCCCGTTTTGCTGTAAAAATTACCTAACGCAGCAGGAATGCTTGCACCGTCGCATGCCGCCAGCAGCGTCCCCACGACGCACAGCACCATCACTCCGGCCAGCACGTTGCAGCCCGTTACAGGCATTGCCTTAGCGAAAACGGGGGAAAAAAGAGTGCGAAACAACTATCCATTAATAATCCGATCGCTGTGTATCCGTGGATAATAATAACAATAGTGTGTTTGAAAAAAAAATCTAGCGCTTTAACCAGCAGCATGAACGTTTGCTCATCCTTCTCCTCCGAAATCATCAATCAACTCATTAGAAGGTGCGCGAAACGGTATTGACCTTGCCCTCGCGCGCTAAAGGGTCAGCATGATGACACGGAACAGTGTGTTGGAGCGAGCTGGTTCATGCCGATGGAATGTGCTGCAGGTGTATATGAAAGAGATTTGCTGGAACTAGTGTTGGGCAAACAAGAGTTGATTAATTAACCTGGTTCACGCTTTGTACTGAATGAGTGATTTAGCTGCAATGAGTCTTTCAGTTTTCTAAGAGCGACTCCTTTCGGAGTGATTTTGTCTTAATTATTTGTTCTAGCATTATTCCCTAAACGGATTGAAAAAGATTACTAGAATTTAATAACCGGTAGAGAGTTGTTACGGAATTAAAAGATTTAATTCCGTGAAGTGTTGCTCTAATCGTAGAGTAATTCCGCAAAAAAATCGAAAGGAGCAGAAAGATTCAGTTACTGCCGCAAGACCAGCAGAGAAGGAAAACTATCGTACTTTTCGTTCCGATATTAAAGCAAAGCGCTGTTCAAAGGTAGAGTTGAAGTAAAAATGAAATTTGAAATTTTGATTGTTATTGTTTTTTCGAAAGCATCTTGGATTACAAGTTTTCCAACATCAAAAGAAAGGCCTCAATGATGAACAAAAGAGGATTTTCAAGGGGAAGTTGTAAAGTTGGTTTAAACGCGAGCATGTAACCAGTCTATAAATCAAACTTTACGGAGTTAAACACGAATGAACGATAGAGATCCACTCCTTGATACGAGTGAGCAAGCACATCACTAATTAAAGCACATTAGAGCTGCATAATTGCATGGACAATTCAAATCGGTTGGTTGATGGAGCACCACGAAAGATTTTGAAAGATCCATAAGAACACTTCCGCAATTCGCTTGGTTTGATCGAGGACGGGAACTGATGGAACTATATTCATTTTGTGTGTATTTTCGTTGTACCTAAAAGTTTAAACACAAATTAATTCCATTCTGTTCCGGAAACGATCCACCGTATGCTTACCCTGTGGCTGCCACTGCGCACGATCGCTTCCTGCGAGACACCGTCTAGAACCATCGTATCCCGGATGCCGTGTCCTGTCCTGCTGGAAGGTAAGCGAAAAACTGATGCTAGCGCTTGGCGTGCTGCGCCCGCGAAGCCTAACGTCGGATTCCAAACATCACGGCCAGTTTGCGACTCTTTCCGCCTTCACTCACACCGCCCGCGACCGCGACGAAGGTCACCCATGGGCCGCGAGAAGACGCGGCTGTTTCTTCCTCTCCACCAGCCGAATCCGTCTGCTTAGATTAAATATCAGCGGGCAGTGGAGGGGGTGCCTTGCGAGGCTTTATGTTTCTTTCATCTCTTCCTTCTTCGCCTTCATTATACGACTGACGCTCATGACCTCTGTTCGGGTAAGGCACAGCCAAACGAAGGCAACACGCGCGGTGTAATGAGAGTCGCACGCTTGTCCGCATTCGGGTATAAGTATCTCTCTATCTTTTTCTTTTGGTATTTCCATATATATGTATCTATACATAAACGCTTTTTTTTCTTACGTGTAAATAGCTCACGCAAAACGTGTGTCAGTGAATTGTGTGTGTGTGTGTGTGTTTTGTCATGTGTCGTCATATACGTCACCTCTTGGCACCTTCCAGCCCGGTCGGCGAACAGTTACAGGCCTGGAGGCTGGAGGAGAAGAGTCGCGATTTTCTACATAATAATCATCACTTTTTAAACACAGATCTCAGAACAGAGATGACGAACAAGGCCGTGATGTGTGTCGTGTGAGAATTTTGCTAATCAAATAAATTATTTCCCTTATCCGTCCCTGTCGTGAACGCCGCGTCGCATTCCATTCGCCAGACCAGGGGGAACAGGTTGATTGTTTTGCATTTACACTAACTATTAACAAACGTTCACCTTTACCTTATCCTTTCCCCCTATCTCCCTCCTTTTTATCGTATAAACTCTCACGTGTCGAGGTGAGGTGATGTTGGTCGTGATGTGTCTCGTTACGAAAGAATTCTTACAGAAAACAAAAAAAAATAAACCAGCAGCGCTATCGTTTCTCGCTCGCCTGGTGTCTTTCCGTCCCGTGCCGTCGCTGCATTCGGGTGCACTTTTCGCAGCTCTGGTTCCGGCGCCAGCACGCATCGTGATAGCGAGTGCCGCACTGTTCGCACCGGACTACGTGCGGTTGCCAGGGGAACAGTACGCCCGGTTCCTGCCGCCGTCCGCCGCCGATACACTTCTCGCACACAAACCCCCGGCCAAGGCAAAGCTGTGGGGGCGGTTAAGCAAAGCAAATCGAATGTCAGTCGCAAACGTGGTGGAAATGAATTGAACAAAACATACCTCACACGCGTGGACGTGCCGCTCGCACCGGCTCACGATGGTGTGCAGCAGCCGGAGCAGTGCGCCGCTCTTTACCGCAAGAAAGTCCGCCATCGACCACATATCAAAGTCGGAGGTATAGTATTCAGGCACTTCCTGGAAGCAGCGGCGTGCGCTGTAAAACGCGAGAGACATCTCATTAGCGGGGGACGAATTGGAGTGTGAACGTGCACGGTACCTTTCCGAATGGCGACAGTTCATGATAAAGTCCTTCACGTACTTCACGTTCACGCGTGCCTGCCGGGCCACCCGCAGGTTCTTTACGTTGCTGTACAGATCCGGGTAAAGGTGATTTACGCGATAGAGCGGCGTACTCCAAATGTCGCCCAGCACGCGGTAGGCAAAGACGCTCACGGGAAGGACGGTAAAGTCCCACCTAAGAGAAAAATAAAAAGGATAAATTTTGAGTCCTTTTCTGCAATACCTCTATAATACCCTTTTCAAATTTCAAATTCTTCGTCGAACCTCAACGGTCATTCGATTGAACGTAGATCGAAACGCTGACAGATTTTTTTTTATTCGGTAGTAACGGCCAGGCCGCGGACAAAAATTAACCCCGATCCGAAAAACGTCGGATTTAATTGGAAAATAAAGTTTAAAAGGTTGCAGGAAAACACCTTCTGAATATGTTTGACCAGAAAGACACAGTCACACACGTGACCGTAAGATAAAAGAGTGGAAAACACCGAGATTGCTAAGGTTGGCTTGTAGCAACTATACTAAGTGAACCCATATTTTACGTTATTGGTTTTGATTCATCTAGAATTGATCAAAAACCAGTTTCCACCTTTCTTACCTCTGAATGACACGTGCAGGGATGATGGCCATCTGGTTTTTGTGACACCCGGAGCAGTTGTACTTTCCGGTGTAGTGGCAGTAGCGATAGCGGCTCAGATATGCCGGATGCACCTTAATGCCGCACCCTTCACACCGATTTCCCTGCCGCATGATTTGTGAGCGACGTCTACAGCAAAGAGAGAAATAGCAATAAGACATTTCGTACCCCTTACGCGAAGACATTCAAAGCAAACTTACTCCAGCGGAGGTGGTTTGTAGGTGAATATCACCTGTGGCCGGGGCGGTGCCCACTCCTGCGTCCCACGGATGAGTGTCCCGTGGGCGTCGTGTGGATGGGCAGGCTGACTGTCGTCCGGATCGATCACACTGCCGCTCGGCACCGGCAGCAGCTTCTGCGGCGCGTCCTGCTCCGACACCAGCCACAGAAAGTCGCACGCCGACGGGAGCTGCCGATCGTGAAACTTCCCAAGCAGACTGATCGCAATCTCCTCCGCCGAGTACGTGCGCTCGTCGTAGATACTTTCCTTGGCCTCGATCGCTTCGCAACTTTCGTCGGCCGAGTCCACGTCCTGTTGGCAGGCGGTACGGCGTGGGCTATCCCTTCGATTGCTACTGCTACCACCGCTCCCATCGCCACCGCTCTCGATCGAACCCTCCCAGTCTAGGACGCTGGACCGCGTGCTGGTGGTGCGGTTGAGGCAGGACTTCCATTTCAGCAGCTCGAACGTGGAGATGAGTGCTTCCGCCAGCTTAAAGTGCGCATTTTCCTTGTCCAGATCGTTGTTGTTGCGGGAGAAGTAGACCGCCTTCAGGATCGGTATGCAGCCCTGCTCAGGATGGATCGGTTCCAGAGGGGAATCACTCCACAGCCGACCCTGCCCGTCGAACGGCTCGAGCTCGTTGAAGTGTTTCTGCAGTCGACGCCCCTTTTGCGGTACGAGATCGTCCAGAAAGCCGATCGGACCGATGCTGATTCGCTGCCGGGCAGGGGGTGTCACCTGCTGCACATCACCGTACTCGACCGGACCGGAAATGGGCGCTGGGGGCGTCACCATCGCGTTGCGCTGTGCTGCCACCGCCCTTGCCGTCCTTGGTGTTGTCGCCGTGCTTGATGCCGCCACGGTTACCGCCGCAGTCGTTCTCGTTGGGGGTGGATTTGTGCCATCGTAGTAGTTGAACGGAGGAATTCGGTTGCTGCCACTGGTACTGCCACTGCTAGTGCTATCGCTGCTGCAGCGATGCATCACAAAGGCCATCTCTGACTCATGGTCTACCAGGTTCGGGGCGCTCGGGCAGCGCTTGCTGACGGGCTGGCAACCACTGCCGCCACCCGCCAGACGGTCCGAGCTGTGGGATCGGCCGCGGAGTACCCCCTTCGATCTTTCACTCATCGTGACGCTCCGTGCGCTTCACCAAACTCACAAGGCAGCGTCCATTATTGTGCTCTAATCTGTTGCTAAATCGCCATCGTGGAAATTGAAACACAATGAAATGAGGAAAGGGCATTCGTGCGTGCGTACCTACGGTGTGTGGGTGTTGGTGTGCGGGCGTGTGTGTTTGTTTGATTTTACGGCTTGTTTGTCAACATATTGATTGGGCGAGGAATTCGTGAAATCGCGATTGCAGAGCGAGTACGTCAGCGCATCTGACAGCCAAACGTCATCAAAGCGCTGCAGCGCCGACATCTACATTTGTTTACAGATTGTACAGAAATGTATAGAACTTTGCTTTGCTTAAATGTATTATTTCAATATGTTTTGAGTGCAAGTCGTTCACGCGCTCTTCGCTTTGAATATCACGTATAAAGCATTCAAAAACACGCTGCTCAAATAAACATTTTTGTTTCATAAAACAGTTGTTTTTCGTTTTGATTATAATAACAAATAAGTGGAATTGATCATGAATAGAAGTTTAATACTATCGTTTGTTTTGAAATGAATAATAATGCTTGTAAATGAGCTATTTCCTTAAAATTTACAATGATCCCAACACGCACACGAGCTGTGAAACGAATTGTTTTCGAAATCACCGTGTCGGAGCTGTCAAACACGCACACCGTGTCGGATAATGCAATGCGCTGTTTATTTGAACTTCACACATTCGTTGCTTTTGTGTATTACAACCCTTTCTTTGATTTCAATCACATAAAAAACAAGACACCCATTAATAGGTTCTCCCTTTCGGCAGGATACTCATACGGCGCATTAAATTTGTCGGAAACCGAAAATCTCCTCGCCCCTCAAGGTCAGCTGTCAAAACTCGTCTGCGCAACGAACGCAGCACAGCGCAACAGCACAGTTTGACATTTCAGCTGCCGTTCGCACCAGAGTTGGTGTGTTTCGCTCGAAACGAAAATAGTGCAAAACGAATCGGGAACGGGTGAGAAAAGGTGATCCACACATACCTTTCATCAGTCAGTACGATCATCGTAAGGAAAGAGGCAAACGATTTTCCCAAGAACTACGTGGTTGTGCTTTTCGGTTGCGTTTTTCTTTTCGTTTCTTGGTTGCTGCACTGTCGCTGCGTGTTTGTTCTTTTCCTTTCGGGTGGGGGTGGAGAAAGGACTGGCCTTTCGAACGAACGCAACGGGGACCCAAACCCAGGTAAGCTCCCATCACCAGGTGGGAGGAAGTATGACGCATCCGCGTATTCGCATTTGTTTGCCTTTTTTTATTTTCGTTTGCTCGGCGTGTTGGATGCTGTATGCACAAATCCGGTAAAGGATTGGAAGCTTCCGATTTGTTCTAAATCACACACACACACACTCACACACACTCACACACACACGCACGCACGCACCCCTGCTGTCTGCTTTACTCCCAAGCTTCGTTGCTTCCTTATCGTGCTTGAACTTTCCATGTGTGTTTGTGTATGTGTGACAGCTGCAGGTCATTCATTGCAGTTTGCAATGCCCTTCTCATCCTCATCTCTTTCTCTCCCCCTTGCAGCTATTCCGGCCAAGGAACCATCCAGATTCGGGACAACTTTACGACCTTTGCGCACTATTGAACCAACTCGCATTGCTCCCCCCGTACAGCTCCCGTTCTCCTCGATCATCGCCAATCAACCAACTGCGCGCAACCGTTCGTCGATCAACCAACTCGGTCAGACGCCCGGTATCAGCGTGCAGGCGGCAATCGGCGACCCGTGTGCGATAAACTCTCACCGGCATACTTCACCGGCGCGCTAGGCGAGTCGACGGGCAACCGTGTCGGGCAAACGCACCAGACGCCGTAAGCGAGCGGACGCGACGGAGCCGGAGTGCGGCGACCAGCGCACGGCTAACGCATCTTCGAACGGCGAGACGACGAAGGCGGGATCGGGGCTGGGGATCGTCGTGGGGGAAGCTGCCGGCAGCAGCAGCAGCAGCAGCAGTAGCGACAGCAGCTCGGTGCCGGACGGGCAACCCAAGGGTGAGGAAACCGTCGCGACAACGACGACGACGACGGCACAAACCGTAGCGGAAGGGGAAGGTGCCGATCCCGCCCCCGTTACCGGCACAACAACACTCGAGCGCGAGAGCGAGGAGAGAGAAAAGGGAAGCGAACGCGCGAAGCCGGAAGCGGAAGAGCAGTGCGAACGGGAAGCCACACCGCCCGGGAGTGGCGATACCGATACACCGCGTAAGCGCAGCAGCGCCGACAGCAGCAGCACGTGCGGGTCGGAAGGCGTGGGACGGGCGGCCGGTGGTGGTGGGGTAGCCGAGCGGCCGGACCGACTCGGACCGGACGGTGACAATCAACCCCGGCCGGAGCAGGAGCGGGAACAGGAGCAGCCGGCTCGGGACAGCAGCCGAAGCAGCAGCATGCCCGTCCGGGTGGATATCGTGCCGCCGCCGCCCAACAACTCCAAACAGCTCGGCGTCACCAAGTCGCTCCTATACAATGGCTCCAAATTTCGCGGCTCGCAGAAATCCAAAGGCAACGCATACGAGGTGGAGGTGGTGCTGCAGGTAAGCGCTGATAGAACAAGTAGAGAATAGTACCTAGGCCATGAAGTATTAACTTCTAGATGCGATTTGTGCTGTTTTGCAGCATGATTGCGTACGCAATATATTTTTACAGGGCTAGTCATTTTTAGAATCTTATCTTAGTCATTATACCAGGCAAGCGCTCGTTCTATTAAGCATGAAAACTATAATTGTTTTTCTTATAATTATCGGGAAACCTTCTGTGTGTAAAAGCTCCATGTAAAAGCCTTGACAATATTAAATTTATTAGACCTTCAACAGCATTGTTCAACGCATTGTCGTGTATTTGAGAAGATTATTCTCGCACGAAGCAACGAATGTGCTACATGTAGAAATTCTATTAGACAAATCTCCCATCCTATGCAGTTTTGTTGCAGTAAACAACATACCTGCTTGCAACTTTCTCACAACACCTTGCCAATCCTTTTCGTCAATCGATAGTGTGTTGCAAAATGAATTCTATTTAATTGCGTTTAGGCAAATACTATAAGACAGAACCAGGATGCGCTTAAAATTCGATTTTTGAACCTAAAATGGAATATATTCAATTCATCCCATTTTTACATTATTAGGGTGTAGTGTTATGCTACAGGTAGGAAGTAACCGAATTAAATTGCCAATAATGCATTAAATTGTATTCGAAAATGTATCAGACATGTTTGAATAACTACAAATAGATTTGTATTGAAAGTGGTAATCCGGAACGGTCAAACTGTTGACCTTTAATCCAAACTTGGCACCTCCGTATGTTGGATTGTACTTTTATCAGATGTATTAATAACGCCTCCTTCCTCTCTTACCAGCACGTCGACGAAGCAAACTCTTATCTGTGCGGATATCTTAAAATCACCGGACTGACGTTTGAATTTCCCACCCTGACGACTTTCTTCGATGGTGAAATCATATCGAAAAAGTATCCCTTCCTGACACGCAAATGGGACGCGGACGAGGATGTAGATAGAAAGCATTTTGTAAGAGCCAATCAGAGGGTTTAATGTCTACCACTGGATGTCATTCTAACTTTGTCTTGTGTGCTTGTCTTTGCAGGGAAAATTTGCTGCCTTCAGTGAGTACCAGAAAACGTTCAACTCGGACGACTTTGACTACGATGCGCTGGCGAAGAGTGACTACGTTTTTATGCGCTGGAAGGAACACTTTTTGGTATGAAGCATGCTTTCAATTTAATTAGCAATAGGATAGTTCGCAATTGTTTGGCAATTGGGAAAATATGGGCCAATTTAGGAAAATTGCTTAGAAAGGGAAAGAAAAAGCTGAATGTGATGGAACTGAACTGTTTGTTTGGCAATTGACAGTTGAAGTTTTCAGATAGAAACTTTTGAAATCTAAATCACAAGTCTTGTTTGTTTTTCACGACATCAGTTTGTTTTTTGCAGAGATTTATACCATTAGCATTTATTTCCAATTTCTTTGAGGAAGTGGGAACCCATTATACTTTTTTTTTGTGTTGTCAAATCATTGCTGTACCCCCCGTTGCCCCTGCAATTTAATGTTGTATGTTTTTCTTTCTTCCCACCTGTGTGCAGGTACCTGATCACAAGATAAAGAACATCAACGGAGCATCATTCGCCGGGTTCTATTACATTTGCTTCCAGAAGTCGCAAGCCGTCATGGAGGGCTACTATTACCATCGCTCCTCAGAATGGTACGCATCCTTCGAACGTTCCCTTCCAAACTTCACCTTCACCTTCACTTACCCGCTTAGTTTCTTTCTTCCCATGTACCTTCCGCACAGGTATCAATCGTTAAACCTTCAGCACGTGGCCGAATCCTGCATTCAAATATACGAGTTTAGATAATTTGTCGCCCGGCAAACACGGACAATGCGCTGACAGTTTGCTGAACGACACGGAACTGGGGAGACAACACCGGTTTGGAGCACAGAGGAATGCCCTCTTAAGGTAGATGAAGCTACAAAACACGGTACAAAACTACCGACAACGAAATATAGAACTGCGCTAGGGGGAGATTGGGGGGGGGGAAGGATGAAGAGCGTCATAGAATTAAGACAAAAGATAGAAGAAAATGGATCCCAACAGAACGGAAGGGTACGGTTGTCACTACCGCTACTAGCACAACGAATAAAATGTCTAGCCACAGGGTTGCCCTATATTACGTAGATATAGCGTTGCTCCATTAATCACGCAGAATTTGCAGCTGCAACCCCGATTGCACCGTTCATAAATATGTTTAATTTTCGATTGGCATGATTTCATTTAGATCCTTGTTGTTGGACATAACCCTGCGCAAAGGCGACGCAACTGCTAAACGTACACAAGTTACACGAAATATTTTAAAACGTAACTTATAAACGCTATTTCTAGAATAATCCAAACAGTTGGTCATGCAAGTTGTTGCGTTTGCGGCTAGATAATTTATGTTCGTAGCGGGAGGAAAGGGTGTGTTGCAAAAACACACACACACAAATAAACTCGAGAGCGCATAAAAATTACCTTTTACAACTGAACTAAAAGTCGAAAGGAAAAGTGTAAACATATTTAACTATTAATCTAAGCCGGAACAGCCGCGTCCAATACCCTTTTGATTTCCTTAGTAAAAAGGTCGATTTTACGGGTTTACAGACCTTCCGTTTTTGGTGTTTCCTCTCTCACTCTCTCTCTCTCTCTCTCTCTCTTACCAGAGCGGAGCTTCCCTTTACTAAGATTGTTGTGCATTACTCGAAACAAAAAAAAAAAAAAAAAAACAAGCAATGTTAGCAGAGGTGGATCATGCAGCAAGGAAGCCCCGCTAGCAAGGAAGCGTTAGTGGAAGTTGTGGAAATAATTGTGCCAATAATCTGCACATCACTTTTTTTTAGTTTACTTCGAACAATTACCGTAAAGAAACAGTGCGTGTATTTTTCATTTCTAACAATTACAACTGTTACTGTTTTTCGCCATTTTTTGTCAGAACAATTTCCTTAAATTTACTCATTATTGCTACGTTTTGCATATTTCATTCAAATTGTTCTGTACCAAATTATTCCGTAAATTGCGTGCGGGTGTGTATGTGTCATATTGCTAACTTTGGTTCTGGGCACCTGTTCTGTTCGGGGCCTCAAGCGACCACTTGGTCCACTCTCCGTGGGAATGATCCGCCTCTGGGTGTTAGTGTATTTTTGGTTTTTCTCGAAAAAATGAAACGCTTGAGTGTAATCTCGCTTCAAAAGGCAATAAACGTTTGGCGTACGTGTGTGAGTGTACGTGTGACACAGAGAGATAAGTGTGCAGATTAAACATTTTTGGAGAGGGTAAAGTTTAGCAAATGGGCGGAAAAGTTTCCGATCGTGGAAAAGTGAAACAAAAACAACTTTGAAAACGGTGGAAGCTCCCAAATCACAGTTAAACACTCGGCTCGGTTTACACAATAGCTACTCTAGTGGTAATTTGTTCTAATCAACCTTGCAGCACAATAATCTGGAGACGATAAACCGGCAAGAAAAAGAGAGAGAGAGGGACATTCTTAACAGAAAATAAAAAAAAAAAACAAAACATAAAAACCGATTGAAACAAAGCGAAATCCCATTTTACATTACAAAACAGAAATAACCAAGTTTCCTCTTGTAAACGCGTTACACTGCTCTAACTTCTTCGTGTTATAATATGCTCCTTCTTGCTTAGGGAAAGGTAGCAACGACAAAAAAAGAGACAAACTCAGATCGGACGGGAAAGTAATCAGCGACGCTGTCGAGCCAATCAAACGAAAATAAATTAAAACAACAAAAAAGCGCTGTAACTATTGAAAAGACTGTAACGGAAGCATAAACAAAAGAAAACGCTGTGCTGTGGGTGGTGGCAGTGACTGTGACGCTCTCTGGGCGGTGTCGGGCTTGGCACCGCTGCAAACAAGCAGGTTGTTAGAAAGTAGCCAAAAGCAAGAAGCAGCAAGCTCGCGATAAGTTGCGCTCCCGAACCCACTGTCCGGGTGGGGTCGACCTCGCTAGCATTATCGTAGCAGGCTAGACACAAAAGGGTCACAACGAGCAGTAGCAGATCTGCGCTGGGGGGGGGGGGGAGGCTGGCCAGACAAAGGCGCAATGTAATGCAGAAATGATAGACGGCGCCTACTAAGAAAGGCGCAACACATTTTGATGAGCAATATTAGGCAATATCCCCCCCCCCCCAAAAAAAAGAAGAGGTAGGTTGATAGAGAGATCCACCATGATAGGAGTTTTGGGGAGCGTAAAAAAATGTAGGAAGTGTAAAGATAAGCGCCCGCACACACAGGATCCTTACCGAGATATTGATACCGTTGGAGAGGTTTAGTAATGGTTTTAGTAATCTTTGCGTCCATTCTTCTTTGTTTTTCAATCAACCATCAGGCAAAAGTGCGCCGTAAATGGGAGAGGTCATGTACGTTTCCATGATACCAAAACTTGGACTGTCATCTTCGTCCCGCTCTTGCCCCACTCGTTATCTCCATTCGCGATAATCGAAACCAACAAGCGATAGATTGGCTAGTCGAGCGTCTGAAAAAGTATCTTACATAATCGTGCAATGTAGTGTGTGCGTAGTTACCCGAACACCTTCACCCCCTGCGTACGTTTGAGATTGTGCCCTTCTTTACCCCGCGCGCGCTCTATAAATAGCTCTCGTTTGGGGTGTGTGTAATCTATCGTTTAATTTATACTAAAAAATCTACCATATACTCATCAACAATGCGCAAGGAAACTTGAAGCTGTACGTATCTTATTTGCTTTTGTTCATAGTTCCGTAGCTCTCCTCAAAACCTAAGGGATGTGCAGGTAGTCTGCTCGGCGCAGAAAGGATTTGCAGAATTAATTTCGACAAAACAGAAACATGTACACGCGTGTGCAAGCCTCTTCCGCTAGACAAACAAAAACAAAAAAAAAAACAAAACGGCCGGTGTACGCTACAAACAATGCTGTGCTTGCGGGGTGTGACACGGTGGGAATCACGGTGTGTGGTGGACTGTTTTAGGGAGGAAGAAAAACTTATTGTAAAGAAATATACATACTAATGGGCGGAAGGAGTAAACGAGTACATCGGTTGGTTGTTGTGGTTGTTCTGCTTCTGCTGAGCCGACTGTACGATGGCGGTTGTTGGTAGATTTTTCGATGACCACCCGGTCCAGCTCCCAAAGGTGCGACGAGGTAACAAGGTGGCTCCACTTCTTGCAATTGTTTTCATTTAAACGTTTAACATTTTTGTTTTATGTTAACATGTTTACTTCAATGTTGATATTGCACTTTCTACGCTGAACCTTTATGATTAACGCGTTTAGATTTTTTGCGCTATAGAGAGTTTGACATTTTTTAATAGAACTTTTCACATTTAGTATTGCAATTTTATTTAACCACAATCATTACTTTTTTTTACCTTTAATGCACGACTTACCGTTTATTCGACTACAACGAATTCAATTCTTCCTGGGCACTATTTTAACGTCACACACACTAAACTATATGCTACTGTTTTTATTTCCTCTCATTCATTCTTCAATTCCTTTGAATTCAATTTCATGTCCATTGGTCAAATAAAGCATTTTCTCAAACTTTCACGTAACTAAACTAAACTACTTAACTTAACATTTATAGCGAGCTTAACACGGAACTGTTCCATTACATATGGTCTGGTCTGGTCAGTCTATCTTAGGTACCAACAGTAGTTCAGGTCGGAGCTGCGTATGCTCTACACTTGATGCAACCACTGAGTGGAATGTCCGGTTTACGTTAAAAAGTCAACAAGCTCGCAGTTACATCTTCTCTATATAATGTCAGCCCTCGTTTGGGGCTTTTAAGAGGGCGCAAAAATACAGTGTCCATAGATGATTAACGTAAGGATCTAAGGAGTTTGGAGAGCTGCCGGTAGAAATCGTAGAAATGCTCATATTATTGTTCTTCAATTTTTTATTATGATTTCATTGGGTTTGAGGATATAAGAGGTCTTTTCAGGTTGCTCTAAATGCTTGCCTATTCACTCGGCCCATAGATGTACCTGTTCCAGCTACTTAATACTTTCTTAGTGCAGTACCAGTGTGCTACTAAAAACCACGTAGGGCTTCAGTGTCGATTGTGATCGTTCCGTTAAAAACACGGTTTCGTCCTTAAAAGCCTCCCGCGTCCTCTAGCCACAGGTCGATGCAGTAGTATACACTGATTTCAAGTCTCGCTTTGATGGCGTTCCCAATCCTGTATAGGTATCATTCAATCTTGTGTTGTCTGGCAATGTTCAAATACTGTCCGACACCCTATTCTGCTTGAGCCATAGGTCCATATTGATCGATTAGAGCACGTGCAGAGATTGTTCCACGTGGTGTTACCACACAGGTTCCTTGCCCTTGTCCTTCTTATGTGAAATTAGAAATGCATCTCAATAACATCACCATCAAATATTTAGATTTCTTCATCTATAAGGGAAATAATTTCTTTAAAATAGCAAATAAAAATTAAACAATCAAACTGATTACATTGGATCCAATTAACAGCGTGACATATATTTCTCTCTCACGGTCTCACTTACACTAGATTGCATTGTTTAAAAAAGATATCGCCACTGACTTCATTTTTTTAGCTGCATTTGGAAGAAGCTGAGCTCTAAACACACAAAATCTCAGCAGAATAGCTGCCCTTCCATTACCTCACTAGTAGTAGCTTGCGTTGAAGGGTAGCGGTACACGTAACATAATGCTTATTTTTAAAACAAATAAGTTTCTCGCTAGCTGGTAAAGATAGTGTTCGAAAGCTTCTCACCTCGGACACGGAGGAAGAATGTGAAAAAAAAACAAACAAACAGAAAACTTGTGATTTCTTGATCGGGGAAGCTGCATTAGATTGATTTGATGAGTGTTGACGTATCGCGCTGGCCGCGGCTGATCGGGCTCGGCTGAAGGATGCCACCGGTTGCCAGTGGGTGCGTTACGCGGACCGGTGTGCTGGCGGCTTCCGGTGCCGTCGCTTGCTGCTGCTGCTGCTGCTGCTCGAGGAAGGTAAGACACTCGCGGAAGCCGTACAGAAACTCGTCCGCATTCTCGGCGGTAAACACCATCGGGGGCTTTAGCTTGACGACGTTATCGTCCGGACCGTCGCTGCTCACCAGTATCCGGTGTACGGTTTTCATGCGCTCGACCACCGCCTTGGCGGCCCGCGTTGCCGGCAGCCGGCGTGCCCGGTCCGTCACCAGCTCGATGCCGACGAACAGGCCGGTACCGCGCACATCGCCCACGAGCGCGTACTCGTACGCCAGCGCCTTCGACTGCTCCAGCAGGTAGCGGCCGACGCGCAGCGCATTTTCCTGCAGCCGCTCCTCGTCGATGACGCGCATCACCGCGTTCGCAATCGCGCAGGACACAGGATTTCCGCCGTACTGCCGCACCGGAAAGGAGGAGGGAAACACTGACGTTTGAAAATGCTCAAGCGACCGCCCGCCGACAGCAAACTTACGGTGTTAAAGTAGCAGACGCCGGTGGAAGCGAAACTTTCGGCAATCTCGGGCGTTGTTACCACCGCCCCGACCGGGTGACCGTTGCCCATCGGCTTCGCCACCGTCACAATGTCCGGGATGATGCCGTGCGGCTCGAACGCCCAGTAGTGCGTACCGATCCGCCCGAAGCCAACCTGCACCTCGTCCGCAATCGTTACACCGCCCGCCTTCCGGACCGCACTGTGAATCGACCAGGAAAAAAAGGAAGCACTTTAAGCTCAGTCCGTACGGAGGGTGCCGGTGGCTGCACTTACTCGTACACCTTCTGGAAGTAGCCAGCCGGCGGTATGATCTGCCCGCCGCAGCTCTGCAAACTCTCCGCAATGAAGGCGGCGACGCCGGTCGGGCTGCAGTCGAGTATGTGCTGCACCTCGTCCACGTACAGCTGGCCGAGATCCGTGCCCTCGGGATAGTCGCAGTCCCGGTACTTGCCGCGGTAGGTGTCCGGGCAGGGTGCCTTTTGTTAAATGGGCGCACCGGAAAAGGAGGAAAAAAGTGTGAATGAGTGAGTGAGTTACAAATCTTTGCAAGAATCTTAACAAGAAATTGACAAGAGTTTTTTTGGGACATCTCATTTGTGAACTAGCTCACTCATCGCCTCACTCTGGAGTTTAATAACTTTTCGAGAATCAAATGACAACTCAGAGTTACTAAACTCCTGACTGAGTTAATTAACAGTGAGTGAGTTCCGATTCAGCACGAAGAGTTCGCACATTCAGCGTGATTAAACTCTTGAAGAGTTACAAGGAGTGCATGTGAGACATGCTATACACTTGTCTAACTCATCAACTCTGCGTAGCATAGCGCAAGCGAGTTCTTACCACGTGCACAAAGTTGGGCTTAGGATCGCCGCCAGGCTGGTTGAACTTGTACGGCGAGATGTCCATTACGGCCGAGACGTGACCATGGTAAGCGCTGGTAATTAAAAACCGAAAGAGAAACGAAAAAGGTTTGTTAGAAGAAGAAACAAGTCCTGAAACCCAACAAGAAACAGCGGGCGGGACGAAACTTACTGATCCAGCGTGATCACCTCGTGGCGTCCGGTGTGCTGGCGGGCGAGCCGCAGCGCCAGATCGTTCGCCTCCGAGCCGGAGTTGACGAAGTAGCAGACGGACAGGTTGCCGGGCATCTTCTGCGCGAGCGTGCGGGCACACTGGACTAGCTCGTCGTGCAGGAAGCGATTGTTGGTCGAGAGTGTGGCGAGCTGGCGCGTCCCGGCCTCGACCACCTTCGGATGACAGTGTCCAACTGTGGGTGTGAAAGTTTGGGGAAAGGGGGAAAGGGGGAGGGGTGGGGGGGGGGGTTGAGGTAGGAAGAAGAGGTATGGTCATCAACCTCCGCTCCAAAAACTGGCATTTCGGAATCGCACTTTCCGCACCTTCTTAGGCGGTTTTGTTTTGTTTCTTTGCTCAAAGTCACCACGAGTGTTTGGGGAAAATAGGCCACCTTCCTTCCAAGGTGGCATTGGAGTGATTGCAAGATCGGAAAGACCAAGAGCCCACCCCAGCAATCATTAGGGCTGAGTAAAAGCTACAATCTTAGCAGCGTGATGGAGTCCACGTGGAGTCCACTCCAGTCGGCTTGGAACGCAAAGGTTCTTCGGCGCCCTGTTTGCCCTGTTAGGCTGCGAGCGAGGCATAAAGACGTCTTCAACGGCAAAAAACACCGATAACCTCGCCCAGGTGCCGTCCGGTCTGACCGATAAGCTTCTCCCCTCCTCCGAGAGGGTGCTCTCGAGATGGCCTCGTTTTCTTCCACCCGGCTGTTTACTTTGCTCGGGCATTCTTTGGGATCTTTGATAAGTAGCTCCATGCAGCGTCATCGTTCATCGGGTGTCCATAAGACATTAGGCAAAAAGGGGTAGGGAACGGGGTTATGAAGGGGGGGGGGGGGGGGGGGAGATGTAGAGCGAACGCGCTCACGCGATTAGCTGCCCAGATGCCACAATTCTATCGGCCCGGCAGCACGTGAACAACCCGTGAGACGGTCCCGTGCATGCGCGGACCCGAACGAATGACGGGAGCGTGCCATTCAATATTCCAATGTGCCATGCCGCGTTTGGTGACTTGCTTACGACACTAGAGCGCTTTCCACTCACCGTGCGCAACGTTGTTGATGCAGTCGAGGTATCGTGCGCCCTGCTCATCGTACATGTACTGGCCCTGGCCGCGCACTATCTTCAGCGGATCGGTGCGATAGAACAGCTGGCAGGATTTGCTGACGGGAAGAGAGAGAGAGAGAGAAAGAGCGAAAGAGAAAAGGAAGGAAGAACGTATTAACAGCTCCACTGTAACTAGTTTTGATTGGCGAGCGTGCACGTGTGGACGGAAACCGATCGAGGATCGCATCCCCCCTGCCCCCAAAATGGCTCCCTGCCAACGTTCTCTCGGCCACGTTCAAGTGCGCCGATGATGCCGAGGATGATGAGGCAGCTTTCTGCATTCTCTCCCTCTCGCTCGCGCGCGCACGAGTTTATCTCACGGCAGGATTAAAAGGCTGCATACTTACACGGCGACGTTCGTGCCTTCTCTTCACCCTATCCCCAGAATCCCCCGTCGCCATTCGGTCATGCCGAAGGCGCGTGGCTTTCCAACACGTCAAGCGTTGACGACAGAGCGCCCCGCTCCCAGCAGCACACGCACACGTTTTCTCTTGAGTTGTGCAAAACAATATAATCTACCTCAACTAGATCATCGCCGTCCCTGTTGATCGGTGTCATCATCGCGACGACACCCTCTAACAAGCACAACAAACACCGCCGACGCAAACGTGGGGAAGCAAACAAATAAATTAAGGACTAAAATGGCCGCAAACAAGGCAAAAGTAAACAGCCTCGCGCGTAAGCCGGAGCTCCGACCGGCTGCGGCTGTTGCTGCTTTGCGGCTGCTCAGGCAGGGCGGTCGCACTAGAGAGTGGAGTGGACAAAGGGGCTTGCTAAACGAACCAGCACCAACTCGAATGCTCGAGCTCTGTTGAACTTCAAATCTTTTTTGTGACAAAACCCCAGATTCAGATTGTTTTTAGACACAGAGTTTAACTTATTGTTGAGCCTTTTTGGGTTTTCTATGCCATTCGCACCATCCTGTCCCAGTCTTACCGCCTCTAACAAGCTGTAGCGTAAGGTACGTATTTTTTGTTTCTTGGTTACTGTCCTAATTAACTGCTGTTTTTTTTTTGCTGTTGTTACTTTAAAGTTGCCTGGTCCTTATCGGACCGGTTGTTGTTGCAAACAAGTATTTGTTCGGTTATGGTTTAGTTTAAGAGTCTATTTTATAAGTTTTGTATAGCGCTAAAGGCAAACAAATTGAATTAATAATTACACATAAAACAAAAAGGCAAAAACCCTCTCATCTGTCACTCAAATGAATATTTTTTAAAGAAATGATACCAACCGATTTCAACACCACAAGGCAAACAATTCTACCATCTAATCTATTGTTATTGTTTCTCATGAAAATGTTGCCTTTTTTATATGTGGTATTTCTTGAACATTTCCCGACACCAACCATTTTTAATTTGACCTAGATTTGACCAAATTTTAATTTGATTAAGAAAAATATGAATAAAGTTAAAGTGATCTTGTTTGATAATTTGGAAGGATTGAAGCTGCTTAAGCGCTGCTTAACCGTGCCGGGACGATCCAAAGCAGTGCGCTGTTTAGGACGCTCGAACGAGGCTGCTCAGAACACTGCAAAAAGAGCTACCTGGGAAGGTAGTGCCGTGCCCGAGAGTATAGGCCCACCCAAAATCGACCTCACCATCGAAAAGGGACGGTATTTATTTCTGTTGTACTTTTCTTTAGTTTACCAGCCAGGGGGAAGGAGGGAATAAAAATAATTTCACCGTGAGAGGCGCACAAATTCTCACAAGCTCGCCCGCGCCCGTGTGTCCCTGGCTTTGACCGTGAATTTCTCGTTTGTTGATTGTTTGCTTTTTTTCCTCAGTAGCTGCTCAGCAGAAGAAAATAAACGCCAGAATTCCACCCACCTCCCCTCCTCCCGAAACGGTGTCTTTCACACAGAGGTGAGACAATCGAAGTGGGCCAGATCTCGGACTGTCTGTTCGTGACATTGCCGTGTGTCACCTGGCCTGGCCGATTCCCTTTACACCGTCTTCCCGTTTAGGGCACGTGCTGTGCGTCCCTTTTTCGATTTCTTGGCAGACTTGACGTTGGCGCGACCTTACACAAACCCACCCTTTCCCGTCCCACTGCCGTTAGGTAATCTAGGACATGCGGCCAATGCCGGGATGCTCAGGATCCGCACACCACCGCCACTTACCCGATGTGTTTGTTGCGCAGTTTGATTGTGTCCGATTTGGGCATCGCTTCACACGCGTCCTCCATTGCTGCTGGCAAACCGGCACTCGCGGCTCTCGCACGGGACAGGGAAAATCGCACCGCAAACGGACGAACGTTGCTAATAGCGCCGACACGCCGACAGGGACGACAGTCACCCAAAACCAAAACGGTCCACCAACACAGCACAGCTGGGGGCGAGCGAGCGTGCGCACGTGTGCGTTACGGGGCTGAGTGTGACACCGCGGCACGGTCGGTTGTGTTCCGGGGCCGAGAACACCGAGGCGGCGAACGATAACGTCAGACTGAGGAGTCGCAGCCACCGTGCGGCACTATTTGTACTCGCCAAATTGACGCGCGCGCTCACTGCTGTGAGCTACGCCCGACGAGGGCTTACGACCTCGGCCCGTTCGTGCATTGTGCTGCGCGTCGCCACTTCGCCCCACCCGCCATATCCCACCGCTCAGCTGTTCTATCTTTCTTTTTTTCTTACAGGCCGCTCCCGGTTCTTTCCCTGCGATCAGATGTCTGCTCTTCTTAAAGGGGGGACGTCCATAGATAGCGTAGCGCTCCTGGGTTGAGGGAATAGGATTGCCCTCGATGAAAGCCATTCCATAACAGCGGGCTCTAATTATTTTCTGTGGCAGCTGTCGTTCAAAATACAATTATTTTATTTTATTTAGGAACGTATGTAGGAAATCTGAATATGAGGGGCTCGCATATGAAAGAATCCTCGTTGTCGTAGAAATTTTATATACGACCCACCCTTTTTGAATATGAGTAACCTCTACAAGATAGAATTGTGAAGTTCCTGCAAGGAAACATTCTTCTGCAGATAGTTTGAAACAATCGTTTAAAAACAATCGTTTAACCAGACATTAATCGCAGTGTTACGCAGAAAACTGTACATAAATTACCATTGCCAGTTAATTCTGTTAATCACATGCATGGTTCTGCACTTACTAGAGTTGTCAAAGCTCGCTGTGGAAGGTCCAATTTTTCATTCTCCTATCTACTTCGGACAGAGGAGGCGTGGTAGGCTCAAGTTGAGGTGGGAGGATGGCGCTGAGGCGTCCGCCATCAAGGCCGGGATAACGGATAACGGAGGCAGACGACGGCGCGAGACCGTGAGCGGTTTCGGAGTTTGTTGCAGCAGGCGAAGACCGCGAAGCGGTTGTAGCGCTCGATAAGTAAGTGAGTAAGAATCAACTTTGAGCGAATTAGTAACATAACGGTTCTGTTAATAATCAATTTAATATGTTTTCATACAGTTATTATGAACGAAATCTTTATAACAGAGAATTTGAGAGAAGTCCCTTGGGTTGTGTTTTGTATAGGTTTCACTGTAGTACACAGCGCAAGCTGTTGTGCTTTGTGAAGGGCCCGATGTGCTTTTTCTTCATAAGCAATTTTAAAAGAATTCTCAGAATGAAGGTATCGATCCTGGTGGATACTAAATAAAGAAGAATCCAACTATCAAATAGTACGATCCGTACATGGAGCTAGCTACAACGTCTACAACATTGTCTAGCTTCCTCGTAAGCTCAGCTGGCCTTCCAGCTCGAAGCTAAAACGAATGGTTGGGCTACTTTTCGAAATTTGCCTTCCGACTACTCATAATCAAGAAAAAAATTATTCAAAGCTTCTACTCAAGAAAATAAAAAGTACTGCAAATCGTTGAATTCGGCCTAGAAGAATCTAATCAAAAGATTACGATGATACAGTCGCCACTGTTATCCCGTGAAAGGTTTAAAAGAAATGGAAATAGTTTTAACATACCATTACTTTAGACTAGTTTTAGATTGGAATAATTCGAATTTATGAACAATTGGTACCGTTGGAAAGCGGGGCAAGCAATCCACACGCGCAGAAATAATCAGTCACATTCTACCGAATGAGTTTGTTTTTGATGTGAAATTTTGTTCGAATACCTTTTGAATGTTCTAATTCATGATGGCATTATTCTATTATATGACTGGCTGTAATGTTTGCACCCTGCCAGCGTACATTTTAGCCCTTTCAATGATGCAATGATGAACCATTAGTTCAATTGAGAAGGTCACAAATTGTTTGTGTTTTATTTTCTCGTTAGGGAAAGGGCAGGTCTTGATCGATATAGGTTATTGTACCAGAAAAATAATACTACAACAAAATAGTTAGAGGTTTAATGAAAACTCGAGCATCGCACTTTAAAACCAGCATAATAGAGGAAATACTAAAACACGTTGAAACGAAGTCGTTAAACCGAGTAATTTCAATTCATATTTTGTGAATCTTTTTTTAGTTCCAATACATAGACTTTAGCTATTTGCATAACGTTTTTATTATAATTGAAAAATCCTGTATAATTTAGCGTTACGTAATTATTGGAAGACCTCTGTGTTAAAGCACTTTATCTCGCGTCTACTATCTCTCTTTCTCTTGCTCCGCTGTTCTTTCTCGCTTTTTCTCTCACTCTCCTGCTTTAGAACATGTTTAGGGTACAGGGATGATGTGTGTGTGTGTGTGTGTGTGTGTGTGTGTGTGTGTGTGTGTGTGTGTGTGTGTGTTTGTGTGGAGCTTCTCGCCCACTCACCCGCCCTGGGTTTCCACGAGAGATCCAGCGGGGCAAAAAACAACGAACCCTTATAATGGCCGGTTTTGTATGGAGGCCTTGCCCACTTGTAGGACTCGAAGACCCGGTCCCCGCCTTGCCTCTCCCGCTGGGAGAATGGGGAAGTCGAAAACCACCCCACGCCCGCCCTCCAGTTAGCACCAAGGACCTGCCCCAGGGCAGGACCATTGTCCAGCACAGCCTGTGTCGACCGCCATACCCCCACCCCCCAGTCAGGAACGCCCCAGAGAGTGATTGACAGGTGCGGCAGGGAAGGGCCGGGCAGATCACGGCGGCTTAAAAAGAGTCGTCGTATAGATACCCGCTCTCGCTGGGCAAATAAGCAACAGCGCTTATCAACATTACACGCTGCTTTCTTTCGTTTTTTTTGCTCTCTCTCTCTCTCCCTTCGTTAAAACTGTTGTCGTTGTTATTTGAGTGGTTTTGTTTGATGCCCTGGCCAATGTGCAGCGGAAACACTGAGCCATACCCCTCCCCAACCCGTCTTCTCCTTGCTACTGTCACTGTACTGTACAACACAAACAACACATTAAGTACAGCGAACATCTCCATCAGTTTAGTGATAAGTGCGCCTCAAGCGCAAGAGCGTGGGCTCCAACGCGATGTAACTATGGCGCAGACGCAAACGGGCGGCCTCCGGCGATATTTGCGATGCTTGGTCAAGGAGGAAGCTCGATAGTACAAAAAAAAAATGGACCCGTACAACCTAATCGGCTACCTCATCGCTCGGCTCAATAGGTCAGATGTTACGTAAGGCAACGAGAGTGGCAGATTAACCGCCCGCCAGTTGGGCCTGTTCCCAATCGTCGACGCGGTGCGATCAGGCCAATCTATGGGAGAACGGAGCCGAGCCGTGCTTAATGAGACAGTAAAAATAGGTGACCCATGATAGCGGTGCGTACAGCTCGACAGCCCTGCGAACGTCAGCAATCTGTCTGACCCTGCTTGAACCGCTCGGGAACGCATCTGGAGGCCGGTTTCTGCCTGACATTAGCATCCCGATCCCGTCCCGCAACGACTCGCTGACGGGCTTAGGTGAAGATTTAGCTCGAAATTCCCTTCAGCTGCACCACCACGCGGCTTCGTCGACTGCGTGACTGTCACAGCCGTGTTTTCGCAAGCACAATTGCGTTCAATCAACATTCATAAATCGTGAGATAAATAGGGCAACAGCACCCGCGCAGCAGGACTCAAGCTAACCCGGCCGTCCTGGTGCGCCCCGGTCCGTCCCACTCCGCGCCAGCTATCGGGGGGAGGGTATAAATAAAAACCGCACAAGGCGAACCAGGTAAATATTTTTACGCGCCACCCACGCGACACTGCCCCCCCCCCATCTCCTTTGCACACGCATGACGGTGCACAATTTGCATCGGTACAGAAGGCGAATTGTCCACCGCCCAGCTGCGGTGCCACCGCGTGGCTAGAAGCGTGACAGGCAACGATTTTAACACTGCTTGTAGATTTTAAAGGTGGCTAACTCGTACAGATAGCCTCGGAGTGCGGCAGATTCCAGCAGAAAATTACCAATTGCGAGTTGAAGAAAGGAATGATGCAGAATGTTGATATTATCGCAAAATAAGGCAAAACGTAGAACTGGAAACTGTTAGAATTAGTTAGTGGAATTGAGATGCATCAGACAAGGCGTTGATATTGTCAAAAGTTACGAATTACTGAGATATCAATTTGAGTCTTGTAGTTGCAGTTGCTATGCCATACTATTTTGAGATACTCCAGAATTTGTTCCATTGAATTAAAGATCTTGGAGTCCACCTAACGACGCCCAAGATCATGACAACCATTTTTGGCTAACTAGACTTATCAATTACACCGTAGCTGGATAGTCCGGATGGGACACTCGCAGCCTTTGGTAACAAAATTTGATTCAAAGATAAGCATTACTGGACCAAGCTTATTATTTTTTGTTTCAATGGCACCAAAATCCTGTATCCCAGCTGCTGCTTCTGTTCCCAAACCTATCATAGTTCTTGATTCAATACTGCACCTTTTACAAAACCTATCCGTATTGATCCGTAGCATTACTTTGTGATGGAGTGATGGAAGCTGATAGTTCAAGGAAGGAACCTTAATTATCGGAGCCCTGGCAGCTGTTGGACAGGTCTTTTTACGGTTTGGAGCCGATAAACAACATCGGTACAACTGGTCGACGACTAGCAAGATTCTGAGTACAATTCAGGATTCGTTGGGATGTGAGTTTGTGGCGATTCCGTGAGTGCCTTTCCAACATCACACTACATCTATCCCGGAACCGAACTCAAGCTGCTTTCGGCTCTTGTACTGTTCTTGCAGATCACCCCAATTTATCTTTTAACTCCTAGCGGGACTGTTTGCACTGTTTGATACACCAATTGTAGACTTAAAATTAGTTTACATTTCTTGGCTTTGTTTTAAACGCAATCGCAAAAAGAAGCCATCAACCTTAAAACTCAAACAAAATGTGTTTGCTGGCGGTTTCTCTTCGATGATGGCTTCCAACCCAGTTGGAGGTGAACAAGTTCTCGGGGACCAGCAGCCATTCGGTTGTGTCAAAAGCACTGCGGGCCACACTTTGAAACCGAATGGCTAACATTAGACTTGTTAGCATCTTGGTAACGTCGTCGCCGTTGGGTCGTAACCGTAATTCAATTTCGATTTTATTGATACTTGTCACCGATTTCAATCAAAGCTCCACCTCCGTACGTAAATGTGGTCGTTCCGATAAGCTATCTTCAACATTGCTAGTTTCGCAGACGACAAATCTAGGGCGTACATCAACAACAGTAACCACATGGGACATGTTACTAATCAGATTTTATTTGATTATATGATGGTTCCAACTTTACGCCGTTAAATTCCAATTCCTTAAATTCGTAAAATACATTCCACCTTTTTAAAGGTTACTTCAATTTGCTTCTAGTTGTTCTATGGACTGAAAAGGATCTGTCTGTCCTTCTTAGTTGTTTTACAGAGGAAGCAGAGGAGAGGGCCTCCACATCCTTCTTCACTATCTTGTCTATTAGCTGAGGCGTTGCTTTTACTAGCGCAACTCTTGTATAGCTTACCTCCAGATGTCTCATGGTTTAAAAATAAAGCTTTAAACCCATTTTAGAACATCTTCCTCTCTAAACATCAAGCGCTTGACATAAACCTTATTGAATATTGCGATACAAGAATTATTTCTTATAGATGCGACGTGTTTGCTCCGACTGCAGGACGTCCACCAGGTATTCTATCGACTCATTCAACTCAGCTTGAGTTAATAAGCAGTCCGGAGATTTTGCGGAGTCCCCAAGGCTACCCGTGATTGCGCTTCGTCGCTGTCCTGCATCTTTCACCAAACATGTGATTTATTCCTGCATGCATTCATCCTGCAATTGAAAACAAATTTGCTTACATTTTCTCAAGCGCAAAAAACAAACCGCTGAAAAGAGAGCACCAGCGAAACAGGCGGCTTCATTTATCCATTACTTTCCTAGTTCGTTTACTTTTATTTTGCCCTCATTTTATTTTACGCCTTTTGCTTCACATAAGACACATTTCAAATCCACTTGCAACTGGAGATACCATTAATAATTATGCACACACTGGGCGATTAGCCCAACGCCCGCGCTAGCACGTGGCATGCGTTTGCTGCTGCCGCTTTTGTTTGTTTTAATTTTTGTATTTCTGCTTTTCTTTTGTTGCTGTAGTAGTTGCATATTCGAACGGATGATGCGGGAAGATGTTACCAGAAGAATAGGAGACCCGGAGGGACAAGGGGTAAGGAATGAAGCGGAAAGAAGAAGAAAAAAACAGAGAGGGTAAAGTAAAGGTCAGCTACAAAACAGAAGGGACACAGTATGCACATACACTGTTCCCCGTTCTGGTGAGGTGCCTAAGATATTTAAGTGTGTAGCTATGAGAATGAGGGAAGGCGGGGAGGGAATGGGGTAGGGTTGTATAATAATATCGATAGTTATATATTTTTTTCTCTTACAAACTACAATGCTAAGGGCGCATTTTTAAAATATGTGTCTGTGTTTTGTTTATCTTTTTTTAATAACTTTTCCTTCTTTACACACTCTGAGCGGTTCTTTCTTTCCCGCCGAGAGGGTTTTCCCCAGCCCTCTGGCTGGGAGTGTTGGTACCGTAATGGGGGGAAATGGGTGGTGTGGAAGTAGCGAAGGACACGTACACATACACCTAGAACTGCTTCACCTTCACTGCTATCTGCTTTCTGAGTTTTGCTATTGCTTTTGCGAACGATTGTTAAGGTGACAGTAACGACGAGCCGCTAGTCCGTGTGTGTGTGTGTGTGTGTGTGTGTGTGTCTGTGCGCGTAGGTGTGTTTGAGTGTGTGGGTGGGCAATTATAAAACATAAACCAAAACACAGAGACATCCAACAGACAATCAAAGCGGAAATTGACACGCCGGCCTACAAACACATACACACACACGCACAGGGGGCTCAATGTGCAGGATCAGAGAGGTAGGGACGCGCCACAACAGACGGAGGGTCCCGCACAGGATTGCTTTTCCGGTTTCTTTCATTCGTGTAATGCGTTGTTGGACTCTTTTATCACATTAAGCCCAGAGCCAGCAAGGGGGAGGAGACGCCGGCGCCTGGGGGCATGTGTATATATATTGTTGTTTGTTTGTTGGTTTAGTTTTTTTTTGTTTTGTTTTCTGTAGTTCTGCTTCTGTATTTTTTTTTTGTTGCTTTTTTTTCCTCACCGTCTCTCTCGCTCTCGCGCTCTCAGTTTTACGTGGTTTTCTCATGATTTTTTTTTGTTAAAAGACACTTTTTAATTCTTACTGCTTTTCGCACTCTTTCGCTACTTTATCTACCTCTGTTTTTTTACTCTTAATTGCTACATCTCTTCTGTCGTCCTATTTCACATGTCTTTCCCCGATTTTCCACACGGTGTAACGCGCGCTACTGCAATAGATCGGGATTTGTGTGTGTTTTAGGTGTGAGAATGTGCGTTTTCGATTTCCCTACTTTCTGCGGTTCGTGGCCCACTCAACCTCCCCCCTCCCCCTCCCCTTCCCTTTCTCCATCACATGCACATACACACACACAAACACACACGCACCTCCCACCTTAGAAAGATGCTGATTTTATTTCTAGTCTGTATGTTACGTGTAAACTTAGCGTTTTCGCCTTGCTAGGATATAATTTATGTTTTCTTGCATTAGTGTGCGTTTTTGTGTGTGTAAGTTTATGTGTGTATCTGTGTGTGTGTACATGTTTTCCGCCTACCTAACCCCCTTTCCCCTTCTCCTTTCCCTCAACTAATCACACGTGTCTGTGTGTTTATTTGTTTATGACTTTAATCAAAAAATGAGATCTATACAAAAAGTTCGAGTTGGCGGAGCATTCACCGCTTCCCCCCCTTCTCGCCACCAGTTTTTCCCTTCCACCTACCGTCCTCTTACCCTTACCTGTGCACACACCCACACAAGTACTTGCTCGGACACCCACATACACGCACAGACACGAGACACACTGAGAACGTTTTTCTTTAGTAATGTTAAATCTTTCGCTTTTAAATACTTTAAAAAATTGCCCCTCCCTACAACCGCCGTTTTTCCACAGCAGAGAGAAAGTTTGGAGCTTTCTCTCTCCCTCCCTCTCTCTATCGGTCTACTGTAACTTGTTGGATGCTTTTTAACTCTTGAATAATTTCCTCAACACACCACACGTTGTTGTTCATAGTTTAAGAGATGCCATTTCGTTCCATAATATCGCTCTCTCTCTCTCTCTCTCTCTCTCTCTCTCTCTCTCTCTCTCTCCCCCCTCTCTCTATCGTTCTCTTTTCCCTACAAATCTTCGGGGCTATAGTTTTTGTTCACTCCTCTCTAGCACGAAGTTTGTTTGAACGCTTGCTAAGATCCGAGTAGATTTTGCAATCTCCAAAAAAAGAAAAAAAAAAGATGTTTCGACGATAGACGCTCTTTTACATGTTATTGCGATTAATATAGATATTGCGTTATTTTTCGCTATTACAAATGTTTCACCTCTTTGTTATATGTTGTATATATATAAATATTTATATATAGAGAACGTTTGCTTACTATTTTCCCTCTTAGTATATGCATTTTCTTTTATCTCGCCATCTCAACCTTCTCTCGATGTTGCTCTGTGTTGGTATATGTGATTTGGGTTATGTGAGGGTAGAGGGTGGAGTTGTATTGTTTTGCGCTTCTTTTTGTGTCTTTTCGATTTAATAGTTTCCAACACATCCTCCTTTTCCCGTTTTTTTGTATGTTTGTGTGCACCAACGGACGCATGGGGCCGAAAGTGACGAAAGGGAGAGGAGGAGAGATGGTCATGAGAGACAAACAATACTTTCTCTTGTATTTAATCCATTCAACTAAGAAACGTTTAAACTAAGGCGAGCTAGTCGCTTTACAAAGAGATAGAGAGTGAGAGAGAGAGAGAGAGAGGACAAACGAACAATGGTGTGTACAGAGGGAAACGCTTTTCGACAGTGAGATAAAATTGGGCTAATTAATCGCATGAGAACAAGCCGAAACTAATACGTGACTATAGCTTCGAAACTATTCCTCATCTCATTGTCTCCCTTTTCCAACAGCTATGCGGAAGTTTGCTGCCAAAATCAAACATTAAATTCGAGACAAAGAGAGAGAGAAAAAGAAGCGTATAACTATTAAAAATGGGTCTTCCTTACACGACGCAACGAACTCAGTGTAGTTGAAAGATTCAGTTCTGGGTGCATTATTCTCCTCCCTTTCTCTCTCTCGCTCCCTTTACTTGTCTCTTTCTTGTCCGCGAACAACAACAATTGAAATAGTTGGTTAGTTCTTATTACAAGTGACAAAAAAAATCATAACTAAGTGAGAGCACTAATCATTCCTGCATGCTGCAAGTTCCACAAGAGCTCGTGTGTAAACGCGCACACACATCAGCTTTCATTCCGTGAGTATGCCTTACGGACGAAAAGATGAAGTGGAAATGGAAAAACAAAATTCATACATATTTAATTTATAGCGAAAAACAAAAACTATAGTACATTTTTATACAGACGGTAAAAAGGACGCAGATCCAAATTACCGAGATATGGGTGTGTATGTGTGTGTGTGTGTGTGTTTATCAAGACAAACCTAATGTGCTTTTCCTAGTTGTTTAATGTAAATGAATTTAGCACAAAAAAAGAAATACATACATATATATCGACTGTCTCTCTCTGTCTCTCTCTGTGGCACATATGATTTTCCGTTATTTTTTCCCTCTTCTTTTCCAATTCGATCGTTTCGAAGCTTTCTTTTGATGCCGCAGCTAGCCAAATCAATGATTTTTGCTGCTTTTTGCCCTTGTTCTCTCTAATTGTACATACAACGTGTCGCTTTTTCGTGCCCTTTCTCCTTCTAATTTTCCCTTTCCACATCTCGCACCAAAGCATACGCAAACAGCGAAAAAAAAAACAGATTAAATTTGACTCTTTACTCCTAATGCCTCATTCATTTGGCCGTCGGCCGGGCCCCGATGGCGGCCGGTACTGAGGCCGCAGCAGCGGCGGCCGCGCCGTACCCGGCCGCCATTGCAGCGGCGGCTGCCGCGATCGGATTCGGATGGTGCTTGGCCGCTTCCTGCTGCAGCTGCACACAGTTGACCGTCATGTTGGAGAAGTCGACCACGATCGGCGTCGAGATGACGTGATGGTTCACGTTCAAGTTGATGCTCTGCTGTGGGGCGTGGGGTGCTGCTGGGGCGGCCGGCCCATTCACCGCCACCGTTGCCACCGTGGTTGGGGCGGCTGCGAGCGATGGCGGCTGCTGCTGCTGCTGCTGCTGCGGTTGCTGATGATGATGGTGGTGATGGTGCTGCTGCTGCTGGTGCTGTACCGACTGGGACGGTGCAGTGTGGTGGGTGGTTTGATGATGGTGATGATGATACGGCGCCTGTTGCTGCAACATATGATGATGATGGTGCTGGTGCTGGTGCTGGTGCTGATGCGAATGTTGATGCTGATGGTGGTGCTGTTGCTGCTGCTGCATTTGATGGAACTGGAATATTTGTTGATGCTGCTGTTGCTGCTGCTGCTGCGAGTTATGTGGCTGCTGGGCGGTCAGTTGCGCCAGTGGGTGAGGAGGCGGCTGCTGTGGCGACCCTTGCTTATGCATCAGATGCTGATGAGGCAGATGATGATGGTGGGGTAAATGTTGCGGTGCTGCTGCCGCTGCTGCTGGTGGTTGTGCTGCTCCGGGTTGTTGCAAAGCGGTCAGTGGCATCGAAATTGGCAGCTGGGAAGAACCACCGGCCGGTTGCTGTTGACGCAAATACTGCTGTTGCTGTTGCTGCTGATGACGATGCTGTTGCAACTGGTACCCCGTTGACGTTGCACTGGCCGGCAGAGGAACAACCGAGTGTTGCTGCTGCGCGTGCGAGTACAAGTGAGCGTGATGGGGTACCCCGGCGGATAGTTGATTAAGCGCCTGAGAAGCGACCGTGGGGGTGGTTTGTTGATAGTGTTGCTGATGCTGCTGTTGCTGCTGCAGCATTGCCACCGTCGCTGCTGCTGCCGCTGCAGCCGTTTGCTGCTGCAGTTGCTGACTGTGATGGTAGATATGCGGCTTCGGTTGTGCTGGCGGCTTATGTTGCTGCTTACCGTGTTGCTGCTGCTGTTGCTTCGACGGATGCTGTTTCTGTTTGCTACTTTGCGGTAGCGGTTGTGGCGGTTGTGGCGGTTGTGACGGTTGTTTCTGCCCAGCCGATTGGGCCTGTTTCGCACGTTCTGTCGCCGTTTGTTTCTCCACTGTCTGTTGCTTCAGCGCATCCTGCTGTGTGGAATTTGCTGCAGAAGCACGATGCTGCTCGGCCGATTGCTTCGCTTGGCGCTGCTGCTGTGCCGATGGGTCACTCGCAGCTGATGCCTGATTGCTTTTGCTACTACCGACAACATGACCTGTGCTGTTGGAGGATGGTTGCATCGGTTCGCTCGTCATCGAGGAGTGATGAGTAACGCCTGCCGCAGCACCGGTAGAGGATGTGGAGGAGGAGGCCTGTTTACGTGAGCACGACGGTGCGTCGGCCATTACTTTCGAGCTTGTCGCGACCGGTTGCGCGACATTCGGCGGCTTTGTGTGGCGCAACGGTTGATGTTGCTTGCCCATTGCGGGTGGCAGTGAGGAAACGGTCGCTGGGTTGGCGTTAGTACCTGCCGCGGTTACCGGAAGTGCTGTCGACGGTTTCGCACCCAGTGCGAGGGTGGAGGCTTCTGCTGAACGTGCCACCGCAACACTACTACTACTACCGCTCGCACCAATGCTCGTGCATTGAGATTTTCCAGATGGTGCAGCAAAAGGGTCCTGCTGGCTGGTTGATGGTGGTGCTGCTATAGCCAGTTGTTTCTCCTCTAGCAGGATGGCAGGTGACGGTGCAGAAACGAGGTGTGGATTGGCACTGCCGACCAGCGAGCAGGACGACGAGGTTGAGGCCGGCGGCGAAGAGGTGACCAGCGAAACTTTAGCACCACTGCCGAGACCGTTGGTGTAGCTGCCGGGCTCGTTCGTGCCGTTGCTGCTGCTGCTGCTGTTGGATGTCGCTGCCGATGCGGCTGCCGCAGCCGCCGCCGCTGCCGCTGCCAGCATCATGTTCAGCTCCGATCCAATCGAATCGAGTCTATGTCATTTAGAGTTGAGGGCGTTATTGATCTGCGTCCACAGTTCTTTCTTGCACGACTTCGAGCTGTTCGGGGAGTGAGAGAGAGTGTTCTATGAAAGGTAACGCAGCGCGAGACACGACGTTGCGCACATACCGCTTGATCGATTGCAGCCAGTCCTTGAACTGAGCGTTGCCTTCGGGTGTGATTTGGAACGCGTTCCGCGCGGACAGTATCGTGCTAGTAAAGTCTTCGTAGTCCGCTATCGTGAGGTGGTATAGCTTTTGATGGATGCACTGGAAGTACCTGTTGGGGCGAGAGGGCGCATAGTTTGTGTTAATATTGAATCGTTCATTTTGTTCCCTCTCATCTCACTTATGTACTGTGGCAGATGTTCTGTACTTTTATAATCAAAGGGCACAACAAATCTGTTGCTTCGAACCGTACGTGAACATAAATAAAAAAAAAAAACAAGATTGCAACATTAGGCATGCATGATATCAAAGGAAGGAAGTTAGTACGAATCCCTAACGATGGAGGGTAGTATACAGGTTCGTAACTGGTAGGTAAAAACAGTGCAAATTAATGGTGAAATCTAAAAAGCATTTTTCTTCTATGATGTTGAAGAATGATGTTCTTCATAGATGATCCTCACAGCAAATTTAGACGTCATTTTTAAAATTAAGTGCAGGTAAACGCAAGCTCCATATCTCTCCCATCTAGTTGAGAAACAAACACACATCGTAAATAGGTTTTTTTCTAAATTTTTGTTGAACAAAGCTTAAGCCGCGGTGCCACTGCACTGAAATTTTTTTCAGCACTCACTTTTTCAGGATTGCTTGAGTAGTTTTCAAGATCTCCCTTTTTCAAAAAATCAAGAACAGCCACGAAAAAAGTTTGAAAATTTTATGAAAAACCAGTTCTAACTCAACCGGACATAATGTATATATACTGGCCTTGCACTATCGAATAATGATGTTTGAGCATATTTTTTGCGTTTGATTGTATGAAACGTGTTAAAAATTATAAAAAATATGACAAATATTTGTTTAAAATAAACGCAAGCTCATGAAATTGAAAAACATTTAAAGTGGCCACTAGCACACGTTTAAAAAAGTGGTTTTAGTGCTTGAAAAAGTTGGATGAGAGACTGAAACTTTTTAGACTATAATTTTGACTATGAATCGTGAAGAAGACATTCTGAATGATGTATTAACAAAATTTTCATTAACGATTTTCGTGAACTTTCTACGTTTTCTACGAACTTTTTCCTTAAGCGACCCATGCCCCGATTACCCCTAAATTATAGGATTCTTCCAGCCCGGCCCCGCCCAATACTTACATGCTCTGACATTTGTTCATCAGCGGTGCCAGTGCAGACCGCAGGTGGTGCATCACGAGCGCCGGATTGTTGCGCGACAGATAGTGAGCGGACTCGATGGCGACCTCGTGCAGCACGAACGGGCTGACGATCGAGTTGACCACGCACACGCAGAACTGGTGCAGATACTGGGTGCCGAGCTTCTTCGAGATGCGCAGCAACCATTTGACGTCCTCGCCGTACGGCGGGTTGCGGGCGTACTTCGCCTGCGGCCGGTCATCGTGGACGCGGCGAGCGAGCGTCTCGAGTGCCAGCATGCCCGCGTTGTACGTCGCCAGTAGGTAGCGCAGCTGGGCGGTGTTGGAATGATGTGGGTGCCGTGCCCGCACCTGGTTGCTGGTGGTGGAGCTGCCGCTGCCGCCACCGCCACCGGTCGAGCTGGAGGGTGGTGGTTGCGTCGGTTGTCCGCCACCTCCCGTTACCGCCGTTGGACCGTAGCTGGCTGCGTACGGTGCTGGTCCTGGACCGATACCGTGTTGCTGCTGCGGTTGTTGTTGCTGCTGTTGCTGCTGCTGCTGCTGCTGGGGACGCGGCATTCCACCCGGGCCGGGCTGACCAGACGGTGGTGGACCTTGCTGACCCTGGGCTGCGGCAGCGGCGGCTGCTGCTGCGGCTGCCACTGCTGCTGCCGCAGCCACAGCCGGTGGAAGTGGCGGCGCGAGCTGCGGCGGCCCGGGCGGTCCCGCTTGTGGACCACCCGGGTGCTGCTGCATAGGGGCCTGGGGACCGCCGTAGAACTGCTGCATCTGGCCAGGGTTGGCCGGTGGCCCAGGCGGTTGCACCGGAACGCCGCCCGGCACACCCTGGTACTGGGGCGGTGTGCCGTACCCCTGCGGGGGCACGCCGTGCTGCTGCATCGACTGGTAGACGGCCACAGCGGCTGGATTCATCGCGCCGAGCGGTTGCTGCGGCGGTGGCTGCTGTGGCTGTTGCTGTGGCTGCCCGTAGCCGCCCACGTTCGGTGGCTGCGGAGGCTGTGGCTGGCCAGCATGTCCGCCTGGAGGCGGCGGTGGCGGATACTGGAACTGGGGCGGCGTCGACAAGTACATCGGGTGCACCGGATTGTTCGCATGAGCGTACGGGAGGTTCTGCGGGTGGTGGTGGTGGTGGTGGTAGATCGTACCGTACCCGTAACCGCCGTACGGCGACATGCCGATCGGCGCGAGGCCCGCCACTGCCTGGTGCTGCTGGTGGGGTGCGTACGATTGCTGCGGTGGTGCGGCTGCCGCACCGCTACACGCCGGGCCATTGCCCGGTTGAGACGGGACACCCGCCATTGAGGCACCAAGCACACCTCCCGCCCCGCCACCCTCAGATGCACCCGGTTCCATCAGCTGCATCAGGTTGACCACGACGTCGTGCTGCTCGTCCGGCTCCATCTCGCCGCCGGGCGTATTGCGCAGGTAGAGCTCGTACCAGTAGCGCGACACCTGGAACAGCACCTCCGGATAGACGCCACCGCCCTTGGCCGCTGTCTCCACCATGATGCATGCTCGCTCGAGCATCTGGTCGCTCTGCTCCTTGCACTGCAGGATCGCGCGCTGGATCTCGTTCGGGTTGAGGGCGGCCGCGTGTGGCAGCACCGACAGCGCGAGCTCGGCCGCCGGGTTGACCATGTTGCTATCCCAGCCACGGGACGACGCTCGGTCGGCCATGCCTGCCGCCTCTGGCGGCGTCAGATGGCCCTCCCACGTGTCGATGAGGAATGAAATGGCGGGCGCACCGATGTCCATCGCCTGTCCGATGATCCACGATACGTGCGACGAGTAAGTGCGGGACAGCCAGTTCGGGCTGACGCAGTTGTGCAGGCCGAGCGCGTAAAGCCCTAGCTGGAACGCGCACATGTGCAGACCGCGGTGCGGCCCCTGGTGGTTTTGCGTGGTGGACGCCTGCGTAAAGAGGGAGGTGGCCGAGGTGCCACCCGCCTTCGTCAAAACGTTCTTCGCCAGCTCGAACATGAAGTGAGCACTCGCCTCGGACGGCTGGTTCGGGATGGACGGGTACGCCCGCTTGCCCTTGTACCGCGAGTCCTTCGCGCGCGTCGATGTCGTGACGGTCGTGGTCGTGGAGGAGGTAGAAGGTCCACCGGCGTTACTGCTTGTAGTTGCGGCTATCGCTGCGGTTGACGCTCCCGCGGGAAGTGTTGCCCCGGGGGCGGTCGTGCTGTTGCTTCCGCTCACCACTCCGCTTCCATTGCCTGCCGCTGGGCCGGATGGTCCCAGGTTCATTGCGCCTATGCCAAGCTCGAGTTCCGCGCTCGTACTACTCGTTGGACGGCTGCCGTTTGCCGCCAGCCCAAAATCGGACCCTTGCGACAGTGAATGGGAAGGAGGAGCAGCGGCAGCAGCGGTGGCGGCAGCTGCTACCGAACCAGCGAGCTGTTGCTGCTGCAGAGGTTCCGAGCTGCCCGCACTGCTGCCACTGCGTCCACCGCCGTACGGTTGCAGATGTTGGGCGTGATTGTTGCCACTATTGTTGTTGCTACCCGCTTCATACTCGTCCATCCGCAGCTGGGACGTTTGGCTGCGCGTCGGTGGATTGTTCGAGTAGTACGGCGGTAGCAGGGGGGTCTTGATCAGCACGTGTATCTCCCGGTCGAGCAGCTTCTCCATGATGCGACAGATCTTGCGCGGCTCATCCTTGTAGTACGACAGCAGCGTAAGGGCCAGATCACCCCGCTGCCGCCTGGTGCCTTCGCATAGCAGTGGATGCTCCGCCTCGGACACGTTCGCCTTTAGCCCGAGAGCGGCTACCGCCGCTTCGAAGCCGAGGTTCTCGTCCGAAGGGTAGCGGTACGTGCTGCTCATCATCTTCATGCGATTCTCTCTTCCAACCACCGACGGCATTACGAGCGCGTCGAACAGGAAACTGGCCAGCATGATCGGTAGCAACGCTTCGCCGCGCGACTTGAGCGTACCGTCGCGCAGCTGCTCCGCCCGCTCCCGTATCACCTTCAGCTCCTCATTGCCGAGCGGGATGCGCTTGAGTAGCGCGAGTAGATCCGACTCCTGGTTGGCCAGCTTTACCTCGAGCGGTTTCGTGCTGGCTGGCGGGCGAGACATCTCTAGCCCGAACAAGCAGACGCGGAACGCTAGATGGTAGTGCTCAGAATTCTCCGCCAGCACCGTGCAGAGAAAGGCGCACTTGGAGAGGGTAGAGGAGGCGAGCACGCTCAACTGGTGCGAGATCGGGTTGACATTGTGCTTCTTGCCCTTCTTCTTGGGCGGGGGCGGCAGGTCCAACATCAGGTTCGGCGGGTTAGCCAGCATCTCCGACGCGAGCCGGACACCGAGTGTGCACGCTTCCCGACCGTGCCCGTGCGCATGCAGCCCTTCCGCGCGGGCAAACAGTATGTCCCACGCGTCCTCCGAAGGTTTGATGTTGGAAAACACCTGCTGCTGTTGCTGCTGTTTCGTTTCATTTGGACCAGCGTGTCCTGATGTTTGGTGTTTGGAGGATTTTTGCTGTGATTGGCTAACCGGAAGAGATGCTGCTGCTGTTGCTGTGATAGAGGAGGATGTGGACGGTTGGGGCGATACCTCACCCTCAGAGGGTCCCGGCTGTGGGGTCGTAACGGTCGTTCCCGGGGTGACGACGTCCACTCGCTCACTCGACTCGTGTCGTTTGGCACTGCTGTTGTGTTTTTTCGCGTTCTTGCTCGCTGGTGGAGAAGCCTTGCCAGAGGGAACTTCTTGCTGGGTTTGTTGCTCCACCATGTGCAGCACCTCGTACAGCTTGATGTTGCCCGAGACCTCGTAGTTTTGGATGTCGTTTAGGATGCTGTTCTCGCTGCTCGACTCGACGGCGGCGGCGCTTGCGTTGGCATCCAGCTGCTGCTGCGGTTGCTGCGACTGCGGCGTCTGCGGTTGCTTCTTCTGCTGCACCGGATCCACTGTGGTAGAGCTGCACGACAGCGAGGCAGAGGATGACGAGGACGACGAGGAGGAAGAGGAGGACGAGCTGGAGGAGGAGTTGCTGACGCTGAGGAGTGGGTTAGGATCTACCGGGCCACCGCTCGGCACGCTGGTCGTTGCCGCCGTCCCACTAGCCCCTCCCTCGCTCTTCTTTTCCACTACGCCTGGTAGCAAATAGTGTTCGGCAAGTTTTTCGTCCGCGACGCCGACCAGATCGTCCTCGTTTTCGCAGAATCCCTCGCTGCTCACACTCGAACGGTTCCCGCCCGCCGTCCCAATCGCCTCGCAGGCGTCAGCGTCAGCTCCCGCACTGTTACGGGCGGCCTCCACCACCATGCTGCTGTTGCTGTTGTTGCTGCTACTGCTGCTACTACTGCTACTGCTGCTACTGCTGCTACTGCTGCCGCTGCTGCTGCCAGCTCCTGCCGTCGCCTTGCCGGTCAGGTTTGCCGCTTCCACCGGTCCAGGCTCGCCCACGCTGACACTCTGGTTTAATCGGTTGGGTACGCTGTCGCTGCTGCTGTTGTTGCTGGAGGAGCAGTACGTTAGCCGGTCGCGGTGGGCTCGCGATCGAAGGTGGAGGTTCTTGTTGCCCACGTCTGTCGCACCGGTTCGCTTGGCTGCGGCTCCTCCACCCCCACTACTACTGCCATTCGCACTGTCGTCCAGCGAAGGGTCGTTTACAGTCGAACTGGTTGCGGCAGTTGCACAGGCGGCAGTCCCAGTATTGTTGCACGCCGCAGTCGGTATGGCGGGGGGCGCAACAGACGAGATCGTTGGCACTGGACCAGTGGAGCCAGCTGTCCCACCCCCAACACGCGCTCCGGTCAACGCAGAGGTCACGTTGCGGAAGCGCTCCGTACCGCTGCCACTACCGACCGCATTCGGCCCATGCCCCTGCTGATGATGATGCTCACCGTGGTAGCTGTGATGGTGGTGGTGATGGTGATGGTGATGATGCGACATCATCTGAAACTGTTTCACATTGCCCTGCAATCCCAGCGGGCCGGCCGTGGTAGTCACCTGCCCAGTGTTGGTGCCCGTCGTACTGGTGCCGGCGGCTGTCGTAACGCCCACCGCTTCCCGCGGGTCACTGTTCTGTTTGAAGCATGTGAAAGGGCAGTGGTACATCGGGTTCGTGTCTTGCGTATGCGTCACGCCCTCGATCGGATAGTCCTCCCAGTCGAGATAACACGCCTCACCCGCCGGCTTAAACCCGGCGAACAGCTCCGCATCGTTCCGCAGGTTCTGCTGCTGCTTACTGCTGTGCGACGAGGATGCGACCATGTTCTTCGTCACCCGGTCCAGTATCTTAAGGTGCCAGGCTGTAAACTGCGCGTGAAGCATGTCCCGCTCTTCTGGCGCGAGCCCCGGGTTGAGGGCGGCCAGCCGCCACAGCACCACGATCTCGTCGCAGAGCGAGGCGCACGCGTGTTGCGTCGCGTTCAGATTGCTGTGCGTGTTGCCATGCTTGCCCCCGCCGCCACCACCACCCCCTCCGCCATGGCCGTTTGAACCGACCAGCAACGCGAGCTTGATATTGAACCACCAAACCAGTATCTGATCGCACGCCATCACCTCCTCGGTGATGATTTCCAGCAGTCGCACCGCGTTCCGATCGCACCGCCGGTACATCTCGCGCACGATCGACAGTAGGTTCCACATGCCCTCCGGTTCGCGGCCCCGCAATGGGCGCAGCAGTGAGCTCCACTCAGCCGCGGCCGGCGGTGCCGAGTTGGTAAGGTAGTTCACGTCGCTGAACACCATCGGCGTCGGCTGGCAGAACTTGAACAGTATCTTTTTGATGTTGTCGTGCAGCGTTTTCTCGTCGAGGTACCAGTTCGTCTGGTCATTGACGGACGCACCCGCGGTCGGATCCGGTGCCCCGTACACCGTGTTGATCGTGGTTGGCTGAGCACTCAGCAACTCGTCCAGTAGCCGTTGTGCGATCGGGAGTATCTGCTGCGACAGCTCGCTGATGAGATACTGGGCGAACTTTTGCAGCTGCTCGCGACGCAGCCGGGAAAGCGATTCCGACACAGGTGCCCGTAAGCTCACTTTGGTAGGCTACAAGCAGAGGAATGGTAGAGAGATGGTATCAGTGTCGCTTGTAGCGATTTCTACATTTTTGGGAACGAAATTCGAACTGCTTAAGTCAAGTGTATCATTTCATAATTGTCTTACAAACATCATCTGTTTGGATTGAATTTGTGAATCTTCGTTGAAAAGATTAATAACGTGAATGGAACTTATGAGGAAGATAATTAAATTTTCATCTTTTTGCAAACAGTATATACTTTTACTAAGTACATCACTAAAAGAAGTTAATGGTTAATGACAGGGCAGAGGGTATAACTCATTTTTATCTAAATTGAAAATCCAACCTGTTTTTTTCGTGTTTCTTTAATCTCGGTTGGATTCGGAAGGAATGAAGCGCAGATACTCACGCAATGGATCCGGTACAGACAGACAGCAACCACGTGCGAGCACCAGTAGGTAGTGGGCAGACAGGTGCAGCTGCAGGAGGAAATTTTTCGCCTATCAAACGTGACCGCCACATTGTACTGGTTGCGCGGTTGCGTCTGAACGACCGTCGCCGACAGGTGGAACCCGATCTGGAGTGGATCCTTCACCGCCCGATTCTTGAACAGCAGCTCGCCTCGATGGAACTCGTCCGCGGAGCTGTTCGCCAGACAAGAGTACAACCGTATGTCCTCCTCGTTGTCCGGAAAGCTCCAGAAAGCAATGCGCAACATGATCGGTTCCGGCACGGGCGGGTACATCTGCTCCACCAGCTCGAACGGGATGTAGAACGCGACGCACCGTGCGGCTAGCTCCGTCAGAGACGTGGGCTCTAGAAAACAAAAGCAGATCGCTATTACGGTCCCTTCAGGTAGCGAAGAAGCCGTCACTTACCACCCTCGTTGGCACGCCGGCCAAAACCGCCACCGAACGAGTTTATCGTTCCGACGGGCTTCTTCCATCCTCGCCAGTTGTTGCAAACGCTCTCCGGCTCCGAGCTCCAGCTGCACAGCGAGTCCTCCTCGAATCGGTCCGAATCCTCGAAGCTGAACCGGTCAATCTCTTCGGCGTTCTGGTTCGCCGCCGCATTGTTGTTACCATTTCCGGCACCGTTGTTGCCCCGCCCGCTGTTCGCCGCGGGTGAGTTCTGGTGATTACCGCCACGGTTGCCCGTCCCGGACGGACCGGCGACGTTGTGCTCGAGCGGGTTCCACTCACCGATGCCGCCGTCCGGCTCGTTATTGCTATTACTATTGCCATGGTTTTGTAGCAGCTGTTGAAGTGCCTGATGATGACTCACACGGTGGCTCACGTGGTGATGTTGATTGCTATTGCGTGAGGAAGAATTTCCACCCATCGTGCCGACCATTACTCCGCTCGCAGGCGTCGACGTGGAGGCTGAAGCTACTGCAATGCCAACATCTCGGCCACTACCGCCTCCGGTGGCCGATTCGTGTGCGGTTGATGTGATGCGACCGTTGCTGTTGCTGTTGCTACTGCTGCTGACACCGCTAACCGACGGCCCAACGGTGGAGGAGGAATGCTGCGACGGTTGAGGCTGCTGGCTGCCGTCGTCGGCTGGTGGTGACGGCCGTTCCGGTCCGCCACCGGCACTGTTCGAGGTGTTCGCCAGGTTTGTTCGGTACACGGTGAGGAGCGAGAGATCACTCCGGGAGCTGCCTGCTGTACACACTTATACACACATACACACTGGCACAGTGCCCTCCCCAATGCGGATACCCCACCTCTCCGCGGCCGGCCTCACGCCGTGGAGGGGGTACGGTGTAAAGTCTACGCGGGTTTCCACCGGGGGGGGGGCTCAAGCGTTTGCTTTCGTTTGCGCCGCACACGCTCTCTCGGGAAGCTATTGGAGGGATTTTGATTGTGCGAAGGGTAGAATCAAGGGTACAGCAACGACCAAGTCACACTTGCTAAAACAGGAGAAAAGCAGAGATTAGTTTCGACACGTTCACTGTGCAGATCAGATTGGATTGTTTTGGTGGCTTTAAATATTCGCTAAAACCTGGTTCACATTGGGCGCAATTTTTTTTGAAACCAATCACTATTCCGACAGCCGATACATGTTAATCGCTACGACACAGGTCAATACACTGTTAGCAGGGTTCATACACACTTAGAACGTGGCCTTTTTTTTTAATTACTCTTGGGTTGTATGTGGATCGCAACTTAACGTTTATACACATTTTAGTTTGTTAATGTGTCTGTATGAGCGTGAGCTTCCCGCTTCAAGATGATTTCTGACACTGCGCATCAATGTTTAATAATGAGGCACCAGTTTTCTTTTACCAAAGACTCATACTTTAGCCTTTTGTTTATTAACTTTCATCCGTCCTCTATAAGCAAAGTGCAAGAATGGAGTTTAATTCACTTTCTATATTCCAATTGTTTTCGCGAAGGGCATTATTTGTCAAAACTAGATCTTTTCTTTTTTTTTGTTTGTGTGTATACAAGCAGGTGTTGAGATTGATATTTAATGCAAAAAAAATATGTAGTGCAAAAAATGGAACAATATCTCAACACTAAACAAAACACAAAACATAATTTGAGAAAAAAAATAACAAACCAACCTACATGTAATAATTTTTGTTGCCGAGCCTAATTGAACCAATTATACAAACATTTTTTTATCTAAGCTTTTAACGACTTGATCGATGTAATTTTCTGTGTAGTTTTTCATGTCTTCTAATATGTTGAATTTTAAATATTGAAAAACCAAATGCAGATTCTATAAAACTCATCAACCTAACAGTGCTTATGGAACACAATTTGTTAAAAAAAACTTTTCGCTCTCGACGAAAAATTGGCACATCAAACGTTAATTGTGTATTAAGCTTCATTAGGTATGGAATCGAATAAACCACGTACTGCTGCGTATTGCTGCGACGTGTTACTGAAACTTAGGCTAGATGGAATGTATCTCATTAAAGTAGCTAAACATTTATGCGAAGCACAAAAAATGCTTGTTTGTAAATTTGGTTTTTGCACTTTCGCATACACTGTGAACCGGATCTTAACGTTAAAACCAGCCCGGGAAGCCGAAGGTAACTGGCGAGGAGGGATGGAGAGGGAAGTGTGTTAGGGTATAGTTTTCTTCCTGTAAAAGGTTAGGGAAAATAATCTGAAGGGTTTAAACGCTGCCTAGCCACGTTTTCGTTCTTGCACTTAGAAACAGAGGACAAAAGCGCAAACTAAAAGTCCTTTCGTTGTTATCACATAGTTTCAGCACATCAGCAACTCCCGACTAATTTGTCCATCAGACATTCGGTCTGGCGTGGCTTGACGTGGCAGTATGGTATCCTTCACTGCCTTCCGGGGCGCACCCCTGAGGCCAAGGTTCGCCCTTTTACGGTCACGTTGAGGTGCCGGAAGTGACACACGCACACACGATGCGTCAACAACCTCTGCCTTCTCTACTGGGCGGGGTTGGGCTGTGTGGGAGGGGACTGATGATGTCGTATATCTTTCACCTGCAGCAAAGCTCTGTCAAGAAGAAAGAAAAGAGAGAAAGAAAAACGTGTTAATTTTTACGCTAGCAGAATATGTTTCGAACTTCTTCAGAGCGCAAGGCAAACGCAACGACGGGCGCGCGGCGGAAAGTATTTGTTAAAGGTTCTCCCGCCTCCCTCCCCTTCTGCAATGATGTGTTTATGGCTAGCCGATGTGTGTTATCGAGCTGTCCGTATGGCTGTGCGTTTCCCGTAGATCGCTTTTCGCACCATGCTGCGAAGGAATGACACTACGCACGCATGCATGCAGTGAAACGGAAGGCAAAGGCCGATTGTCACCCTCCACCCCTCCCATACGTTGCTGTAGCCGTGAAAAGGTACGACACGGGCAAGTGTGGTAAAATTAAACATTAAGAAAATGCATGTCTAACTGGCACGGTAAACAGTTGCGGACGCCAAGACGCGTCTCGTTCCATTACAGCGAAAGACAAAAGGTCCCAACCGCCACCACGCCCCGCGCGATAGATATGCGCGATAGGGGGTTCTCTTCGCTTCTTCGATAATTGATTGTGAAAACAATACCATCATCCCTGGAAAGGCTTTTGCAACTGTCACAAACCCTCCTCACAAACCTTGGGCGGACGCAACTGATGGCTAAAGAGTGCATTATCTCAACGCGTGCTTGAGTGTGTGTGTGTGTGCACCGATGATCAGCTGAGGTTTGCGCTGCCAGGGCCAATGACCGTGTGCGTTTGTTATGGGCAGGAAGCCTTCGCTAAGCGACACGCAATTTACATACATAGGCAGGCACACTCGAAAACACGACACGCAACAACATCTCTTTCCGCTGACCGAGGCAGCGAGCCGGGGGCGAAATGGACACGATGGTGAGTTTTTCATATCATTAAAATATTTGTTTTTCAGCTACGTAAGTAGAACATTTCTGCTAGGATATGGCAATAATTTGCTAATTAGCTTTTATTAGCTTTATATAGTGTAGTAATATTTCGATAAATCTTCATAGACAAAAATAGTTGAACTTTTCCAAAAGCTTAAAGCCGTAAACATGAGACTTAAGAATGGAACTATTTATGTGTATAATAAGTTATACAAACTTAGAAGAAGAAATATTAAAATACAACTCTACCAATGAAGCACTAAAGTTTGTTTTTTTTTTTATTTCGAACGTAGGGAAAATTGTTGTAATGCATATTTGTGCCTTTTTCACTATCCCTCTCTTTGGCTCATCAACTCCTGAAATTAATGGTACATTGTACATTTCTACACAACTTTATTTGCGACAACTTGATAATTTGAGACAATGTCTCTCGAATGGAAAAAAAATTCCTAAAAAGCATTAAAGTTCCTAAAAAGCATTTACATTAAAGTTTTGCAAATGGTATTCGAAATATTTCCAATACGGTTAACTTTCGGTTGTAGTTGTGCGATGGTGCTTCCAAAATCTGTGAGCTATTTGATTCAACCAGTGAATTTAGGTTTTATTCAATGTTATTGAATTTTCCTGCCGAACTTCAATATGGTCTGGTTTACGAAAATAGTATTTGTTGTATAAGAAAAGTCGTTAAAAGATTTTAATGGAACTGTGAAAACGCTAACAGAAGACTATCTGTGCTGGAGAATAAATATAAATAAAAATAAGGTTAATTCATAAACCAAACATTGTTTGACAGTCCTGCGTAGTTTTATAATAAATGCTATGTTGAAATTTGGATAGTTTTGCAGAGGTTCAACGAATTGTTTACTGAAAGCACATGGATTAATTTATTATCAACAAGATTTACATTAAGATTGACGTAGAAGATCTATAGAAACATCTGAATACTTTCTCGCTTCAATCAAACAGATCCACGACGAAATCGAAATCAACTCATCCAGCAACCGGTGCAAATTCACAATGGAATCTCCTTTTTGCCACAATGGGTGTACAGCGATGACGATTGAGGGCAACTCTGCACACGCCGATTTTACTTTATTACAAATAAATGCATTGAAAGTCGCATTGTTTACACATTCCGCCGCCAGATGGTAAAGGGTGCGAGAAGCTCGCAAATATTAACACAAAGCTTTACGACTGCTGCAGGCAGGCGAATGAAATTGTGCACAAAAAAAAGGCACACATTCAATAATCGTTTGCGAATCGTCCAAACGGGCGGTATGAGCCCGCCTGCTAGTGTTTCTTCCGCTTTTGTTATGCAGTATTATGGCACCAGAACTGCACACTGGAGTGTGTTAATGGTGCCAATTATTTACAGTCAGCTGTAAACTATTTGTAAACAATCGCATCTGCACTTTATCAAAACAAAAAGAAAAAAAAACTAACAACGTGTGTGGACCATAACTATTTTTTTTTTATTTGAAATGCACGTTCTCCTTTGCACCCCGCCTTCCCATACGCACAGTAACCATCGGGAGAATGAGCGCTGCACAAGCACAAAATTGTTTGCAAGCCTTCCCTCCCTCGCATTATACAGAAGGACGAAGGACAGAAGGACGGCACACACACACGGTGGAAAAATCGCAGCACCGAATCTTCCAGAAGATTCCCGAAACGGCTGCGACACGCTTCTTCGAACCGTGGGAACTTGACTTTGAGGGGACACCGAGAGGTTGAACTTGGTTCACTTGTGGTAACGGGGGAAGCGGGATTTTTGAGGGTAAAAAGAAGGAAGAAAATGGTGTCAAAAACTCACGCTACCGCTGTTCAATACAAAGAACGGGGGAAAGAAGAGTTGCTCAGAGCCCACGCATCGAGTGCTGTGCTATCTTCTGTCACAGGACGAAGGAAGGAGACTGAAAAATGGCAGATGACGACGTTTCGGATGTGACTGTATGAGTGAGCGGACCCTTCTGTCAGGCAATGAACTTTACCGATAGGGTGAAACCTTTGCAAACCAACACACAGTCGTGGTCGCCCGTTCGTTAGCACCTGTCTGTAAAAAATAAAAAGAAATCCTAGCTCGACACATTTTTATGGCGTTCTAAACCACGTTTTGCATCTAAATTGTGCACAGCAGATAGTAATGTCACCTTTCCCGGTCCAGAGACAGGCCAAAGCTCAACGTCAGTGGAATATAGACACTAATCCGTGGAAAAGAGGACGTTGGAAAGGACTTTTGAAAGGAGACTGTTGGGATTTGCTGGAAAGTCTGGAAGGCCATTGCCCCCCCCCCCCTGTTTGATACAGAGCATAATGCTGACACCAGCGTGCACCCTTGAGGTTTGGGGGCATGTTTACTATTCGCTCCACTAAACCTTTACTGTTGTCCTTTTGTTGTTATCCTTCCTTTTGCACCTTGATCCGTGCTCCTGCGCCACGAACTCACCCCGAAAAGGGTAACTTTAACACAGAGAAGGACGGTACCACACTCACACCGTCAAACGCGTTCGAACGGAGCTCATCGTTTCGTGTGAAGAAAGAAGTCAAACAAGGAAGAGGCTTGATGAGACTTTCCCTTATTTTGAAGATATCACATAAATATACGATAGCAAGGGTCTGTGCTAACAGCAGGAGTGAAGAGTTGTGATAATTCTCCTTTTCCATACTTTAGTATGTGTGCGCACACCACTGCGTACGGCAAATGCGGGCCAACTCGTTTCTCGCGCGCGCGCGCCTATGTGTGTGTGTATTGTTCACATTGGAGTGGCCCGAAAAAAAAGGGAAATCAAAAAGGATATTGCTACCGCTGCTGCTACCTGCAATGGATCTATTCCTTTGTCCCGATTGTGCACACACAAGGATAGTACACATATAGAAGCATGCTATCATACGAGACTAATAAAAATTTATAAAGAAATATAGGTGCTCTGCTCGGTTTTTTTTTGTGCGGAATCGTTGGGTGCATTTGTATGCTGTCGTTCTGTACTCTTTGTTCCCCTGTAAGTGGAAGTACATTTCCAGCCATTTTTTTATCAATTCTAAGATACTCATTTTACATCTATTTTCCACTTCACTTTTCTTTTCTTATTTATTTTAATTGTTGTTCTTTACAATTCTTTACAATATTTGTCATGTTTTGCTGAAAGCCTTAATGGAAATTAACAAACTTTTCAATTTCAAAAAGTTTAGTGTTTGTTTACAATGTTAAAATATTTTTTTCCCAAATTTATTATTTTATTTATATTAATATTTATGCTACCCCTAGTTAATCGAATTTAAATTAAAAATATCTTTGTGCCGAAACTGCTCGCAGTATTTGGTGCAACTTTGAATTTAATTTTTGCGAATGCTGCATTTTGTCTACAGAGCGATTTAAAGGTATTTATATTTAATAATAATTATTCAGTAAAGGAAATAAACCACAAAAAAGACGCCTATAAGGCAATATATTCGCTTGGCCCCTGTTTACATTTGTTAGTGCTTAGTAAAATGAAGAAACGCACCCCGCATCCCCTCGGCATCCTACTGAACTTAACCAAAAACCCACCACCACCACCACCACTAAGGCTTGAAAGTGTGCTTTTATGCTGAATGTGCTGAACTTGACAATTTAAGCGATTAAAAAGCAATTAAAAAATGGCTACATTTGCAAGCAATGACTACTAGTAACCAGTGCTGTAGTAACAATATCGTAAAAGGGTTTTTCTATCTAAGATTCCTCATTCTGAGATATAACAGATCCATTCGCATGTGTGTGTCCAAGACATGTTTTACAAGGTGGATAGAGTAAACAAACTAATATATTGATTCTACATCGAAAAGAAAAAAAAAACGATGAGCCCTAGAACCAGTACAATCGAACCGCTTCATCGTGTGATATTAATCATTTAATATAATTGTATAAAAAAAGGTTTGAAAGGAATCGAGTTACATAAAAAAAAAAAATATGAAAACATATTTACAACAACACAATAACAAAAGAACCCTAACATACGAATGAAGCTGAAATCCAAAAGACTCAAGACGAGGAGATTCTCGTTAAATTAATCAAGAAATAGCAGTAACTTGAACTTCAAAAGTCGGTGGATGAACCACGTGAGCGAGGTGCATAATGAAATCAAATTAAATTTCATCACTATACCCAACGAAAATAACAAACAGATTGCAATATCTATGTATTGAATCACAATTGCTTTGTGTAATATGACTTCATGCTACATGCTTAATAAAATTCCTTTATGAAAGAAATTAAGAAACTACCAGCGAAAACTTTATAGTCAAGTTGAGTTGGGACAGAACCCCTGTTTAGTTAGTTAAAAATATTACGATAAGTAATAACAAAAACATTTTTGAAGTTAATTTATTTGCTGTTATAAGTGTGGCAATTAAATTCAATGTCATTTCTTCGAAATATTTCTTTGCAGTTACTGACCCCACTAAATCCTGGCATGTTTCATGATTATCCTTTTGTTTTTATTTATTCAAAAGTTCGGCACAAAAAAAAACATTTTGAACATCTATTTCCCAAACACACTTGCTACAATTTGGCATCGTAGTAAGAAAAGTGCTGGAGCTGCATCGCATCATCCAAATTGAGTTTAGAACAATTTTGGATTTTGTTAATCCGTTTTTCCAAGCTGTAATTCAAAACCACTCTATGCGTTCAATGTGGTCCAATTTAGTCGACAACAGGACGCTCTTAAAGTTTTATGAAGAAATATCCGCCTCCCCCCCCCCCCTTTTTAATTTTCCCGTTGATTCTGTGGTACGAGTTTTCGGGTTTAATCGACCAGAATTGCACTCAGCAATCGCACACTGCCGTTCATAAAATTCTAGCTTAGAAAACAGTATCCAAACCCATCGCCAGCGTATCTCGGAGCTCGGGACAGACATGAATCGCTGCGACTGTTATGACTCTTCTCCGCATAAAAACCCGGTGCCTGGACTGATTGGATGACGAAAGCGATAAAAATCCTGATTTGAATAAAAGTAAATCTACCACAGGTAGGTAAATTAATGTGCATCGGGAGCACGGGCGGAAGAATTTCAAGAGCGAGGGGGGGTGGGGGGGGGGGGGGGGTCACATTAAATGCCTTCCCGGTGGATGCCACAGAGTGAAATTGGACCGGTGCGAGTCACGTCTGGACGGGTCATTCCCGGCCCGATCGGTCTGCAATTTACGGCCCTGTGCACATTACGTGCAGAGCGCGCTTGCAGCTGCAGCAACGATGGCGACCCCATAAACTGGCACTTGTGCGCTGCTGTGTGGCTAAAAAAAAGGCATTTAAAAGCGTTTACAATACACAACCACACAAGCGAGTATTTGTGCGGTGTCCGCGTGTTTTTTTTTTTGGGTGGTCTTGTGCTGGCTGCAAGGGATGCTGTTGCCACTTCTGATACCTTTGGCTTCCAGGGCGACATACCGATCGTCATCGCGAAGGTGGTGTTTCCCACACGTCGTCGTCATCGTCGTCACCGTGGAAGACCTCCAAGGGTGTTTGAGAAAACCCAAGTTTGCCCAAGAAGCTGTGGACGACCACCAGCACGCACCGAGTGCTCCCAATATAACCCCCCCCCCCACCCCTTCCCAGCAACGCGTGATGCGGGATGGATGGATGACTCGGAACTGCTGCCGCTTTTGTTCTGGTTTCTAAAGACTCCAGCCGGGAACGGGAGTGTTTGGAAAGGACAAAAGCCGGGGCGGAGCAAAACACACAATCGCAATCTTGTAGCGATTCAGCGTTGATGGGCCACCAAGAAGCGCAGCTTTGATGTGCGGACCAAGTTTTGTGCGGAATTTACGTAAAAACATCGTAAAAAAGGGTTATGGCTTTGAACCCAAGACTGGCGGGCGCGAGATCGTGGTGGGTTGGGGCAAGTCTGTTTTCAAAATAAACAACTTTGGCCCAGGGAAAAGAACAAACCACCCCCCCCCCCCCCCCTCAAATGTGTGAGTCATCGAGTGCTGCGCAAAGTGCCCGGAACACGCCAGATGCAGTTCAGGGTGTTGTGACAGTGCGTGCACACGCTGGCAGAGGATCCCGGGAGAGGAACTGAGGCAGTGTTTCCGGTGCAGTTTTTCGCACACCAACGCTCCGAGGGCTCGGACTAAGCTTCCAGAAGATATTGCTTAACTTCTAGCCCTAAACAACGAACTGGTGATTCGGTAGCGAGGTTTAAGGTTAATAAAAAGTTTATACTCTCTATCTCGCATGGTTCTTTTGATGGCCGCCCCCCGGGATGGGTTTGTTTATTGAGCACAGATATTGTGTTTCTAATTTCCGTGATGGTTATGGAGCAATTCGTTCCGTACATCGGTGCAAGTGGTTCTGGCGCCAATAAAAATCGAGTTGAAGTTAACTCGATTGTTGTACGTACATGAGTAGCGTGAAGAAGTGCCCGATTGGAGGAAATACGTTCTTGTCCAAATCAATCCTTTAGCATGTCGAAGGTTTCCTCGGAGATTCTGAGCCCTTGGGAAGAGCGAGTCTTTGGAAGTTCAGCAGACGCCAAGCTAATATCCTAACAGGATGTTCAAGCTTTATTGCTAATTTCCATCGATGCTGAAAGACGTCTTCAATATTTGTTGAAAGCCTCTTACCTTCAACCAAATCTCGAAGATATACAAATAAACCACGTCTCCGAGCTTTTTTACGATTGTCGCATCGTTTTCTAAGATCAAGTTTATAGCTCTATAAACTAATCTTGAAAGAAGCACTGCTTGTCCATCACAACATAATTAAACTATTCTTCGCTTTGATTAACTTCTCAATCAATTTTAAAAGTCTAACAACTGAAATTGAGTAAACTCGGCGGTCGACAGGTCCCGAGCACCGATGTTGCAGAGATGCCATTTTAGATTACCTATGCTATATGCAGTATTGATTATTCTGCTGTGAGTACGTCTTCCTGTAAGTCAGGACCATTAGGCCATTTCATTTGAACACTGGAACCTTGGTGTTGTGCCAGTTCGCTGAATTATTTGAAGAGTTCCAGAACATCATTTCTAGGAGGCCTTAGTATTCTGGCACAGAGTGGACAGTCGGATTGTGCACTACCACAGAGATTAGAGATGACATCCTTCCGTGATATTCAAATATTACTGAGGACTTGTAAAGAACCAATCTGAAGCTCGGGATGTAGTGTTCATAGCTAAAGATACAGATACTATATATTTAGCTGATCCTCCAGTATCTTAAGCACCTTAGATTTTGAAGTTTTCATAACGAGAAAAAAGAAAACATCTAAATACCGTCCCGAACACTGTCAAATTCTATGTAATGATACCATATTATGGGTAGGTGCGATCACTATTATAAGTGTAGGCTTTAGGAACTAAGATTTAAGACTGTTTTGGGGCGCCATAACTAACAGCACAAGGCTTACATCCACCATTATATTTGTCAAATTTATTAAATTTAACTCATAATTTAAATTATGAGTTTGTCAAATCCTAATGTTTAGAGCTCGGAATGATGCTGCATTTCTCTAGAAGTACTCGGAATTTCCTTACTTAATGCCTTGACGAATGGTTGGCTAATCCCTCAACACAACTCACAAATGCCTCCAGTGTCTTTACTTAAGGATCTCACGCTTAGCCCACAAGTCGATGATATTCTGCACAAAGCTCATAGGACTTTTGGATTTTGGATCAGGATTGATAAAGATTTTGACTTTTGTTCAAGACGAGACTTTAAGTAATAATTCGTTTTCCGCAGACATCCTGGTGCACTTTTCGCAGACCAACCGGCTGATGCGCCCAGGTGTCATTCCTTGGATCTGAGAATGTTGTAAGCTCATCGCGTCTGTAGGGGCTTCCGTTTTCTGAGCGCTCCTCTGCGTATGATCCCAATTCATGTGCTTCAAATTTCAAATTAGATATTAATCAGCCGTATGCATAGTTTGTGCAGATAGTCTTGTAGAGTAACATAAAAAGAATGCTTCATTCGATGTTTAAACCCAAAACGTGGACATCTACGATATGTTGAATGATGCCCTGAGAGCTACTGCTGACAGTTCCCAAACTTCTCGACAAAGCTCGCACCGAACATGTTTTCCAGAATTTCAGGATTCACAGTGGCGCTTAGAACACACTGAAAAGATGCTCCAACCTTGTTTGCAGATTGTCTCAAACCTTATGTCATGGAGTCGTCAAGTGGCTTGTCAAGCAAGAACTTACATGTACATCCTTATACAAACCATAAAAAAACCCTTTTACAGGGTGGTCTTTAACGAAAATAACTAAAGAAGATATCGCTTTACACACTCTTCTTTCTCAAAACATCGTGTGAACCACCTTAACTGAGGCATCATAAAGAGGAACAAAATAAACCCAACACATTCCGCCATATGATTTTTATGACTCTCTCCCCTCCATCCTCTTTTTCTTTATCTTGCGCCGTAAGATATGCGTGTGCGTGTGGAATATCATTTAACCACCGAAAACCACCCATTGCTCTTCGCCTCATTGCTCCCATCACTTAACAAACTTCCATTAACGTAAAGCTGAGCGCGCAGGGATGGTGATAAACAGTATGCAAACATTCGACCTTTTCCAACCAATGATCGCAAATATGCAACACAATTCTGCAACCGAGCGGGAGAGGGAAAGAGAGAGCAAGATAGAGAAGGTACACTTGCAGAGTAGTTAGAAAATTGCATAAATTAATGTACACCGAGGGGTTGAAGAAAGGGAAAGACAGCGACACGACCAGTGGGCCCGGCCCTAGTGGGGTTTCGGAGGGGCGGGTGCATCTTCAAAGCGTCCGATGGCATGCGTACTGCGGCGAGGCGAGAGGGGAGGGGTGGGATTTAATAATAGCATACACAATGGCACACCAGCGCACGGGCGCGCCTGCTGCTGCAACTGCATGTTGGCACATGTTGGTCCCACATCTGGCCCGGCCGCTTTTCCGATGCGATGTGCGCGGAAGATTATGCTGTTCGAAAGCAGTTAAATAATTGTTTTCCCGCTTGTTTGTTTTTGAAAAAGAGGGAGGGGGGGGTGTTTTGGGAAGGTGGGCAATGTTTATTTATTTATCTGCGCTGGGGTGCGCATTAAAATTTGATTTGCCATTTTGTTTGCAATTGCCCATTGCGGTGGGACGACAGTGTAGCAAAGAAAGCAAAGTAAACAAACAAAAGCAAAGCGATTCCAGTCCGGTAAAGGGAATGTGACGGGGCTTCGGCTTGCCGATACGAGGCATTTAAATGAGTGAATAAATAATGTGCGAAAAGAGCAAAAAGGGCAAACCCATCGCAGACGGCGTTGAGGTGCGAAATCAATCAAAATAAATATGGCCAAATCGCAGGAAAACTAATATGAAGAAAACCGCAGCAAAGCAAATCGTATTGCTCTTGCGTGTAGTGATTGTCTGTGTCTTTGTTACCGATACTGGTTTATACACTTCACAGCCTTTTCCAATTCCGAAAATTCCAATTTTGACAATCCATAAAGACGATCTAAAATAGAAAAAGCATAGTAGTTATTATACAAATTTGGGAAATTTTCTTTTTTTACCATAATCGACTTTTGCGAACCTGCTGTTATGATGTGGTCTTATCGTCTTACAAACACACTTTTCAACTCTGGATGAACATTCTCATCTTTAACTCACTATTAACATTTTTAAGTAATTGAAACAATACCTCAACGGAGTCAAACAAGCTGAAAATCAAGCTTGTTAAAGGAAGAGTTCGGTGTGAAAATAGTATTGACTGGAGAATTTCGGGAACAACAAGGAACAAACCGGACTTGGAAAGCAACTGTATCCGAGCCTTAAAAAACGCCACACAACACACCACACCAGTGTAGGAAAGATGTGAAAAGCGAGTGAAGCACACAGAGACAAAAAAAAAGAACGCACACGCATCGCACAGCGCGTCAACTGTACGCACACTCGTCGCGCCACCTTTCCACTGTCCAGTGTGTGCGTTGGAATCTCTTGGAATATACGGGCCAAACAAGTCGTGGGGTAAAACAAACGATTCGCAGGAGCTGCGTTGCCGGACGCGCATCGCACACACAGTCGCGCGGACGCGAACGTTCGCACACGGCCAAGCGCTAACAACACACGTTTCGCATACGGCACGGGCAGCTGTGGGCGCACGCGCGCACACACACACACACACGCACAGTTGCACGTGCTGATTGGGGTAGACGCACCGAGGCACCTTTCTCCCGAAGCCCATTCCACGGTTGTGCTACTCTGACCGCACACTGACGATCGCTCTTATTTACTACACACACACCGACAGGAGAGGCTGGCTTGCGATGCTTCAGTATCTCTCCTCGCCCGGTGCACAATGGTCAAAACGGAAGGACAAAACGCGCAAAGAGGATAAAGTGGAATTTGTGGAAAAGGAGCGTCTAGTGCGATATTCATAACATTATTTTATTGGTGAGATCAATGGAAACATTTGGTAAATAGCGATTATTGCGACATAGGTTAATGCACTCGGAATATTTTTAATGTATAATTTCAATGGGGTAAAAGTAAATAAGTTTCAGTGGCCAATTATCTGAGCCGAACGGGACAAAAAAAACTCAAACAAACTCGCTCTAAACAAACGGAGAACAAAATCGCATTATGAAAAGTTGCTAGGGAAATGTCAAGATTTGTAAAATTTTTGTTTCGTTCACTCGAGACATTGCTATCAAATTGCTCTGTCCTTGAGGCACGTTTCGAAGCACCGACCGCGTAGCGTTTATTCCTTTAGTTCCTGTTTCCCTTTGTATTATTTGAGAAGTTTATGAGAGAATTAAATTAAAAATAGCAAACAAATGAGGCTTCAAATTTTCCTATCAAAAAATCAGAGAAAGAAAAGATATTTCATTAGGGAAGATTCAGCATGTTATTGCATAGTAAACTCTGGTGAACCATTTAAATAAATTATTTTTCAATCCATAAAAAACTCAATAACTCAAGTGACTCAAATCGCTTTCCGCAGCATCGATCTGAGGGATAGATGTTTGACAAAATCGTGTCTACGTTTGAGTTGCATTTGCACCAAAACGGCAGGTGGTATATCTAAATAGAATATTATGTATTTTTTTTTTTTTATTCCCGATGTAACGGCCATATAGCTGCAGTATTATTTATTTTTACACTGAAATGTTTCTTCTCAAACTTCTTTGACAACCAGCTTTCCTTACATTTGTCGTAGGATGTCGTAGGTCGTAGATATTTGTTTTTAGAATTGTAAATCATTAAGTAAATGAAATGACCATAATTGTGTTGTTTTCAAGTTGGTCTTTGAAATAACTAGTCTCTTTTAACTTATTCAAAACAAAATAACAAATTCCAATACTGCCTGACACAAAGCTCCGACAATTGTGAGCGCATCGAGTATTTTGATTTGTAAACACCTGGAAAACGAGCATCATTCGGAGAACAGCTCCAATTGTAGAGATACTATATGGATTTAGTAACATTCTCTCATCTAGTTCGTTGTAATACGCACGTTGGAGACTTTCGTTTAATTTCTATCGTGGCTTTTAATTCTCGCATAGGGGTCTCTCATGGACATGTAATAGAAATTGAAAAAGCCATTAATGTATTAAAAACAATGACTTTGTAGGTGAAATATAAGTACCATGAGTTTTCCTTTCAGGTAGAGTGCTACTCAGCTTATTACAATATAGTCCAATTTTCAAGAATCCCTGCGTATTATGTATTTTGGAGCCTAAACTTTAGAAATATTTGATCAAAGGGCCTTATAAATATTATTTTAACAGCGTTGGTGAACTTTTCAAGTATACAATATATTGCAGCTTGCAATTTATAATATAAATATATTTATTGGAGCGAGGCAACGGTCTACCAGAAACAGACTCCTCGCTTGCGTTTCTAGAGTTTCAATCAAGTTTCAATGCAATTTAACAAAAAGAAGTACATAAGTTTAGCACACAATCCTGGCCCACGGTCTTAGACAAATTGTGCAAAACTGTGACTGGTTGGTCGGTCCGATATTTTTGCGATAACGGACCCTCCCTGTTTGTTTTCTAAGTGAAACAATTAAGCATGGTGAATTTGCATGAACCAATTTGTCCCTTTTCCCTACGCCAAACTGTCCACTATGTGACTGGTCCCACACACAGCGTACAAGCAAAGGGTACGGAAAAAAATCAATCACAAACACACAGAGCCAATTACGCCTGCTGAGTGTGGAGGATTTTCCCTGCATACTCGGAAGAGACACCCCCTCAATCTTCGCCTTAGAAGAAAAAAAACCTCCACAAACAATTCGCCCGTGCAAAACCCCGATCAGTGGATCCTTTCTTGCGATTTGCGGTGAGCACAGCAGATTTAGCGCACAGTAAAACATTCGCTCATTATTTCTTTTCCCATTTCCCATCGCTTTGTGCGCACGCACACCAGCGGCAGCGAAGAAGCACCCGTTCGGTAATCGATTCGAATCGAACTATCACGCTCCCACACAGCTACACAAACGCACGCAGCCCGAACGCACGGAGGACACTGTTTTTCTTCTATCTGTGTGTGTGTGTGTGTGTGTGTGTGTGTGTGTGTTTGCCGTCCTCCCTCATGTGCCCTGCATCCTGTACCGAATTCGGGGAAATGGAAGCGTAAAGTCGTAAAGAAAAATGCGTGAGCAGGGGTGTCAAACTGGACGGCAAAGCACCAAACCGTTTGATCATCCTTCTTAGGACGTTTTTTTGTTCAAACAAAAAAAAATGTGTCCTTGCCGTCACTTGTGCATGGGTACACGGAAGGCAGCGCACACTATACCCACACACACATACATACACAAAGACGTAATGAGAGTTAAAAAGTTCGCCCCGACTCTGCCTGCCTGTGTGTGTGGGTAGAATACAATGTGTGACTATTTGACTAGCTTCCTGTCAAAAAGCAAAACCATGAACAAGAATGGCGGTGTAAGGAGAGAGAGAGAGAGAGAGAGAAGGAAAGGGAGATGGTTGGGCATATTCCCTTACCCTTCTTTTCATCCTCAAGACACACACAAACACACACTCTCTCACGTACAGCCGTCGTTCTGCCAGTTTTTCTCAGAAAAAGGGTCCGACCACCCCCCACCCCGTACGAGGAGGCATCGACCCCGGGAGCGAGGCACAGCCGATCTGTCGGCCAGACGGCGAAGGCAGGGGAGATGGGTATGCGTGCTGCTGCAGCTAAAAAACATTGATAGGGAAGGAAAATCATGCTCTTGGTTCGGACACGGCAAGAAAACTTACCTTTCTGGCTTTCTGCTGCCTCCTCCCGCGTGCACACACAAACACACACGTATGCGTGTCGCGCTGAGGGCACGCGAGAGCGCGCGCGCGCACACACCCGCCTCACTGTGTGCGTCTGTGTGTATGCGTGCGCGAGGCTGCCTCGCTGTGTGTGAACGTGTGTTCTTGGGAATGACGGTCTCCTTCCGCAGGGTTGAAAGATGGAGGGTTCTTTGCTTTTCTCTTTTGGATGGATGGAGTTGCTGTAGGCCACCGTGCCGTGGTTGCGGGTTGTTGCGTTTTTTTTCTCAACTTTGCTGCACACGAACGCACACCTTAGTGTGCATAGATTAAGGGAGGAGAAGGGGGGTAGGAAGAAAGGGGAATCGCAGGCAGCACACGCACCACTTCCTGTGCGTGCGACCGTGCGGGCGTGCGTGTGAGTGTGCTTCGTTTGATTGAATTCGTCCCGTTTTGCTAACAGCACTCTGCCCCTGGGGGCATCACCTTTTTTTTTTGTTTCTTTGAACACCGTCAACCCACACAGGCGCGCGCGCACACACGCACACACATACACGGTCGCGCACACATTAAATCGGCAAACCTTCCGAAACAAAATCATCAACTAGCCACACACACACACACACACACACACATACCCACAGAGGGAAAGGGAGACGCACTCCTCGGAGGAAATGCGAAACAATAGCAGCACAATTTTGGACTGGAGCAAAGAAAACAAGGGGTAGGTAGATGGGGGGGGGGGGGAGGGGGGGGTAGAACAGACGCAGGGTTTCGGTTCACTCACCGCTCACAAAACAATTGCGACCCGCGAGCGGAAGATGCGATACACGAATCAAAACGACGGAAGCGTAGCGAACGAGACCCAAATCTAACATCTGTATGATTCCGCGAACTGATTTCAACTGAATGCTGTGACGGCAGGCTAGGCGAACGCCACCCTTTGCCCGTTCCGGCGGTACGTACGGTTCCGAGCCGGAGCGGAATGCATCAGCGCACCGCGAAGGTGACGAGGTTATTTTTTGTTCGCTCTCGTTAAGCAGCTAAATTATTATCGGTAGTTTTTACTTTTTATTGCAAAAAAAAGGAATTGGTTCATTACTTCAATTTGTTTGATAACAGCAAATTTGAGCAAACACGTTTAAAGAAAGGGTTAAAAGTGCGCACAAGTTTTCTTTTTACTGCACGCAAGTTGCACGCAAAAGGGCTTTTACATCGGAGGGCAGTTGTTGGAGTTTTAATTTGGCGGTTACACTCTTACACCCCATACAGCTGCACTCACCATCATTTGCCAAGTCGGGTTGGATGGGCTAGGGGATGTATGAAAGCTTAAGGGTTTATTACTATCCAATTCTTACACAGCCAGTTGTGCTACACTAATGATTGTTATTTAAATAGGTACTTTGCAGTGGATAAGCCAGCGCTCTAGGTTTTGTATTAACACATCTAATTCAACACAAAATTTTGATACAATACACGGGAGGAAATGTTTGAAACAAACGTTGTATGACAGAACTGTCAAGCAATCTAAAATCGTTTTTTGTACCTAAAATGGTGTGAAATTTGTTTACTTCACTACTTTTTACACTGCTAGTGTAAAATTGTATGATCCAGAAAGGTGAAAAATAACAAACAATCATTGAGCTGCTCAACCAACTTTTTTTATATATTAATTAGGCAAACATTTGCAACAAAAAATATTCCTTTTACCTTTTCACAAATTTATTATCTTAAAAAGCAAATGCCAATAATTTGAAAAGTTCTTGGAATATTATTTTTAGTTATGTTTGATTTATGGGCTCAAGTCTCCATTGTTTCTTCTATTTCGCTCCCCACAATCGATAGTGCTTGTGAAAAGAGAGTGCCTTGAAGTGAAATAAATCAATATATTTTCAAAGTAGAGATAAAAGCTCGAAAGAATCATTTGCACACTTGTTAAGGTGAACGTATGCTTAGAAAAGAAACTTACATGAATAAGGAAGCACAATAAAAAGCAATAAACCGATAGCAACCGCCAATTTAAATGTAACGCCCGTTACATACAGCTTGTGTGCAGCAAAACCTTGCGTGCATTTTTTATTGTTTCGCCAAGAGTTTCACTGCAATATTGCTTCGTTGCTCGATTGTTTTATTGAAATTGATTGAAACATAAAATGTCCTGTTTTATTCCAGTGATAGTCAAAAATATAAAAACAAACCGGCACATTATTGGTAATGTTAAGGGAAATTAAGGTACGATTTAGAACGGTTCACAACACAGGGTGACTAAAGAGATTTGTTGCACTGCGAGCCGCTCCTGTCAAACGGTGCACAATTGCATTGTTTTGATTGCTGGCGTTGGGGACCGTACCGCAATAGCGTTTTCCGCCTTGTGATAACACAACCGGCCACGGTTGCACCGAAGAGCAGCTTGTTTCCTTTCCTCCGCCTCCGTCCCGTCTTCCTCATCCTTTCCTTCTCTATCGTGTGTGTGTGTGTTCCTCTGTGTGTAGAAGGGAGGGGGAGGTGATAAAATATATGATGCCACAAAGCACTGCGAACGAGAAGCAACAGCAGCAGGGCAAACAGTTTCCGTGCGCACAGTTGAACGATTCACTTACGCTCCCGTAAGCCGCCTGCTTGCCCCGTTTTCCCGGTTCGGCTCCGTGTCCTCCTCCGTGCAGCGCTATGGTCCCCTTCCCGGCACGAGCCACGTTGTCATGAGGATGATGACGGTGGTGGTGGTGATGCGGTAGCGCCCAATTGCAGTGTGTTCGCCCCCCTCTTCCTCGCACTCCGCCGCCCGGGACAGTTCAGGGGCCTCGATGGGTTTGGCAGCGTGTTCTGCAAACCGATAGCCAGTGACGCAGTGCATCCCGGTGCCAAACCACCACCGGTGGCCGACCCAGATGTGTGATAGATTGTGCATTCCGTAGTTGTTTTATTTTTGTACCTTACACCGATTGAGTCGTCGGCGCCCAAGCGCAAACCCCTGCTTCGGTCTGGTAAGTGGGAGCTGCTGCGCGCCGACATGCTGTAAAAACGATGCCTTTTCTCCTCGCTTTCAGATACAGCAGCCCCTCGATCGAGCCAGCGATGAGCCACTTCTCTAGCATTGCGACCTGCTTCGGGCACGTGGTGCTAGCCGCCGTGACCGGTTGGTCGCTGAAGTACCTGCCCGCCGCGACTGGCACCGGCCTGCCGACCGTCTGGATCATGCTCTGGTGTCTGCTGGTGTACAGCGCACTCGGCATCGTCCGCTTCAGCCATCCGCAGCCCGGCAAGCTGCTGCGCACGCTGTACGAGCAGGCCGCACTTGTCGCGCGCGTGTGCCCCCTGCCGCTGCTGAACGTACAGCTCTACCACGAGCCGGAACAGTCGCACAACTTCGCGCTTCCCTACCGGCACGCACTAGGATACGCCCTGCTCCTGTCCGCACTGGTGGCGTACGCTGCGTGCAACGTGTTCGGCGATCTGAGCCGGCGCCATTACGGCGAGCACGTGGCCACCGGCGTGCTGCTGGTGAATGCGGCCGGCCTCAGCCTGGTGGCGTGCAGCGGCGACAACTACTGGGCGGCCGGGCTGGTCGTATCGTTCGTGTCGAAACACTTCCTGCTGCCCGTGCTAGCGGAACGGTACCGGATCCCGTCCGCACTGCTCTACACGTACGGGTTGAGCTTTTACGAAATTTTTGCCGTCAACGCGGTGGCCGAGGTGCTGCCAACTTCCACGATCCGGGTGATAATGTAGTGTCGGGTTGCTGGTCAGTCTTTCCGGGAGAGGGGTTACCAATGCGCTACAAATCGCTTGTTACGAAAAGCGCCCGCGCACCGTTTAGCCTGCGACAGGGAAAAAGGATTATTTTTATACATAGATATATACATATATACATTTACATATTTTTATAGATGTGAGCTAAAATAAGGTACAAACGCCTGAAACGACATAACGATATACACGGGACAATGGTACGAACCGATGCTATTCATATACACTTTCGATAGCTTAAGTGCAATATACATTTTTTGTATTCTCTCTAGTTGCTTCTCCTTCTCTGCCATATGTTATGGAAGGCAGAGTGAAAGGTAGAAAAATGGTATTCTATCAAGTGAATGATTTTTGATTATTTTTCAAACCCAGTTTTTTTTTTCGAGAAGACACAATAGTCGCAATAGCGCGGCGACATAGCACTGTGCTACAAATTACCAGATCAGGTCGGGCTCAAAACGGGCGTCTGTTTCTTTCGATAAATACGATTTACATACGAAGTTTGGAAGAAGCTAGGAAACATTTACAATAGCAAACGTGTAGCGTGCAGGGCCGGTACGGGTAACCGTTTGCTAAAGCAAACTATTGTGCAAAACATATGCACATTGGTGCAATCACAAGTCTGTTGTTTATTTTTTCACCAGCAACATCTTTGTTACCGTTTAATTTTTGGGGCTATCTGCTTTCTAAGCATGTTAAGAAGCGTTGTGCGTATTCGCTAGGGGAGTTTAATCGTGTATGTTAATCGTGTTAAGTGCGCACAATTTTGCAAGGGGTTTTTATCCAGAAACTAAAAACGCAAGAAGGAGAAAAGTTATGAAATTTATGGTAGAAAAAAAAAATCGGCACAAAACCCTTACATCAAAGACATGACTAAGAAAGAAAGACATCATCCGGTGTGAACACACTAAATGGTTTCGTAAAATTGAATTACAGGTATTAGATAAAAACAACCAAAAAGCACAGAAACCCCCCCGGGAAATATGAAACATTTTGTACGCGCGTAGTTTGTAAAGTGTTTTCTTTTTATAAATGTTAAAGAGACGCGTTCACATAAAATGATTTCATCGTAGAAAGAGTAATGTTTCGATAGTGCGTGGGTATGCGTGAGTGTATTTTTACTACTGTCCTGTTATCAATGTACGGTTCGAAATATATACATATTTACAAAGCAACATTCGCTGACGATGGCAGAAAGTGTGAGGGTTCCGTAGTGTTGAGGGGTTGCAAGGAAAAGCATGTTCGCTCGATAATCAAAATAGGTTTCCATGGGTGTCCTGAGATTAGTTGTAGTTGTTTCGAAGTTTGTTTTTACTAATTAATACATTTTTTGATATTTTCTTTATTTACCTTTTTTTTCTCGATATTTTCCCAAGTTGTTTAGGAGAGTTTTTAATAGAGGCGGAAAAACGTAACATTTATATTTCAGTCGGTAGATATTTTTATTACACAATCCGGAGCTTACAAATCAATACAAATAAGTTGCTTTAAATAAAGAGAGTCAAGTACAATGGACCGTAGTCTAACGAATGTATACCGTTTGCTTCTGGAAATGCGAGAAGCTTCGGTGTTTTTGCTATTCTTAATTCCACTTATCCATATTCATATTCATTGGTAGACTTTCTATTGGTAGCAAGACGGAGAATTATAGAAAACAATGGTTACTTGTTTACTTTAATCGAAATGACCTACAATCCTATACCTTTTTATGGAGGATCATTCACATTCAGTTTAAAATTAGATATTGACTCTTATATTCTAATTTGCATTTCTGCATTTCCGCAGGGCTGACTCCACTCAGTGATTCAGGCAATGAGCAACAAACGAAGATTTGTTCGGTTGTGGAATTCCCTCCAATATGATTGCAACGCAATCTATACCCAAAAGGTCGCGTGCCTCTACAGCAGCGTATTCGAGATAGGATCTTATTCCTTGTTTTTGTACACTGTGTGGATGATATCCAGCTTCCAATCGTCCGAACGTTCCTTCAAATCCGGTTCTAAATCCCTACAAACCCCTACGGCTAGCCTCTCCAGGGCCCTGTCTTTAACGGTTCCCCTCTGTTTTGATGCATTTCAGTTGTTTGATGGCAACGGATGGTTTCGTTCAGAGATGGCAGGGACGCTTTGCGGACCATAGCGGTCTTGTGAGTCGGCCGTCTGAGCTGGTCCGTACGTCAAGTGCCTTCCTTCCAATATGTCTGCTGTGCTGATCTCCAGGTGTAGGTGAAGGAAGTTTACCATTCGCAGCCCATTGTTATTTGTCTGCGAATATGCACTGACAGCTATAGTGGACTTCAATGCTTCCTCCCGTCCGTCCCGTTGAAATCATTCAAATTTAAATATAAATAAAACAAAAAACAGGGGCATGAACCATGAAAGCTTCCATCCTGGTGATGCTTTCGATTGAAGCATTGTATGCTTTTGCAAAGCTTTTCCCTCGAAGCTGCCACGTGTGCTGGCAGGGAAGCTTCGACGCAACGTAAGCTTAACCAAAGCCTTCAAGGACATTTGTTCCGTGGAAGATGAAGGTCGTGGAAATGCAACGCCCGGATGTTTAGAAAAGTCAATCGAAAGAGAATTTACATGCTTTCGATACGAAGCAAAAAAAAATCCAGTAACAAACAGTAATGCACTACAAAAAAGAAAAGAAAAACAAATAAAATAATTTATTTCTTATATTTGGCAGCAGTAGTAGTTCATTTAGTAGCCTAGCTAAAGCGCGACCAACGATGGTTTCTGTGCCGATGCAAGCGTCACACTACTGGTTGCCGAATAGTGATGGGGAAGGCCAATAACCGAGCGCCGTGGGAGTCGCGTTGGGGTCGCGGCGGACGGTGCCAAAAACGCGCGTGTTTGCACACTAAATGCACTAAATGCCGGCCCCTAATGACAGCGGATGTCAAATCTAAAACCACCGCGCTGGGGTTATACATTTGCGGTCGTGGCACGCCGTAACGCGCAGCGTCAGCGTTGCGATTGGAAGGATCCGTTTTGTTTATGCGTTTCGGTTTTTGCTTTCTGTTTTTTTTTCTACTTTATTTTGGTCGGTGGTCACAAATTTCAATTCTAAAGTCATATATTTGGACAGACGGCCGGACCGGGAGGGGTTGGAAACGCCGGGGGGTAAAAGTCCGGGGCTTTGTTTTGCTGTGTTGGGATGTTCTAGTGCACTTAATTAGCGGCTTTCGATCTGGCTAGAATCACTCCAAATCACCACCGATCGCGTCTTATACACTCACTGAATTCTCCGCCTGACCGCAGCCTCGACAGACCTGACCATCATTAGCATCGACACAAGCGCAGTTCATTATGCCGCTTGCATGTGATTGGGCGCACTGGACGGCACGTGGCTATATACTCGGGGTAGTACATCCGGCCGGGCCGGGTTTTATATAGCTCCAGTGTCCAGTGTCCAGGGGATGCACGCGTCTGATAGGGGGTGAAAACACACAACATATCCTTATCTGCTTATCGTGCCAGAACTCCCACAACGCGCCGCCACCGCAACCCAAAAAGGGATCCTGTTCTTCCCTGCCCCTGAAACTCTATTGCAAACCGTGCCGGTGGAGGGACACGTTATTGAATTCATTTCCCTTTTTTAAACCACCCTCCCCTAGACCCCCCCCCACCACCCCGCCCACCCTTCAGAACAAAGCCGAGCACACACAACACGGGTCCGCCGTTTGTGTTGAGTCGCTTAAAATTGAATTTAAAGTCGGAATGAATTTAAATCAATTTGACATCAAGGGGTAAATATACGCCGACAGGGGGGGGGCGAGGGGAGGGAGGGGGGTTGAGGATACAAATGGCAGCATGGCAGCCGCTCGGGCTTAGGTCAACGGGAGCGCGCGCGCGCGTATGTGGGTGAGCATATGTGGGATGTCGTCGGGGAAAAGTAGAGGGATTCCAAAACCAGGCGGGGGGGGGAAGGGTTTCATCAAGATCTCGCCATGCATACGAATCTAATTTTAAACCATCGAGCAGCACCCGGTGCTTACCACCCGCGCCCCGGCCTCGGACGCATCTGCACAAAGGGCCCGAGCTAAATAGCTTCCGAAGTCCACGCAATCCCTGACCGAGAACTGGTCAAGAACTCACCCCCCGGGGTGAGGGGGTTGTCGCGCCGAACCATTGCGAAAAGCAACAAATGAGATTTACCAGCCCCAGTGTTGTCCTGAATGTGCGTGAACCCCGGGCCCCCGGGGGGCACAAATTGGTTATTCAGCCTTCGCGCAGGCAGGAGAGGGAAGGAAAGGACCACCTTGCGCACGTCAAAACGAGCGACGGGACGTTCTAGTGCGGGACAACTTCGGTTGTGACACAAAGTATTGCAAGTAAACAGACCGGGCAGGAAAGGGGGGGGGGTTAGTGAGATTATGGGATGGAGGATGGAGGAGAGGCAGGGGGGAACTGGCAGGAAGATGAAACCATGCCCGGAATTGGAGCTCCCAGTGCTTGCAGTTGCATCTCTACACTGCGTTACAAAATGGTTGTCTCGCCGCAAGGGTTTTGTTCCTCGATTGGAGGCAAAACCGGGATAATCCTTTATCTTTTCATGCAAAAAGGTAGATTTACAATTTAGCTATCGAATCAAAAACAAGTAAAAGCTTTTTTTTTAATTTTTGGTAGAGATTCATAATTTTATCAACTCTTTTATTCAGGCAACCTTAAGAAGCAGATCAATATTGTCACAATTTTCAAGCTTTCAAAAATTAAGGACAGTTTAATTTGAAATGAACAATATTTGAAGAAATAAAACGAATGAGAAAAAAAAGAATAATAAAGGCATTTGAGGAAAGGAGGCATGAACAGTAGACAAAACAAAAACGTAGCAGGCAATGTGTTAATAAACTGTTGCCTAAAAAGGGATATAAACCACGTGAAGGGAAAGGACGGGTTGTGCCCGAATACTTATGCTGGAGACACCTGGATAAGAGGGAATTTGCAGCCCCGGCTAAGCGAGACATCGTTACATTAATCAATAAAAGCTGCTTGCTTCACTTTTAAGTTGTGCACATTTTGTTGTATTAACTGTAATCATTTGTAGTCTAAATTTTTATTCCCGTATTCATACAGTTTGGGCTCAATATATTGTTTGGTGGATGAAATCTGTAATCTCGTGATGCTTTAGCAGCAGCTCAGCAGTGTTGCCAGACACCAATAAAAATATGATTCATGAAGAACAATATTATTAACAGAGGACTGCAGCCCTGGACCGAGTGTCCTGGAAACGGATTGGTGACCTGGCCATGTCTCTCAGACGTACTCAGCGATGAGCGGGCCAAAGAAGAAGAAGAGCCGACAACTGGTGACTTTGAGTGAGCAATTGATGTCTTAGAGGCCAATTTGGCAACACTGTATCAGAACTGTTTAAGGGAGAGAGCGAGAGAGTAACCTTTTTAAATGAGAAGAAGCTTTCTCTATTACCCAGGATATCGATTCTGGCCAACACAATCGATATTGGATCAAGACCTGCCCCGAGCCTGATTGGAGTATAAGAGAGCTACGTACCTGCTACAACAGGTACGTCACACTCGCATGGTGACGAACGGTCCAACGATGGGAATCGACTTAATTATTTGGCTCTCCCAAAACCTATCGGTGAGGCTGCCCGTGTGCACCGCAGTGTAGAACGCAACGAGCGTGAAGAAACTTGCACAACTCGTCCAGTGGCTGCTACCAAGCCAGAAGTGTGTATCCACAAGTTCCAGTGCTCCCAGCCTCAACCCTGGCACTGACTGGACCGGCATGCTGAGCGGGATCATTTCGGTTCGGTTAGTTCTCGAGGTTTTATGGGATACTTGTGCTTCCTGCATTGTGAGAGTATGAGTGAGAGAGAGAGGGCAAGGAAGAAAGAGAAACACAGTTCATCCCCCCCCCCTCCCGCACTCCCTGTCCCCTTTTTTGTGTCGAACAGGCCGCCTGCAATACATATTTGATGAGATCTAAAAAGGTTTTGGAGTCGTGAGTGCCGTCACCGTCCCTGTGCCCCAGACGTTTGACTGCGGTTTTTCCTGTGCAGATATGGGGTTGGAGGGTGGTGGAGAGAGGGGAGAGGTTCCTTTTTGCAACTTTGTAACAGATCGCAGCTTCGGGAATCGGACGGATGCTATCATCGCCGCTCCATAAAGCCTCCCAGACGTTTCGGGCACGTTCGTGGTGCATAATAATTTATTGCGTCGATTTGCATGGGGAGCGGTGTCAGCTGTGCGCAGCTGTACCCTAATACCGGTGGGCCAAAAATGGCCAGCCAGCCCAGTCTCCCATTGCTTGCCCGGATTGGTCATCATCGTAAGCAAGCTGCAAAGGAAAGGACACCTTAGCCCAAACTTTTTCCGCAAACCAGCCAGCCATGGCCCCGGGAATCCATTTCATGGTTCACCGCGCTCGCGCCTGACCACTCTGTGGGCTGTGTCCGGGTTATTTTCCACCCTTTTTTGCCAGGGGTTTTGCAAAGAAAGGGATAGGCAATATCCTGGTGGCAAAGAAAAAAAAACAAGGGGTGGCAGCATCGCCGCAGCATCGCCGCAGCGTTCGGCGAAAAATCTCGGTCCCAATTTATGGAGCCTGTCGAATTAGGGCCAATTTTTTCCCGCTGCATGAAATTGTAGAACACAAATCTTTTCGCCATGGCTACATCCGTGCGTGTGTGTGTGTGATGGGTGATATGTTTTCTGGTTCTGGGACAGGAAGTGGCGTCCTCCAGGGGTTTTCTTTGGGCGTAAAATTCCACCGGGACTCGTTTGGGAAAAAGGGGTTTTTCGCTACGGCATACGGAGATGTGTCGTGTGTGTTGGTTTTTGTCGGGCACATTTGTAGCGAAAGAAAGTTGGTTAAGATAGCTCCGGACATGCTGGTGCACCGGTTACACCCCTTCGGTTCGGAACCCGGCCTGCCTGTATCCTTTTCCGATACAAACGGTTTCGATTATTCTTGATGTCTTTTCAACCCCCGGCTTTTTTTTTACCCCGAGAAATCCTGCAATCCTTCCTGCCTCATCTCGCTAGCCAGCAAGAAATCAATGAATCGATGATACCACCAGCACGGACAGGCGCGCTGTTTTGTTCTTTTCGTTATATTTTTCGATACCCAGCGCGCGAAAGGGGTAGCTGAACCGGAACGAAAAACAAAGCCACGGGGTAAAATACAATTACACGAGGAAATGAGCGCGGGGCCTCGCCACGGCGAAGCAAAACGCGCGATCCGCGGATTCGACATCCCGGCGGTTGGGCCCGCCAACCCATTGGCCGAAGCTAATCGATAAATTGGAACGAATTTTATTGCTTTCCGAACGCGATGCGGCTCATTCGCTCGTTGAAATGTGGTTCAATTTTCCGGCCAGTGATCCGTAAATCCTCAGCCCCGGGGAACGTTGTTGCGTCGTGTTCCGACGGACTGCGAAGAAGCGTTCGGAAACGGTGGTATTTGGAGGGAGGGAGGGCGAGCGAAGGGTCGTTTTTGGAGGATCCATCGCTAGATCCTGGAAAAGACGACAGCTTACTGTAAAAGATCTGCGAGTAGCTTAAGAATGGGATAACTTACTGCTATTCTTATTGTACCAGAGGGATGGCAAGTTATTTTCTCAATATCCGAAGACTGCTTTGGTGTATCAAACATTTGGGACATCGTTGATAGACACGAGACTTTAGAAATGGATAATAGATATAGACGGATGTGGACAGGAACTTTGGGATGTTGAGGAAATAAGGGCAATCAGATATCTGTACAAGATTACAGTTATTGAACAGATATGCTTAAAACCTACCTTCGACGCTACTTGTAATATTAAACTAGAGAAAGAGAGTCTCTCTTTCATCAAGGACACACGTGAATTTATTGATGCATATTTGAAAACAAATGTTTTGCTTGGATAGATGCTAGTCCATTTAAGAATCTATCAAGTATAATGGAAGGCGTAAAGTGAAGAATGTAAGGTGAACAAGCTCTTCGCGAGAATTGTAGCAAAACTTGGGTCTTAAAATCTCAAAAAGAATGTGGTTTTAGAGCCGATCAACAGGGAAGGAAACTCCTAGTCACTGCTGGGATGAATTGTTTTAGAGACGATAAGCTATACTTATTCCTCCAAGCTAATATTTTCTCGCTGATGATGAAGATTCTATGTTAGAATCTTCTGGTAGTCGACAAACAGTTTTAAGATAATCTATTTCCAACATCTGGAACTCCTTTTGATGACATTAGTCTTTGGCCCAATAGAAATCCTGGACAGAACATTAACTCTTAAGGAAGCTAAAAAAGAAATAACAACTTTACATGCTTAGTTTTTATTTTAACTCAGCTTCAGCTATTATTTAACTCAGCTAATTACAACTTAAACAAATTTTATCTCGGAAGTTTTTACTCTACAGACGTGGAGGTTATTCAGGGAAAAACTATCAGGCAAGCATTACGCATTGATATAAATCTGCGGTCACCTTAGAATTTGCGATGTTCTCTACTAGGTCTAGAGTCTCTGGAGAGGTCCAGAACAAATTGCTGAAGCGTTTTTTGTTGCTGGACGTTTTAAGTATTCTTAAAAAATCGTAGAAATAATTATTAATTTCAGTTCCTAAAAGGAAATAAAGACATCAGACGTTGGTATCTACAAGCAGCTTGCGTTACTATGAACACGAACCTTACGCAACAGTTTTTACAATAATCCTGAGTACCTAAGGGACATTAAGCTAAAGAGAGTTAAAGATACAGCAGAATGAAGGTGTTAATGAGACGATCCTTATCTGATGCATCTGTAGTGACATTTTAAATTAGCTAAAGCAGTGACAAGTTAACCCATATGGAGTGACCGATAGGCTTGAAGTCTGAGCTATTAGGTTTGGCTGAAGTGCACTTAGATCCAAGATAGGACCTTTTCCTCCAAAAGGCCGGAACATCTCGTCATATTTAACCAATTGTTGAAAAGAAACTCTCATATTGAAGTTGGACACATACACTTCCTGGCTGTTTAGGGCATTAACGTTTCCGAAGACTTTCTTACAGGGCCACCTTCTTTGGATTTTCTCAGGTGGAGCTCGGCTTGTTTAACAAACAACTTACAATGCTTTGTTTTTAAATTTTCGTGACTGGTTAAGTTCTGGAGCTTTGGTGATACATGAGAAATTGGAGAACAGAATTGGATCTCTGAACACACTCCATCCTATATGCTGCAGGAGACAACATGAACCTTCTGGCGAGCCAAAAGGAAAGCTGTTGGAAAACCTGAGCCTAGATCTTTTCAGAAAACGGTGATGGATGTCTTAGACACTAGCGAAGAAGTTGGAGAGTTGAAGCCTTCTGGAGTAGCGAAATATAGTTCTTTGATTTGTTGGAACATGTTTAAACGCCTGAAGAGATACATCAAAGACTTGTGCTGTTCACCTCCAGAAGTTTATGTAATGTGAAGCACTATGCTCACTATGTAAATCCTGCTGTAGTGCAAACTAGTTTTAGTGTCTCTTAGTCCCTGTCTCTTTGCCTTTCCGAAAAAAAAACATCTCCACCATTCAACCAAACACACACTGATGGGAAGATTCCACGCTCGGTCACTGATTAATGGCTGCCACTAGTATGATTAATATGCGCTCACATTGGCAAACAACGGCCCGGCCCGGAACGCACCCGCGCACCGGGCGGATAAAAAACAGAAGGAAGCCGAGCGGGTTGACACACCGGAAGCCCCCACGCTCGCACACAAACTTTGCGTCGGCAAAGGGACACCCCACTTCCGTGCCGTTCGTGTGCGAGGATTAATTGTCTCAATTTTACGGCAACTTCCCAGCACGGTAGCACGCTGCCTGCCGACGGTGTGCGGTACCCGCGCCATCGTCGACGTCGCCTTCTGCTAACGATGTGTGTGCCGATTGTTGATTGGATTGCTCGGGTAGTGCTGGTGGAGCCCGGGGGGAGAAGGTAAAGGTGCGGGAGATGACATCTTACGGTTGCCCTTACCAGGCGGCGCTAAAACAACAGACAGCCGGGGGTTTTGGTGGGTGCTGGAGTTGGAGTTTCTTGTACCATTTTTCACAACGGAGCGTCGGAAGGTCGGGAAATGGGTCCGGGCCATGCGGTACCACCCGGCGTGTCTGTTTGAAGGGGCCGGGGGCGGGCGTAGCATAATTTGGCAAATTGATTAAGATTAACGAACGACTCGTTTGAGGTGGGGGGAGGGGTGTTGATGGGGTGGGTTTGCTGCTGCTCCAGGGGTTGCTTTGTGCCCCGTTTCGGAAAGGCGGAAGGAGCCGCGCTAAGGCGCTTTGTCTGGTGAAAAATAGATTTCGGAACGTTATTTGATTTTTATGCCGAGGGATTTTCGGCAGCAATGTAGCATACTAATCGCTCGGCGGCGGTGGTGCCGGCGCCGGCGGAGTGTTTTTCACTTCATCCGGTGAAATGTGCGGCACACTAACGGGCGTCTTAACTGTGGCCAAAGTTTCCATCAGCCATGTGAAGCACTGTCTACTGTTGTTTTAATTGAATTAGATGATATGGGGAAGACAATCAGCTGCAGCGTAACCTTGCGACACTTTTAAGCAGCTCTTAATCAGCTTCCTGTTTTGGTGCTAAAGTATTATTTTAAAACTCACACTTTCCCGCCCTAGTTCAAGTCAGCATTTAGAGCCTTATTTTGTGTTTTTTTAATTAAGTTTTCCTCAAGTCTCTGCGTTCTTATAGTCACCAACACAACAAGGATACAACTTCCTTAAGTCTAACGGTCATATATTTTTGGAAGAAAGATGTTGAAAAAAGTAGAAAGCAGTCCTTTGAGGCAATTACAATATTACAATATTAGGAGCTATTTTGTCATCGGTCTATTTAAACTATTTTCAGCCAAATGAAATTATAATTTAATTTTTTACACTTTTTTTTATTTTCTCCAATAGATGAATAGCCCACTGGTCCATGCATAGTGAAGTGAAATAAGTAATTAATAAATTAATCAAAGTGTAATTAACAAGAAAATCTTAAACTTGAAAATATAAATCATTTGAACGAAAAACTGAATTTTGCGATTGAAAAATACGTAACGTTGAAGTGTATGAATAATTTTAGATTCAATATGTAAATCTAAGTATGAAAACGCCTTGGTAAAACTGCAACAATACTGTGAAAATATTTTAAAGATGAAAAAAAAAAACTTTTATTTTATTTATTTTTAATTTTATAGCATTAAACGTTCCATAAAATTAAACCAGCTGGGAAATTAAAAGAAATTGTAATATTTTTCGGAAATTTCTAATTGTCCAACCGAACCATTCAACTTGTGCATTGGCATTGTCTATTCATCTGCCCGGGTGGTTGTTCATTATCTATGCTATAATTCATACGTTTATCTGCTATAATTCATTTTTTTATTGAGTTTATATGCTCTAGTGGAAGAGTCGTCAGTTTATATTGTGTTCTACCATAAAGCAATTATCAATAACAAAAAATTAAAATGGCATTGAACATGATTCTTGTAAAAGAATTTATTTTTATGTTAATTAAAGACTTGCATTAATGCAAACCCAAACCTAGATTCCGTTTATAGCACTTATTTAGCTACTATGCCACTGCCAGAGAAACTTATAAAACATTCGTTTCCCTCATTTTAATACCATTTCACTTAACGAAACAAGTCCTTCCTTCTAACAAAGCTTTATATTTATTATGTAATAAAATTTGATTATGTTTCTAGAGTACAGCACCCAAACTGCTTTCCGATTCCGTTTAGACATATTTTGTGACGCTCATGAATGGCTCTCGCACAGATTGTTTTAACATAGATGTAATATTCTTGGAATTTCATGACAAGAGGAGCCCGTCTTTGGTTCGTAATAGGCTAACCTATCTGTTAGTTGTACTTCAATATATAATGGAACTTCCTTTAATACTTCACTTGAATAATTTGACAACGCATAGCTACTAGATAAATCTACTCCAAACGGTATGAATTGTGTTAACGTTTAATCATCTTATTAAAATTTTGCAATTTTAACCCTTACCTCGCCTTTAACTCTTGCGAATAAATTAGTTAAGGATAAAGGCGATTAAGCAACACATTTAAATCAATCTAACAAATTTTTAACGTTAAAATTTTATTTATGGTATGTTAAAGGTTGGTTTAACTATCACGGTTCAACGTTAGCTTTTGATCAAGCAAAACTAAAAACGTAATTTCTTTCATCTAGCATTGTGGCGTAACACTTTCCTCAAATCATGTAAAACAATCAATCTCCAAGAAGAGAAGGAGGGGGGGGGGGCGGTAGACATTTTCACACAAACGTAGATAAATTGCGATACATAATTCCGGGGAGCAATCATTTGCAAAAACACAAAACAACACAAAACACACAGATTCGCTAAACCAATGTGAAACAATTAACATCTATAGGAGCATTGCGCTCCATAGGAACGAAAAAAAAAAAAACAAAAATTGCAACACGGAAAACAAAATAATGTGCACATCACGCACTACCAAACCCTCCCCCCCTCCCCCTTATTTATCCCTTTGTGGGGGATTGTTCACCCGCGTGAAACTATAGAAACAATTAAACTTCACCGCACATCGCCGGAGGTGGAAAAATAGTTACAGTATCATTAAAAAATGTGCCCTATAAATATGCCCCACCGGCCCCCTCCCCATTTCGGGGATGGTGGGCGGTGGAAAAGGGGGTCGGAGAAGGGAGTTAACCAACCTCACCCATCGATATTTGTGGTTGGGAAATCGTTTTTGTTTTATCAACGCGACCGAACGCAACGGAAGACCGCACTGATGGTTTTCCATTTTTGATTTAACCCACCACCTACCCTCCTCTCCAACCCCCCCCCCCCCCCCCCCCCCCCCCCCCCCCCCCCCCCCCCCCCCCCCCCCCCCCCCCCCCGTCTCCCCCTCCTCACCCGTAAACCAGGAATGTAACCAGAAATGCAAAAACAAAAGCAATAGAGAGTGGGTAGAGAGGGAAGGGAGGGGAGGAGGGCGGAAGATAGGGAGAGTGATGGGTGTGATATGGTGAAAACAACAAACACAATTGCTTGAAAAATTCGTTGACCAAACCTGTACGCGTATAGGTGGATGGGATAAGAAGGGGGAAGGGGTGAGGTGATGGGAACTATCCAGGCCGCGCCATCATTGGATCCTGTTCCCGGGGAACGTGCGGAAAGCGCCAAAACAAAAACCCAAACACGGCCCTCGGAGCTCGCTACGGCGAAGAATCGCGCAATGGCGAACATTCATTTATTCTCCTTTTTTTTTTTGTTTTGTTTGTGTCACCTTCCATCCAACACCCACCCAGCTTGGGTGGAGGAGGGATTGGTTTCGATTCGAAATCGAATTGTTGATAGATATCGCTGGGATACATCGACCGATACGTGCCCGGGATGCGTCATTCGCCTGGAGGGAAAGCTACACCCATTGCGGCCATTGATTTTACGACGCGTCGCTTTACAAGACAGCAAACGATCCCGGAGAGGCTCGGAACGGTCCGTGGGGGAGGGTGGAAATCGGACATTTTATATGCGGTACACGCACCGATGTCCGAGATCCTGTTGACGACTCCTTAACGGAGTGTTTTACTTATCCTCTGCATTAACATAAAATAGAGAAGAAAAAAAAGCGAAACAGCAAGCCTACCTTCCCTGGATTACCTTCCCAGCGCGCCGGAAGAATCATTTCAGTCTAGTTAGTTTTAGTAGTCCCCCGGGGGGCAATCGTCCGTACTGCATTATTGAGCATGAAGAACGGAGAAGGGGGGGGGGACAATCTGACAACACCGTAAAAAAGCCAAGCTTGTGACAATCGGTGGCCGCACCGTGCACCGTCCAATCATCGGGGCAATGGATGTCGATTATTGCTCTTAATAAGGTTCGGCCACTGCCAGGGCGTTTGGCTGGCGGCAAGGCGGCAAGGTAAAATCGTTACCCAATGATTGCCATTCAAATAAACAAGGATCAGCAAATGGGCGATAGGGTCGGCGATGGACGTCCAGCGTACGGAGATTTATACATGTATCTGTACACAAGTGGAGGTTCTAGACCGACGCTTTACGTCTTCTGTGGCCAGAGATCAGAAAACTTCTGAGTTACGGAGATGATTTGAGGAGTTGCTTGGATGTATCAAAGAGTTCTGATGGAAATTTTGAAGCAGAAGGCATCATTGGAGCAGAGTGGAGTCTTCTACAGGGTGTTCCAACAAAGTACGTAGTTTTCTACAGAATTGTTTGAAAGTCCAGTAAAAACTCCCTTAACCGCTAGATATTATTTGTGAGCTACAGTGTCTCAATATCCTCGATTATACTTGTGTATAACTCAATAAGTTCCAAGTGTATAAGCATCGGATGACTTCTGCACACTCCCAAGCGGCTTTGGATGACTCTAGAAGGAACTCCGCATTGCTCCAATAAACATCCAAGAAAGTCCAAAATGCCTTCAGGCCGGGTACAGATAAATCGAGAAGACTCACTGAAGGAAGCACACGGAACGGTTGCACAAAAAGAGCTCCGAGGGAAACGGTGGCATTTTGTGCGACGTAAAGCATGACCAAACACAAACAAACTCCCTTTCGGTTTTCTTCTCTCGGATCTCCTTGGCGAACTGAGGAAGCGTTATAGAAAGATGTAGACTACCAGAAGCGGGGACTAGGGTTTACTTTGCCACAGGGAAGCGGTTTTGTAGCCGAATTTTTCATCCGGTTTTACGTTGTACATCACAATTTTGCACATCCTGTAGATGAGTTCATTTCTAATAATAATTCAGCTCATCTGAGCAGATAGATTTCTTTTGGCAAATTTAGCAAATCTTAACATTTTATTCTAACAACGTTCATATGATACTCTGATTAATTAAATCTCTTTTCGGTGTATTTAAATGTGTTTAACGTTCATCAGTAAGATGAAAGTACGTTTCAAACAGGCTACTTTACTTCATGTAAATAATATCATCCTTTTGTTTGTAGTAAAAGATGAATGTGCAAGTGACAATACTATTTTATTTTCTAAGCCATATTATTCCTAATGTTTCACTGCAATTTGGGGTGGGAAAATTCGTTCTCCTCAACTAAAACCACCGCCGTTAACCTTATTTATAGACAAACAATTTTGAATAGTGATTTGGTGAACTGGTAAGAATTCAATTTAAAAAAAAGGTGCATCATTCATACTATTTGTTATTCAAATTTTGCGTTCCAAAATCATCTAATATGCTTCGATTACGTTGCTTAACAAATAAAAGCCATTAATAATGACTGCAAGGTGGGCGCTGAATGAAAACAAATTGGGAACTGCTGATGTAGACTAAGGCTAATCTATAAAATAAATTAAAAAAAAACCTACTGAGTTGCGAAATAGAACATTTTCGGGAAGAATTTGCAAACATTTCTACACCTCATGTTGTTTACTGTTTAGCCTTTCACACGTTGTTTTTTGTACGCCACTAATTGTTGTATCAATTTTTTATTTAAATTTTAAAAAAAATATTTAAGACAAAACACAAGTTTATTTAGGTCATCGCTTAGGAAAACCACCGGATAAAATAGACAGATACCTGCGATGCAATTCTTCTTCAGACTATGATTTAAAACATAGATTACAAATATGAAATAGACAATGCATCGCTTTACTTGGCGTAAGGACCTTCCAGGTCATGCCGGCTATTCATGGTTTAAAATAATAAGTCTAAAATACATATTTTTAATAGATGAATAATCGATCCTTAGAGAGAAAGAGAGAGAGAGAGAGAGAGAGAGAGAGCGAGAAAGAGAGAGGAGGAGGGGGGGGGGGAGAGAAAGTCCTGTGAAAAGACAGGCGTGTCCACCAGACCGCCCCCAAATGCAATAGATAATGAGATGCATCAGTTAATGAATTGAATAAAAGAAAGGCTTCGCTCACAATCCAATCGAATTCTTGTCATAACAGCTTAAAATAATATAATAATTATTTATCAAGACAAAAGTATAGCGAAACTTCAGGCCCACAAACATTACACCTTTAAGTACTTTAAGTTATAGTTTAACATACTTGTCAGGTTAACAATCATTTCAAATTTAGGGAAATTAAAATAACATCATTTTCTCTGTCAACAAAGTGGAATAGGGGTTTGAAGTCTCTGTTTAAAAAAAGTAAAGAGACTTTATACAATAAATACATAACAACTAAATAAATAAAAGAATTTCGCTACTTTATTTTCACTTGCTTTATGATTGTAAAATATTGTTTTAGGCCCGTACAAGGCTTGACACGCCACCGTATACAGTATCGACTTGCATGGAAGAAGCTAACGTTCCAGGCAAGACGCTCCAGAACTTGCAAGATGACACACTCAGTGCCGTAATGACGTCTCACTTTCAGCGGCAGCCCCCTGTGGCAAAAGCGAACAATCTAATCCGGCAATCCGTTGTTACCCTTGCCCCGGCAGCGACTTCCCAAAAAAAAAAAAACCGAAAAGCAAAACCAAAGCAATAGCAAAAAAAAACATGCAATGCAACGGAGCAATATGTATATATATATCATCCGATTGCAATCCGTTTCGGGCCACCATCAAATCCGGTGGTGGAAGAAATTGAGTAATCATGTCACTGGTGGAAGAAAACAGGCGCTAAGCAGTAACGAAAAAAAAACGATTTAGAGAGGACACAACAGGGCACACACGGGTGAGAGCGCCCCGCTTTAAGCGCCTTGTTATGTTGTTAGGCACTTCTGTACCCCTTTTTGCTGCTCCTGCTGCTGCTGCAGGGGTTGCCCGCACCTTTCGCCACGGTACGCATCCGACCGCGGCGATGCACTTTCGTTTCGCACCGTTGTTAACAAGGCGCGACGCTTCAACACCGTACCTTCCGATTCCTGCGAGCGCTCGCGCGCGCGAGAGAGAGAGAGAGAGAGGGAATGAAAGAAAAAGGATAATAAGAGTAACGAATGGCACAATAAAAAAAACGAAACCTAAATGTTGTAAAATTTACATGCCCAAAACCGTTGAAGATTCGCGGACGGGTCACGGGTGCCGTTGTGTGTATGCACAAGTAATTATGGCGTTTGCCGCTTTTCCCGAACCCCTCCCTTCCTTCCCTCCCCTTCCACCGGCACTCGGAGCGCGAGGAGATTTATTGAACAACTTTCGACGCGCTGTTGCGCAATGCGATGATGCACCACGAAAGAAGATAACCAAACAGAAGACACCCCGGAAAAAAGAAAAATCGTGCATGGGTTAAAACACAACCGAAAGCCTTCCCTCTCTCTCTCTCTCGCTGTCGAGGGCCTTGTATGCATATGTGACCGTGTATGTAAAAAAGCAACCAAGAAAAAAAAAGAAGGTATTACACACCGAGTTGGTTCCGGTGGTGCGACGCAAATGATGTTTGCCGAAGGTATTATACGCGAGATTTTCACTGTCGCGCATTACAAAGGCCGGCCCGGGGCCGCGCGGTGTTCCGCAAAGCCCGCAATAATAAAATTCCCACCCGGGCCGGAAAAAAGCTGCCTGTTCCCTGGGCCTGGGCGCGGACGGTGGAGAAAGCCAAGCGCTTTGGGAAAACGCATCGTTTTTATCACTGATAACTCCACGGAGGGTGGAGGAAGGGAGGAAAGGGAGAAAAAAATGCACACGACAAAAGCCTCCCCTGGGGCGGTGCTATAACAACAACGGTACAAAGGAGAGCAAAAAAAAAAGAAAAAGAAAAAGAATTGAAAGAAAATCGATCGATTTCACGTGCGACGGATCCGTTCCGTTTTCGTTCGAGCCCGCGGGGCACCCCGCTAGCCCCATTAGAAACGTTAAGCAAGGAATTAAAGCCACGGGCGGATATATACACATGTGCGCGCGTGTGTGTGTGTGTGTGGGCAGAAGGACGAGCGACGACGCCCGTAATGACAGCCAAAAGGGTTGTTAACATCTCTATAAATGTTGCACAAAACACGTGCGGGGCGGTGCGCGTGATTTTTTCTCTCTCTGCTCGCTGCGTGCCCCCCCCCACCCCTCTGTTCTGCCACCGTTCACAACGCGGCGGGGAAGAGGAAAAACGCAAATCATCATCAAGCGAGGAGAGGATGGCGAACAAGAAAAAAAAAGTTGCCGCGCCCGGCGAACCGTGCGACTGGCAAATAATAGAACAAAACCAGGGAAGGAAGAGAGAGAGAGAGCGAGAACACGCACGGATAAAGTAAAAAAGAAAAGTCGTGAAAAGCGGGGTAATGGAAAGAGGAATGGAAAACAGGAGAGAGAAAAAAAGGAAGCGAAAAAGACGCGCGAATAGAAACGCGCGAGCGAAAGTGTGATTGAGTGGCGCGGAAAGGGAACGAAAGGAACGGGAAGGAAACGCAACAACATCCATAACGAGCGGCAAATGAATAAAGGAGAAAGAAGGCAAGTATGTACATACAAAAACTGAAAAGGAAACAAACAGAAGCAACAAAGGAAGAGCAAAAAACAAAAAAAAAAGAAATATCATAAAACACACAAAACATCATCAACAACAAACGCGTATGAATATGACAATCACGCAGGAAAAAAAAAGTGTCAGGAATGAGAGATAGAGAAGGAGGACAAAAGTTAAATGCGAAACAATCCGTCACACATCCACAGCAACACGCGAGCCCCAGGGCAGAGTGTTTCCAAGTGCAAACCGGGCAGACAATTTGATACTTAAACCGTGAGCGAGACAGAGAGAGAGAGAGAGAACATGAAGGTATCCCTTTTTTCGGGTGAAGGATTAATTTGCTTACTGAAACGTATACTTTCGCGCTGAAAGGATTATGCCCTTTACGGGTCGAGCAGAGCGGGGGGGAGGGGAGGGGGGGGGGGGGGGGTGGGGGGGGGGGAGAGAAAGTGCAAAAAAATGGGAAAAGGAAAGGGGTCGTCCCGCGATGTCGTTTTCGATGTCATTTCGGTCGATCAATTCGTCTTTATCCGCTCTCTCTCTCTCTCTTTGTCTCTCACTCACAGTGTTTGGGTGTACTTTTTTGTTACTCTACCGTTTATCGGATATTTTGCATGCCCTCCGGGGTTCAAAAATAGTAAAAAAAAACCCCGAAACAACGAACACACAACCCCGCCGATTTTGGTTTACCCATTGTGTTTGGCTTTTACTGGCCAGGATGGTAAAGGCCATGTTTCGAGACATTCGGCTCGGTTATGAGGTTTTTTTTATGTGGTGGCAGTTTAGCACTGCAAATTGCAGCGGCCGTATTGCAACGGTAGTAAAACCGTTTAAACCGTGCAAAATTAGGTTTTTCTATCGCTTTAGGTTTTGCTACACGTGTATGCATTTTACAGGGTTTTTTTTTGTCCTAAAATTGGTCATAGCGCCACCTTAGGTATTTACATGTTACTTTATTTAAGTAATCATCATCATCTTCTTGTCACAAGTTTGTATGCCAAGTAATATCATTTTGAGCTTTGGTTCTCATTTTTAAATCCAAATATAAAAACTTTAGTTTTTTTTTTATTTAGTTCATACAATAGTTCAAATAAAGTTGTTGCGTGCAAAAAAAAACTCAATTTCTAATATTGGACAAAGCAGCGCACCATACTCGAAGGTCGTGGCAAACCAGCGTCCAATAGTTCCAGGAAGACTGGTCGACGAGGAGCACCAGTCTGAGCGTGAGCAAACGTGCCCGGCGTGAAACCACTGTACACGAAGGTGCACGTCTTCGACGATTCCTGGGAGGTTTGGAGGAGTGTTCCCGAGAACTATGGAACTCTCGGAATTCTCAAAGACTCGCTGGAGAATTGGCGTAACCTCTCGGGGAGTTGGGAAGTGTACGGGGGGGGGGGGGGGGGGGGGGGGAATGGGTTTGCGCGGGACTAAAAAAAAGTATGTAAAGAGTGCTCCTGGAGGAGCTAAGACAGTCGCAATTGTAAGTGATGAAAGACTCTTTGTAGTCAAAATCACTCTGATTATCTAACAGAACAGAACAGTCGCAATTGTACCCGTAGTGGCTCTGGATCATTATTTGAAATATCCGAAAAGCAAACGATCCTTGTTCGTGCGTAACAGAAAGGTAACAGGAAGAACACAGAAAGATAAGCAAGCATTGATAAGCTGGGATAGGACGATCGCGAGGATAACCAGGATCGATAGCTTGCCATAAAGCGCCATAAGGGCTCCCGAAGAAGGCGAGGATCACTAGTCCCCAGGCACGGAGGACTCACGGTTGCGTAAGGGATTCCAGAAAGGAGCCGGAATCCTGCATGTCGGTTGTAGACAGCCCATCCACAACAATAGTTTATAAAGCGGTTAACAAGTGACTTGATTTTGTAGAAAATATTTGTTATTACAGCAGATGATCCAACCGGACCATATTCACCGTATCATTCACAGATACAGGGTTTCGAGTCATATAATTGAACATTTCAATCAATCGGTGGAATGTTTCAACCGATTGATTGAACATTGCAAACGTCGTGTGGAGTTTTGCAATCATATAATTGAATCTTGCAGTCATAGCGTTGAACTTTGCAAATGTACTGTGGAATTTTGACAGCTGCTTTGGGACCGATGTAAACAACCCAAATTGAAATGCAATTTTGTGACTGTATTCTTCGATTATGAATAGTTTCCAGCAGGATTCCTGCTCGAGAAGAGTTAAACTTACTATTTCCTGAGTAAAAGTTCAGAAAAAAAATGTTAAAATGCAGAAATTTACCATACCGCGCAGTGTTGTTTATAGCGGCTCCAGCGGTAGATGCCAAAATTCCACAGTACAGTTGCAAAGTTCCACTGTATGACTGCACGATTCAATTATATGATTGCAAAACTCCACATGACGTTTGCAATGTTCCACTAACCAGTTGCAATGTTCTACCTATTGATTGAAATGTTCAATTATATGACTCGAAACCCTGTAATTACGAGCACTTTTTATTGGTGTAATGTACTCATTTGTCATGATGTCCATATCTGACTTTGGAGACATACTATCACCACGTAGCGAGTCTTCGGTTCCTGACTTTGTTTCAAGATGTATTCTTGTTTGTTGGAAAAGGGGTAAAAATTATTTTCGAACATAAATTTACAAAAACAAATCTGGGAGTAACAAGTTGCTGCTATTAAAAACTTCAAACTATTTTCCAAATGCTCCAATTTCTAACGAACTCCAACATTAATATTATTGTTGATGCTAGCGCAGTTATCCTCGATCCTTCACCTCAGTACGTCAACAAGTGGAAGATCAACTTGTTCGTCGGTGGGACGCAGCTCAGAGTCAGTGCTGTGATGAATTGGTCAGACTCGTCTGACGTTCAGTCTTGCCCATAGGCGTACGTAAGTTTCCGTGCGTAGTGGATATCCGGAAAGTGTCATTAACGTCCTTACACTCTGTCTAGAACCTTGAGTCTTGGTGGCACTAAATTTTGAACCACTCAGGGCCCATACAGGGTTTTATCCACCGCTGTCTACGCATAAGAATCCGTTTCTCTTACTGATAGTTACATTAAAATACTCGCCCACAATTAACATACGGGTACGGATCGTGCGTTCTAGAATTTCCAATTTTCCAGATTTGATTTCTATTCCCAATTCGATCCGGGAACTATGGGAGGATGCTCACAGAGGCAAAAAAAACCGCAATAGCTGCCTACACCCCCGCCCCACAACAAGCTCTCCATCCGTTTATCAATGGCGGAACACAGAGATCGCTGATTACGGTTTTTGCGAAACACGCGCCACTAAAAACCTTCCGCCAATTTTCCGCAATAGCGAGGGCGCATTGGAACACACATACGCGCACACCAAAAACCGTGAAAGGTTGGACGTTGCATTCCACTGCACTGCATTCCGGTGCATCGGGCGTGCGGTTGTGGCCAGTTTGCTGCGCGCTGCGTGTGTTGTGTATGTGTGTGTTTTTTTTTATTTCCTCCCTTTAGCGTTTTGTTTTCCATTCGGGCGCGCTAGTACATTAAAATGGTGCGAAAGGGTAGGGGGAGGGGGGAAAAGGGTTTCCCCGTTACTGTAGCTTAGGCAAAGCTTAGAGTCCTCCCTAACCTGGGAGGGAGGGGGGTGAAACAGGATGGTGGATTTATTCGCTGTCATGTTGCTTTTAGGTTTCGCCTTTTTATCCTTTTACCCGCTCACACAACAGTCTACACCTCCTTCCCCCCCCCCCCTCTACTCCGTTGGCCAGAATGCCACATTTGATGCACTCTTCGTCGGTGTGGTGCATTTTAGCGGTGCGGTAGAACACACCCTTTCACCCACCCGCCCAAACCCGCTGTTGTGCTGCGTGTTGTGCCCGGTTACGATTAGCAAGCAATTAAAAATATAGAAAATTCCCTCACCCACCCCCACCCAGTTGTCTCCAGTGCGGCACGGCCAGCCATCGATATGCGTTAGACAACTTCCACTTCCTGCGGGAGGGGGGGGGGGTAGTTTTTTGCTGCTGGTGCTGCTGCTGCTCAAAAGCAAAAGCTTACGCACCGCCAGCGCTTTGCTGTGGCTGCACGCAAAGCCGCAGAAAACGGGCGCCCCGTTAAAGGGGATTTTTAGGGTCTCCGCGATGCACCTCCGTACGCCCGTTTGATGGATGAGGTGGTATAGATCCCTGGGGTGGGCGGGAGCAAAACAAAAAAAAACAAACGGGAGCGAAAGCGTTTTGCAAACCAGCTTGCCCGGACGTTCGCGAATTTTTCCCGCCCAACCGGGAACAAACATTACTCGTTCGCAAGTACGGCGAAAGCATGAAGAAGGGTGGAGGTTGGGTACACCAAAGCTCGCCCCCCCCCCACCCTTCCCCCTCCTGGTGACCGAAACCATCAATATTCTGCGGGCTCACGAGCCGAGGGTGGAAAATTCGGGAAAATGCGAGCCGCTTCACTGACAGAGATTGAACGCGGCTCGACTGCAATGCGTTTTTGGGGGCGGGCGGGGGGTGGTGGTGGGTTAGAGCGTGCAGGGATGCACGGGTGAGTGCGTGTTTATTTTTCAATTCACCGCAACGATACGCTCCATACTACCCACATCACTCCCTCCCCGCCCGTCAGCGGGTTCCAATTTAGGAACAAGCGGGCGCAAAAAAAAAAGGCTTTTACGCTGCAGTTCGCTCGCCTCCACAGCTCGGTGTGCAGCGAAGATTGATTGGAGTGCACAGGGATTGGAGCGCTTTTTTTTGTTGTTGTTGCTGCGCGGTAGCCGGTGAGGTGGATATTAGCTTCCGGTTTGAGTGCGGTGAGCAAAGGGGGAAGCGGGACGGTGGGAGGCTAAATTTACGCAGCACAGATTGCCGGTTCATTGCATGATTCATCTCCAACCCGAGAAGAAGAGAGAAGGAGGAAGGTTTGGTTTGGCGAGCAATGCGTGTAGTAGCCAAGCAAAAAAAAAATGGAGGTACGATATAAATTTATATAAACTATACGCTAGGTCCGCGGCGGTCCACCGAGCGAGCAAATAAATTTGAATAATTTAGGTGCAGGTAGATATTATATGTTCCGATCCGAGCAGTTTTTGGGAGTGGCGGAAGCCTTTGGAGCGGAATTTTCGCAGCACTACGGGGCTGGTTGCGAGTCGTAAGAGTAGTAACTGCTGCTACTGCTACAAAATTATAGTTTGATGGCTCCAATTTTAAAATATAAAACTAATATAGTGAAGAATTTTAAGCCTCTGTACGAAAGAATGTTAATACCATTTTTTAGATGACTATCACGGCACGACAAAAAGTTAAGCACATTAGCGTTTTGACAGGCATTGCTTCCTGCAAGGGTTGCTGTCCTTCTCAATTTAATCCTATTAACCTAATGAATGATTATTCCCTTACTAGAAACTCTTTCAAGGTTAACAAGTCACATTACAAGTTTGATAATAATCAACTTAATACCTGAAACGCAAAACTTTTTGGTAGAAGCATTTGTCAAGGTCCCTTGGGTCATAAAAAATAACATTTTTACATAACTACAAAGAGTCTCGGTGCTATTGGACGTTGTTGCAAGCACGCATAGATTTCAATACGCCAAGAAACTCACTCATATGACTGAACTACTCCACCCCCCGAATCCCATGTCCCGCAGGTCTGACTCCACTTGTTTCAGGCAAAGTGCTCGCTGTGTCCTTTGACGAATCCTTCCTCACGGCATTGACCACCGTCAGAATGTCTTGGAGTACCGACCAGTTTCAATGTGCGATATATGGTGCATATGCGTACGTAGTTGGAATCGTCTGGATCTCAGGAGTTTATCTTGCCCGTTGGCATCCTGAACAATATGCGCTTGCAGCTTTCGTTGTTCGCACTGTTTGTCGTTTGTCACCATCTAATGTCAGAACTCCTCTACCAATCTGCATTGCTGCTTGCTTGTAGGCTTCCGTAAAGTCGATAAACGGACTGTGCGTGGGGATGTGGAGCTCCCAGCACTCCTGGAGGGGATCTTCCGTACAGTGATGATTTTGGTCGGTTATGGATATCCAGCAAATCCAACCCTGGGGAGGAGCATCTGGGACACTAATTTATGCCCTTTAAGTACCCTGAGTGAATAACATTCAGCTTCCAAATGACCGGTACTTCCTTCTAGTTACAAAATAATTACAATCGGTCGATGCATGAAAGCGGCAAACCTCTTCTGGACTACCTTGAACAGCTCAGCTTGCTCGAGGTTCATCCTTCTTCTCCAATCGCCATCACAAACAAGTGACCATAAACAAGTGTATTGCATTGAAATTAAATTATACCTTTTTGCTAGTAACAACAGCGTTGAGGCTCCAAACAGATACATTGCAAGAAACGGCACTATAGGAAAAGAGTCGACGTAGAGTGGCGGTTCTAAAGAAAAATAGGCACTTTGTTGATGCAAACTCACTTAAACAATTTCTTTATACACCATATTTTCATCAAAAAAGTAATCGATTTGTTACTAAGCTTCTTCTTTCACTCCGTTCTACACGCGTCAACATCGGCGTCCACCGCGACCGATTGGGGTTGCCTGATAGTGCCGACACGGCCCGTCGAACATTCTTATCGCACCGACTCCCGCCCGCCTAACAATTTGGCAGCGGTGCCAACAGGAAGCGGGCGACTTAGTGGACGCGGAATTTTCATGTGAAAGTTATTTATGAATTTAAACGAGACCGAGGCTACTGATTCATCAATTTTATGATGAATGATTAATTAGCGATTGCAAAAGCGCCGAATTGAATCGGGAAGCACTATTCGAAGAGTACAGATGAACAATTCAAACGTTCATTTTATTTTAGTTTATTTTTTTTTAAGGTTAGCTTCAGTTGAAAGATGGGAGTGAATGCAAGAGAAAAATCAAACAGTTGATCTATACTGCAAAATTGCTAGCATGTATTATTCTGGAGCTATGATAGCACTGATAATACTTCACTTTCACCTAGTATAATACTAAAATAAAACATTTCTTTTTATTTTCATAATAATGGCCAAGCTATATCGCTGGACCAAAAAATTCTGCAGAAAACATATTTAAACTGAAATGTACCACCAATTAATCTCCTGCGTCTTTTTTTTCTTCCATTCGACAAAATCGTTCAACTCACACTAGGTCTTCCCCTTGCGAATCTTACCCTACCCGAGAGACGTCTTCCTTTCCCGGACGGAAAGGTTGAATTGCTCATGAGAAATGTAAACATTATCTGCCGTAAAAGTGCGCCCAGATTCAATTGTGACAACGATGTCAGACTCGTACAAGATGTTTTGTGTCGGCTCTTGATGCTTTCACTCGTGAATGGACCGAATGTTACGATGTGTTTGCCTAGCGAGTAGGGAGCGTGGAGTGGGCGATAACGTTTTGCGACAGAAATGCAGTCCTGAGGGAAGTCTTACGGATTTTTGGGTAAGGTTTGCTCATTTACTAGTTATGCTGTAAACAATTGCTCTTGATATTCTTTTTTTGTGTGAAGCAAACGAAATTGCAACGTAGTCTCAACACGATTTCAGTCTGACTCTTTTTGTAATATGCAAGCTGTGTTTAAATAACATGCTTACAATCCGTAATAAATCCATATTTTAATACGGTCTGTCGATTACAACAAAAAAACGGAACCATTAAAAGAGATTAATAATAAAATTATACAACGAAAAGAATAAAGCCTTCCGCGTTACAACATTTATCTTAAAACGAATAAACCTCTTTGGAAGACACAATCAAGTGCTCGTGGGTTATTCGAATTCATCAACGCAATCAAAATCTAACTTGAGTTCCCATCTGATTTATTTGCCATAACTGTTCGCATCTTTCGTCTGTTCAATTATCCGCAATGAATCTACCGTATATAAAGATAACCTTCCGACCAAACTTCCGCCGACGTGCGCCCTCGAACATTGCCTAGACTGCACGTGTGATAAAGGGTAATATTGCGAAAGGGGCTTTGGAATTCAATTCGGCACCCCTTTTTTAAGGCGAGGGTTATGGTTTCTCTTATCAAAGATGAAGCCCTCTGTAATGTAGAAAACCCTGTAACGCAGATTGTCCCCAAAAAAAGCAAATGAGGGTTTTTTTTCTGGTCCCAAAAAACGAAAAAAACGTTCGGCAACTAGCTCCGACCATGTGAATAGCAAATAATGGTCCTTCGAACCAGATTTTGGCTTCAAACAATTTTTCCCAAAACAAACCTAGTTGTATGATGCCTGAAAATTGAAACAAAAAAAAAACCCTTGCACAGAAACAAAACTTACTTGGTAAAAGGATACGCAAGTATGTGTCATAAAAATCTACAGCTATAACACTACATCCCCTCTAATGCAGTGCGTAGAAAATGGCACTTCCAAAAAATCTTCACTTCCAGCAGCTGCTTCGACGAGTGTTTGAGAACCAACGGTACGGGTTTACCGTCGAAGGAATGCTGCATACCTCTCCATCCCGTCCCCAACCGGCCACAAAGTGAATGCTAATACGATCTGCGGTTTACCGGTGCATCTGTGGTGCTGGTGGGAAGCAGGAGCGACGAACCGGGTCGAGTGCAAGTGCACTTTTATTTGTACTCACAGAAATAATAATATTCCGCCAGCGTTTCACTATATGGTTCGCGCGTTGTGGTTTTTTTTTTGCGCGCGGAACGGAGAAAGAACAAGAGAGAGAGATAGAATGAGGGGCTGTTGTTGTTTTTTTGAAGACATGTTCAACACCTTGCGAAAAAGCCGGAGTGGTGCATCTGTTTCCGAACGGACGTCACGATTTCCCGGGCGATTTCTGCCCCCCCCCCCCCTCCCTTCTGCTAGCTAGATTATCCTCTTCGGCGGTTATGGATTGCTTTTGTTTCGATCGTTTTTTTTTTTATCTCTGGACTCACACTATCTTCAGAGGAACGTCTTCCTGGGGCCAGCAGAAAATCGTGTCATATTTTTTCCTGCTGCGCCCCGTTTGTTTTTTGTGCCTGTCATATGGATATGTGGTTCCTATTATTGTGGTCAGCGCAGTGCTCTACTATAGATTTCCGTGCCGTGCAGATTGCATTTGGAACTCACCCAAACAAAGCAGTGCGCCGGCCCGACCCCTTGGCACGGCCTGACAACCTCCCAAACGAACGAGATGGACGAGAAATTTTAATAACAATAATAACCGCAAAATAAAAACACCACCAGCGAAAATGTCTGTGCGCCTACAAAAACACAGCGCGGCGCAGCAGCAGTTGTAGTTTTAAGTGTCTGGTTTTGAAGCGAACCACACACACACACACACACACATCAACTGGCCAACAATCTGCGGTGCGGTGTAAAATATGCGCCCAGTCTCGGCACCGTGCGAGAAACCGAAGATGAGCACTGTACGGGTGCGGTACCAAAAGGCATTAGCACAGGATGGGGCCGGCATGCAAACGCTCCTGCCTAGGAGTTTCTTCACCTTGCGGCTAACCGCAAAAAGGCAATATATGTGACGTGTACATCACATTCGCAGCGCGCGCAGGCGGCCTGTTGCCGGTACCATGCTGGCACTGGGAACCGGGCCGACAGGCACAAGCGATTTCATTCAACTCTTTGATGGTCCCAGCCGTCAATTTTACGAACATTTCTGTAGCGTTTCATGCAACTCATCAATTTTGGGAAGCTGTTGGAAGAGCTCTAGGGACACATGGAGCACAGCAACACTCAAAAAGGCTTTATTCGCAGGTGTTAGAAACCCATATAAATATATAAAATTTTATAATGATACATTTAAGTTATTGGAAAATCTCTTAAGTTCGAAGCTTTATACATTCCCAGAAGATATCCAACAAACCATGAAGTGTCTGAACATACTCAAAAATATTTATTCTTGAGAAGTTGTATAAGGAGCTCTAAATGTACCTAGAACATACATAAAGGTGTTCATAAAATACCAAAGAAATTCTTCAGAAGCTGTCGGAGAACGTTGGAAAACAAAGAAGTGTCTTCAAACAGTTCTATATGCTTCATTTGATATGCGCCCCGCAAGTTGTTCAAGCTCTGAAGAAACCTGTCTTGGAGGTGTCTAAAACTCTGCCACACTTTAATGTTAAGAGATGCCGAAAGACAAAACCTTTCTTGTGAGCTGATGTATCTCTTACAGATACTGGAATATATTGAAGCATGTACAAATTGTCAAAAAAGCTATCCATAAGAAGTTCTTGGAGGACCTCTGACGATATCTGAAGTTGGATTAAACGAGTTTAAGTCGAAGGAACCCTGGTAGAAGTTGAATATATTCTACATAAAAAGAAGTGTCTTGAACCTCTGGATATAGTTGGGACACAGATAATTTCTTGAAAATACTCAAATTGATGTACTTTTCGGAAGTTATCAGAGCAACTCTGAAAGTACTTGTAACACAAACATGTTAAATTAAGTTTTATTAGGGAGACGTTTCAAAAATAATTCTGAACACATTTGGCAAACAAAAAAGTGTCTTAAAACGCTCCAAAAAGGGTGCTTGTGTTGCAAAACCATGTCGAAAACATCTCCGAAGATTCGTATCGCACACAAAGAAGCAGTTCGAAACACTTAAAGCAGAGCAAGAATGTCTCCTGATTAATTTATTAGCAGCATTGTCCAACTTCACTCTCGGTATGAGCTCCGGGTGGCTCCAAACGGCAGAAAGCACACAAAAAAAAGGAAGGAAACAAGATGCGTTGCGGTCCGACATTTTCATTTTTGTTTTGCTGGCTGCGCACAGCGCACCCAAGCGCTGGTGCGGTTTGGCGCTGGGCCCAGCGAACGCTGTGTCCCATTTGATAAACGGCCAAACGTGCAACGCGGGATGGGGCAGAAAAAAAATGAATCGGCTGCGGAGGCGGTGGAAGGTGATCGGCGCCGCATTCAGCCCGCGGTGCCGCCCGGGATTAGGATGGTAGCGAAGTATGGGCGATATTTCTTTGGTTACGGTTGCTGGGGCTGGATGAGAGTTTGAAGGGGGGGTTAGTGGGTGGCGAAAAAAGGGTGTCACCAGCGGACCGGGGGCATTAACATGCTGTGCGCATTTTTCTGTGTCCTCCGCGCTTAACAAATCTCCCTCGCCCTGGACATCGACCCGCCACCGGGAAACCCCGTCCGAGCGCGACCGGTAAAGGTTTGGTTAGTTTCTGGTAGAAGTTGGGAAATAGACGACCGGGAGAAAGCGGGACTGAGAGATGACGATGCGAGAGAGAGAGAGAGACAAAGAGCGAGAGTGCGAACGATTGTGTACATTATAAATAGATGTTGAAGAAGCTTTACAAAGGGGTATCTGGAAAGGGCGAACGAACGCGCGCGCGCTAGAAAGAGAGATCCGCGCGATACCGGCGAAAGAAGAAAGCGAGGTTCACCCCTTCAGGGGATGGGGGGGAGGGGGGGAGTGGAAATCTTTCCATCTCAGGGCGTTCGGGTTTTCGTCGTTTCGGCAGACGCTCGGCTAAGGCGATAGCAGATATAGTGCTGTGCCGCGGGAGCGAGCAAGAGATGGAGTGTGCTCAACCAAAAGAATGGGCGGTCTGAAACGGGATTTCTCGTAGCACACACACACTTGCGAGGGAAAAAAAAGGTTGGGAAAACTCTTCGGCCACCCAGTTTCCAGTTGCTTCGCTTTCCACGCAAGGTCCGTGGGCGGATGATGATCCCACAGTGGTGGCGGCTATGTAAGACAATTTTCTTCCCCGCACAAGCGCTCAAGGGGGAGGAAGGAGAGGGGGGGGGGAGCGGAGATGAAGGAGGGAAGGGGGTGGCAGATGGGTGTGGTTTTGCCCTGGTAAACCTCCTCCCTTTTGCCCGAAGACGACCGTGCCGGGAAGGTGGCAGGTGTGACACCTTCATGGGCTACCACGAGATGGTTGGTTTGCGTTCGGCTGCTACCGTCGCACACGCCACTTGCTGCCGCTTGTTGCTTGGGCCAGCTTGGACCAGCGAGATTTGCCAAAAAGGCCCGGGACACCTCCAGCACCCTTGCGCGGAGGGCGCGCCTAGGCTCCAACCATAGCTCTTTGTGGCGAGCGCCCACGACCGCCCGGCGTCGCGGTGCCAGAGGTTTCGCAATAAGTGTGGAATGTTAAACCAACCCCAATGGGTTCGGGTTTTTAGTTGGTATATATATATTTTTTTTACTTTCTGCCTTTTGGACGTGTGGACTTACCTGGGAGTAATAACGAGAGCGGAACTTGGTTCTAGCAGCGTCTTCAGCAATTTTGGAGCGACCAAAAATCTTGAAGATCTAAAGGATTGCGACCATCTGCTATATCTTCAAGATTTTTGGTGTTTCCAGTCGCGCTCTCGCTATTACTGGAAGATGACAATGTTTTGAAGCTTTGAAGGGAAGACGGTAAGTCATCCTGTGGCATTTCGACGAAGATGAGCCGGGTTTAGTTGGTACATCGTTTTTTTAGAGTTTCTGTCTTTGGACCTGTGCACCTAGCTGGTGGTAATAAAGAGAGCGCGGCTGTGTTTTAGCGGTGTTTCCAGCCATTTTGGAGCGACCAAAAATCTTGAAGATCTAACACAATTGCAACCATCCACTAGATCTTCCAACTCCAAAAAGCTAGAAGTCAGTCGCGCTCTCGCTATTACTGGAAGATGACAATGTTGTGAAGCCTCCCAGGAAGACGGCAAGTCATCCTGTGGCATTTCGGAGAAGGCGAGCCCGGTTTGGCGCTCGCTAAAGCCCTAACATTTAATAACGAGGGTACCGCGAATTCTGGAATGAAGAAGCTCCCCAGCCACACTCCACCTCAGATTAGCCGTATTAATTGTGAACAGTTTGTTGCTACTTACTACCGAGAACAAAGCGGGGTAGCACTTTTTCTGACGTTGCGCGAAAGTTAATCCTCCCAAACTCTTCCCCGTTTTTCTCGTAAACCTCTTTTACCGCACGAGGACCTCCCAGCCTGGCGCGTCACCTTTCGCTAATTTGTTGCGCTCCCGGGCGGGACGATTGAAGCTTGCCGACGGCATCTCATAAAAGTCTACTCCCCCGGCAACCTGGCATTAAAACAAAGTCCTCAGGTGGTCCCACGAACGTGAAACAAAGTACCGGCCACCGCTTCCTTCACCCTTGCTCCTTAGCTTCGTTCGGCCGTGGTGGTGGTGAAGATTAAAAGCGACTGCCGAGCGCACAGATGCGCGTAAAAGGCACACTTCTTGGGTGTGAGACGCGACGGCTTGTTGCCAGTGGGCAGAAGAGAAAACAAAAAATACAAAATAAAAAAAAACGATAAAAAACGGCAAAGCGCGAAAACGGCACACGTTCGGAAGCTTACGGATTTGGGAAATTGATCGCTCAATAAATAAAGGAAGAGCGACCGGGGGGTGGGGGAACGGGGTACCACCACTGCGCTGGGCCGCGCACGAAAAACTTTGTCGTCTGCCGATGTCGACGGAACTGTGTCAATCCTTTACCGCGCTGTGTGCCAGACGTGCCAAATGTTAGAAGTCATCGGGGCGGGAATTCGGTTGCGAACTTAATTTATGGTTGAGTTCGGCCGGCCTGTCACTCACGACCGGTGCGGACAAACTCCCGGAGGGAGGGAGGAAAGGGCGCTTCGTGACGGGTTTTGGGTAGGTTGACAATGTATTGACAATGATGAAGATGCCAAAGTTGGTCGTCAATCCGCGCGTGTAGTGTAGAGCGCTCTCCATCCGTGCCGTTTGGCAGCTGAAGTTCAGGCATCAGGCGAATATATCAGACGGTTTTGGAGGACATCGCTTTGTCGCTTCGACGCCTCCGTACTTACTGTTTGTCTTTTTTTTTTGTTTTGGCCCAGCCAAGTCCGATAAACGTTATCGCTTTTATCGTGGTACCGTGCGGTCGGCCGCCGGCTCTGCAGCATCTCGTTTGCGGCCAAACCGCCGATAAGCCTCGGCTTCACCCTAGCGCCACACCACTAACGGTCTACGTTTGAAAGGAAAGGCTTACTTCGCTCGTGATAGTGTAGGTCTTCCCGCATTCTTCCCCGAGAAAATGACTCTCTAATCAGCTTACTTTGGCACTGCTGCTGCTGCTGCGGACCCTTTGGCCAGCGATAAACGGGCCACGATACGTATGTTCCTGCCGGCCCCGAGCTCAAAGATCGAGTAATGACGAGCGTGGGAACTGGTTTGGCATTAGATGTTCGCTTCGTTTGTTCCCCTTTTCCGACACCCGCTCAAGCACACCAAAGAAGTCGAATGCACGCGACCGGGAAGGGCCTGTTTATGCCAGTGGTCGGCAAACTTAGCATTGCGAAGTACCGGACTCTTCATCTAGAAAGCATCTAGAAGTTTAAGGAAGTTGGATTAAACCAATTATGAGAAGCAATGAAATTCAGCCAAATAATCATAATTCTTTTGCACGAGGCGGCTTGTACAACTCTTTTATACTGGCTGGTTACTGTAAATAGGAAACTATGAAGTGAAGTTATTATATGTAGAATTGTTGGTGAAGGGAATATATCTATTTGGGGTCATATTAAGACTACCAGTAGAAGCTACGGACGCGCCATCATCTTCTCAACAAAATGAGTTTAAAGCTCAGTCTTTAATTTTATTTTACGACGCTTATCTGGGGATGCCTGGCTGGGCGAAAACCTTTGTTAATACTGACCAGCAAGTAGAACCTAAGTAAAGGTCATCCTTGGTGGGTTCAAAAAATGATCCAAAATCAATTAATCGACCATTACTGCTGCTCTAATAACCAGCTTCGCTCAATCTTGAATTAAGTGCCTTTTTCGGTTCTCAAAAACATTTTTGAACAAACCTGACCATGATTACCTAAGAATTTAATCGCTCACGGTTAATTAGTATTGTAAATGATGTTCAAGCATCTGAAGAAATGAAGAAAGTGACATAAAAGTGTGTTATAACAACTGTTACTTTAATACGCTTTTACGTTGCATGCCATCCAGAATTAAATCTTCGTAGTGAATGATAAGTGCTAGCTCTTAACGGAAAGCTAAATAACGCTTTTAAATCCCAAATAGTTTATTCAGATGTTTGAGAGCCAAGTCCGCGAATGATCTTTCCCAGTGAGTTGCTTCAGGGTTTAGGAACTCTCGGTAGGGTTAGCTATTTCACTAGTTGAGACTTCCTTTCGAGTGACGATTACCAACCACTAATGACCATTGATGACCATCGGGACGGGAGACGTACCTTGCCGGCCACTGGGTCGACGCCAAAACAATAGCCAATGGTCTCGCAAAGGTGCCTTGGATGGACCGGGTGGGACAGTTGGGACGGGAAGCGAGGGCATTCGGTAAAAGAATCCGCACAGGCGACATGTCACTTTAATTAGCTCGATTGGGCGTAGCGCAAGCAACCGGGTAGGACGGTAGGAGCCATACCATTTCCATTTCGTGCGCCCAGAGGTGACACACACACACACGCACGCACGCACACACATTCCACCGAAGGGAAGGGATGCAACTGTGTGTGCGTATTTTTTTCTGCTTCCCCCTCCCCCCCCCTCGAGGGTTTTTTTTTCTTCTTCATCTTCTTGTGCCATTACGAGCCAGCCAGCGTAGCTCCAGTTTCAGCTTCAGCTAGCAGCCGCACACCAATTCCGATAAACCCGATACGATGCGAAACCATGCAGCGCCCCGGTTCGCTCGGGTGATAACTATGACAATTTTAAATTAATTTTCTACCTGGGTGGCACGGCATGTCAATTAATTCACCTCGGTGGAGCGGTGACGTGCACACACACACACACACACACACACACACACACAAATCGAATTCAAAGGCAGAGGGAGAAGGGGGGAAGGGGTAGGGCGGCCGCTCCGTCATCAGCATCACCGAGCGGTGTGCACTGGTGCGGATTCCTTCAAACCAGCTCCAACTCCTACTCTCCAGCACCGGGGAAACGGGAAGGTCTAATGGTGAGCGTCTGCTTCGGGGAGGACGCAGAAAGGGAGGGATGTCTGCAGGGCATGTTGCGGCTAGTTCTTTCCGCTCATCTCCCCCTCCCCGACCCACTCCCCGCTCCATACCACGAAGTGGAGTTCGGATCATAGTTGGGAGACGTCGTTGTCGTCGCCGTTTTGAAATTCAAGCCGTCCCTTTTCGGGACGTGGAAAGGTCGTGCCGGGGCGTCCGGTATCCCTTAGCAGAGTAAAGGGGGGGGGGGGAAGGTTGTAGTTGCAAGAGGTTAAATGCAATATGTGATATGTGTGTGTGTGCAAAAAAAAACACAAGAAGGTGCGCCCTTACTATAAGCTAGCGCTCCGGGGAAAGCCTGAAGTGTCACACGACACGGAGAGGGTCGTCACCGGGCAAAAGGGTAATGGAAAGAGCAAAATGAGGGGAAACAAAAAATCGCTCGGAGGTTTGATGGAACGACGACGTCCAGGGACGGACTTGGGGACTCTAATACCGTCGGTTCGGGAGCTCGTTAATAGCCGTTGTGCAGGAGCCAGATCCTCTGTGTGAAAGTGAGCGCTCATCTAACATGGTTTGGTCCTGGCGCGTTGTTTTTTTTTTTATTTCGTTGCGAGAGCGCAAAGGAGCAAAAGATGTGGGAAGGAATCACTGCCAGTGACAATGGGTGGAAGGCAAGTTGAGAAGAAGTGCAAAACAAAGCAAAAAAAAAACGGTGAAACGAGTGCCGTGTCCTTTTCGATGGCGACACGGGATATTTGATGGTAACGGATCAGGGTACCTGATACGTCGAGCCAAGGCTCACTCGGAGGGGTGGAGAGGCAAGCAAGCAGCAACAACGACATCCAATGAGAAAAAAAGCAACGGATGCGCGCCTACAGGACGGGCGGAGGACTCGACTCACCTCCTTTTGCCGCTAGCGCTTGAGCGCTCAGCAGAAGAGGCGTACTCCGACAGCGCGCGTTGCATACACGGTATCGATGATACCGCTGTACACCGATACATATAGCCCGCTGTCACCGCAACAGTGCCGCTTCCACACACTCTGCCAGCGAAACAATAACGATCTAGTTGCGACTCTTCTTTTTTTATCGCCCCCCACCCTTCCTAGCGCTCGATGTGAAGCTGTTGCAAACGTGGAGGTTAGGTTGTCAGGCCGTTTCCGTCGCCTATCGCACGGGACGTTTGATAAGCGGGTGGGCATCTGTGCTCTCGGCCTGCTTGCCGCTGCTTTTCGGGTTCGTTTCCCACACTGACGACAGAAACCCGCCAGCGAACGTCAGGGACATCAATATCGTCCAGCGCGGTGGGGAGGGGCGGGACGGGGGATTAAAAAACGAAGAGATCGCTTCTTCGCTCCTCGGTGTGGATTACGTGGACGTGGAGCGCGCACACTATCGACAAAAACCTTCCTCGAGCGCAGCGTTGCCAGGGACCGGAGTGATATCACTCCCCAGCCCTGCGTTCGTTCGCACTGCTGCAAGAATCCGATACCTCTGACTTCTGCCCAGAAAATTCCAACAGTTGACGGTTTGCTGTGCCGGATTGTTCCACTTGTCCGGCTGTGTGTCGCGTCCACGTCACGGTGACCCCGAGGCTGCTTCTAAGATTTTTTCTTCTTGTTTCGGTGTTCCTATCTAGCGCTAGTCTCGCAAACTCTCAGTTCATTTCGCTTGGCTTCCTACTCCCCCCTTCCCCCCATTGCCTGGTGGCGTTTACATGCTTTGCTCGTTTTCTTTAGCGCTACGTTCCGGAGTGTATGAGCCGGAGGCATACATATCCTGTACGGTGCGACACTTTACAATGGCAGTTGGATTTTATCGAGATCAGTGACATTCGATGGCAGCTAAATGGCAAATGACTGTTGGAATTGGACGACCAGGTTTTTTTATGGTTTTACTTCTTTTTGAGGGAGGGACACCGTGCGGTGTGTTTGTCTTGCTTACTGACCGCCGTAAATGAAGATGAAAGTGTGGCCTGATTCATTAGAAAAGCAGCAGCTCCGAGCACACTCACAATCACACCATTGTTTTTTTTTTTTTTTTTGAGACAACAATGCGCGCCCCTGCATCGAGCCGTGTTGCCATGTTCCGGTTCCCCGGGCACCCGGTCGGCCATTTGCCGGGCTTCCGCCAATTAAGAAACGCCTGCACATATCAGTGAGCACCGAAACGATAATTGGTGAAGTTAGTTTCGCTTGAGCAATGGGCACAACCGTAAACACTGACCACCAATCCTCTCCACCCCTGCCTTCCCTTCCTGTCCGGCTTGACACCATGAAGTGTCGGAGATTTGGCACCGTTTGCCGCATGGCTGCGCAAACGAACCGGCCGGCAAACGGTTCGGTTGCCCGGTGGATGCCAAATGAACGTGCAGTAAAATTAAATCACAATGCACAATCCCGGATGCTATCCACTGCCCTTCCAATTTAGTACCAAACTGTCACCTGGCGGCGTGCAACTGGGTGGAAGCGCTCAGTGTTGCACCTGGTAAACCACGCTGCGCTCAGGCCCCGAGCCACCGAGGCAGAAGGAGGTGGCCTTTTCCACTGCACTTACGGAGCACCGTGGTGGCAAATAATTGCTTTTTGTGTTTCGTAATGATTAACAAACATTTACACTGTAATGACATCGTGTTTGTGTGTGTGTGTGCGCGCGCCCGCTACCAGCCGCTTTTTGATGGTCCGGGTGGCGTTTCCTCCGGGGCAGCCGCCTCGGGCAGGCTTTCCAGCGTGCAACAGTGCGTCTGGCCGCGTCTGGAAAATGGCCTCTTGGGCGGTTGGTGTATTGTTTCGAGTAAAATGAGGCTTCACGGGGCAAACCCCCTCTTTGGGCTCAAGAGCTTGACGTTTAATTGCTGTAAAACCTGAGCGTGGCGTGGAACAAGATGCAAGAATTGTGCAGGGATTGAAAAAGCATTTGTTTTGGAATGTCGCAGACTTTGGCCTTTTGAAATCTAACAATTGAAGGGCATCACTTTGACCGAAATAACACCTGCAGCATGTAACAGCTGTAGTTATACAAGAGATCTGAGTCATTTAAAGATTTTCGTAGACGTCAACGGTACTTTAAATCTCTGATATTTGCAAAGAGCTCAACGTTCTCAGCTAACAGCAATCTTTCGTGTCGTTAAGGTAGAGAATAAATAGGACGTGGGGCCATGGCCATGGCTTGTGTCGCAACGCAGTTTTCAGAAATCTCTACGACTATCAGCTCCGTATAAGCAGCGTCCTACGTTACGTTTGCAGAAACTGACAAACCGGTCCAGCGAGATAGATACTCAGAATTCTTGTTTAACTCCAAGGAAAAGTCAATTTCTCAAGAAAACGTCTACAAATCTACGACTATTCAATTCCCTTTTCAATATCTGAACATTTAATATTTGATCAGGAAGATGTACGAAAAAACCTGAAAAAGTGCTTGTTGCTTGATTTGAGGCCGTCCAAAACTGAAGCTTTAAATAGTTGATAATCCAGGAACTATCTTTCAAAATTAAAAAAGTCCCTTTCCTTACAAATATCTTCAAAAAAAACTAAAGATACTTGTCTTCAATAGTCTAAGAGCTGGCCAGAGCTACATTTCTTACTGCGGTCTTAACCGTAGTACAATTATTATTCAAACTTCAAACGAAAAGCGTCCAATTTCATTACCAATGTCTGGAGGCGGGAGCAGTGTATAACGGCTCAAAACCACCTCTACCAATTACTACAGTATTAACCAAAGGTGGAAACGAAAAATCTGAAGATCCCATACCAGATATCGGCAACTTTTTAATACTCCCAATATCCCATGTCAGGTAACCCACATAGGCATTCAGTCACTTATTGGTAGTCAGTTATAACGACACAGTTTGAAAGGAGTTCGAATAAAGTGAGAGGCTTACAGCATAACCGTTCGAATTTTACACTTATTGGAACACGTTCAATATTGTTCTAAACATGTCCTTTTCAATTCTTTCCTAAAGCTTAAACATCTTAGTATTGTACTACGTATACCCATAACACTCTCAGCACTCTCAGATGATACGGAAGAGCTCAAGATACCAAATAGTTACTAGATACTAGCGTAATATCTTGTACTACGTTTGATTTTGATTTCTGAGTGTTATAGCAATCAAATTTTCAGTTATGTCTGTAATTACCAACTGGATATCCTCTTGACATCTCAGAAGTCCTCAGGAGTCCTGGAACTTCACAATAACTCAAAATTCTTTGTGTTATATTTCGTAATATTGCCTAGATCTTTTAAATGTTAACATAATATCCTACGCTGCCCGTTCAAACCAGTCCAAATGTGGCTACTCAGCCCGCTCGCTCTAATTACTGCTTCCCAAACTTCCACGGACCGCTTCCGTCGTCAACCATCCCACATGGAACAGGTGTGGCAGTAGCTGTCAAATGCTTGCCAACAGAAAACGTGCCGTCAATACCGACCCAAATGCCTGCTTGCTCGGTAGCATTTCACAGCTTTTGTTAAAACCTTCTGAACCCCCCGGATGTCATTGTTTCGTGCGCTGCTATTAGCAGGGCTCCTGTCACGTCCCCGCCGGTTCTTCCGTTCTCCGCGACGCGCTGTTGACTTTTGACTCGGTAGCCGGTCCGGTCACTTGGCCGTACACACAACACGGTCCGTACAGAACAATCCACAACTGGGTTGTCGGTCAATGGTTTTGCGAGGATTATTTTCCAAACATTCCTCACCACCACACACACACAGAGCAGACGCGTTTTCTTTTCCTTCCGAGAGATGCCCGTGCCCGCATTGATTGGTTGGACGTTAAATTGGCACATATTATGATTTGTTAATTTCCGGTGTTATTTTCTCGTTTTCATTCAACCTTTGTGTTGCAAAGCCCGGCCCTGCACGTCCTTCGCCCACCGTGCGTAGGCTCAATTTTTCTCTTCTCCTTCTTCGCCCCCTGTTTGCCTTTTGTTGTGTCGCCCGGTGTGTATGAGCGTTTGCGAAAATCCTCCAAAGATCCGGACAGGGGTTTCCAGGGGGTAAGGTTACCACGCGGCTAACTGCCAGATTGGATTTACCTGTTCTGCTTTGGCTTTGCGTTTTCCTTTTTCGCCTGTAATTTCGTTTTTACCCAGTGCGCTTTTATTCTGCCTCTCAAACCCCCCCCCCTCCCCCTACAACCGTTTTGCGTGACGAGCTTCTTCGGGCACTGACAACTTGATTTCGACTTCGATTTCAATGGTTCCGATCCGCGCCTGCTCCTTACCAGCTGACGATGTTAATGATGATGATGATGATGATGATAGTCCCCGGTTAAATCGGTAGCGCGCCCCCGTACAAGCGAGCACCAGCAAAGGTACGCTGGTAGGTGCAAAAGGGTCTCTGTTCCGTTTTTTTTTTTGTTGTTGCTTTGTTTTGGGGGGTTAGTTTTGTTGTTTTCCTGCCAGCGGGCAGAAGCGGTCCGTGGTCGAATCAAAACAGAGCCCAAAATCCAACTCGCACAAATCCAATTACGAGCGGGTGGGGTGGGCGGTGGCGGGGATCAATAAGGATGCCTCGGAGCACCCGAAAGGGTCATACGGTTACGGCTCGTGTTACTGATCCCGCCGAGTCTGATCGATTTCGCTTTTTTGACTTCTGTCAGGGGTTTACGCTGCGATGGTTAGAGTGGGAACCGGAGCAGGATTCTAAGGCCAGCCATATAGCACGAGCAGTACTGTCAGCGGGCGTGCAGCCGCACCTGAGCTAGATTCTATTAGATTTTAAATGTACTTTTAATTGCAAACATTTAATTACAAGCTTGGCTTCAGCCGTATGCTTTAAGATCTTTTCGAAAAAATAAACTGGTTCAAGTAAGACATTGGTCATGAGACTTTTACTTGTTGAAAATTAGATTGGAATACATCTGGAACAAGATTTTATTGATAAACCTATTCAACTGATTCATTTATGGAACTCTTGCGATAGGCAGCAATCATAACACTTCTTAGAAAGTTCATCAATTATGTTGTATTCATATCAGGATTCCAATCGAAAAAGTGTCAACATTTCCTCACCATATTTCAATGTGGCATCGGAAAGAGAGGGACTGAGTTGGAGCTCCGTGAGTTGTATCTTAGATAAGAGTAGAGCAGTAGCATTGTAGTGACGGTACGTGTAAAGACTGGCATGACCTGGGTGGATGATCAGAGCACTGGGACCAACACAGTGAATGGAATGGTACTTAATGAGCTCCAACACGTCTCTTCCAATAATCCTCACGTAGGTGAGAACTTCTGGAAATTACATGACATGACAGGCAAAGGTGAACCATGAATCGGGATACAAATATTTCTGCTGAAACGAGGAGACTCGGCGATAAAATACGTGTCCAGCAAGGAACGGTGCTTGAGCGAGCTGGTCTATACATATAGACTATGCTTTTGCAGGGGTTGCTGAGTCACTTAACGCCAACCGTGCACTAGAATATTCATTAGTTTAAAGACACTGAGCCGAAGTTTGTTTATTTTACGAATTTTGTTTTTTGTTTTTCTAACATATTTCATACCATAAGAACGTTCCAGTGTCGCAACGTAATCACAAAATATTATAAACAATCAGGCTTACTTTGCTAACAATCATCATACCTAGACATGCTGTATTTATATCATGCTGATAAAATTGGCACGTCAAAATTTCAATGCTTGCAGTCTGCCTCCTGTTTTCAGCAGTCAAACACTTTATTGCTTTTCGGGGGGTATTAATATTTAAAAATAAAACCCATAAAACTCGTAAACTAGTAGTAAAAATTTAAAACTATCAATCTTGTTCGAGTTAGGTAGGGTGCATACAATTGAATTGGTCAAATGCTGAAAATGTAGAGCAATATGAATACCTGAAACCCCCAATTTAAACTCCAATAATAAAATAATTATTATTTTAATATATTAATATAATATTAATATTGTTTTACACATCTTTCACATAAAGCATGTTATTGAAGTATGCCAGGCACTTTTTGCTTTTATTATATTCAGTAAACAACGTTAATTAAAGCCTTGACGGTGCTGTATGGCAGGGGTTGCCTGCTCCAACACTCGACACCCATGTAACACCTTCTCGAGCCGTTTTTTTTACATAATATGCCTTTTGCGTTCTCGTACGAAACAGAAGCACTCCGGATGGTGTGGGAATTTCTTAAATTTTATTTTTGAAATCATAGCCCGAAAAGCAAAGGAACCGCTGCGCCAGGTGAGTGCATCGGCTCGAGCGAAGGTGTATGGAATGTGTTTGCACAATGCAATACAGTAATTTCGCATCATTGGCCCAAATCTCAAACATACTTACGGGCAAAAAAGCGGAAAGCAAATCCCCCGGAACAGAATAAGTTGTTGCCGTTGTCTGTTTACCCATCCGTTCTTTCACCCGCTCAAGAATGTTTGGCACATTGTTTGGCTTTGTTAATTATTGTCCATTCTCACCGGTAATGCTGCTGATGAGCGGCGGTGTCGCTCGGTCGGTGCAAAATCAGTTTAAACCGTAGACCGACGCTAAGGGGGCGAATGGCCGCGGGCAAGGTTGCGTGGCGTTAAATTGATATTCATTTGAATCGGATTAATGGCTCGGGCAGGCTGGCCCGCCGAGGAAGCCAAAGGGAACCGGGGAGTCGGGAAGTGAAATCCTTTTCCTTGCTTTTCGGTGTTTTTTTTCCCCCTTTTCCTTCAGTGTTTTCAGTGTTCCAGTGTCGATACCCCCCCCTCCCCCCCCCCTCTCCTTTCCGCGAAGAATTGTTACCCTCGTCGATACCGTATTGAGCAGCGCGGTCAGATTACAGCAAGGGGTAGCGAGTGAGAGTAATAAAATATGTTTTTGAGATTAATCCAAATAGCATTTAATTCGGAAAGCAAACATATGATGTTACGGGCGACTGACGGGTAGGTATAGAGGAGGCGCGCGCCCTTGATACACACACACACACACACGTCGCACGAAGCAAGGGGTTTTGCCCTTTTTTCCCCCTGCGCCAGCAGGGGCGTCACTCATTCGCTCGTCATTCGGTGATCAAATTCCTGTTTTCGCTGCTGCATCCAGGCCTTGAATGAGAGTTTTTGTTTGCCGTTTGTTTAAATTTCATTCATCGCCCGGGCAGCGGCACGAGGGAACGTTGTACCGTTTTAGTTTCGCTGTCAAGGAAGAAATAGAACCCGAAAGGATGAAGGGAGCGGGAGCGGACGAGAAGGCAGGAGAGGCGAAAGAAGGGATCTAATGCGGGACAAATGGTTTCAAGATGCAGCTTAAGACGGGGATTGTTTTTTTCCTAAAGGGAAAAAAAATCCAAAAGTACCGGTGTCAGGATTTTTACCTTACTTTTGCTAGCCTTTTTAACAAATTACATTTACTGTACTAAAAAAAAAATAGTGACACAATTAACACGTATTCGCAAAACAGCCTGACCTGATCGGGGTAGTTCAATTAATTTTAAAGCTTATCCCTTTTTTGCGCTAACCCTTTTCCGGTGGCAGGCTCGTTTTTTTTTCTCTCCTCCTTCTAGAACTAGGCTTTGTTTTCGCCGAGGGTTCGATTTCGTTCGAAAACCCCTGCCCAGCGCCCGGAGGGTGACGTGACAGCGCCGGGTAACGCTCCTGGCAGCAAAATGCAACTTTAAATTTACAAAGACAAACACACGGTGGGTATTTGCTTGTCACTTGCTTGTGACGTATTTTTCTGGTTCACTGGGCACAAGCGGACAGTTTGCTGGGTGGTGCTGTTCCTTTCGCTGTTTGAGGCGCGGGGGGTTTTTCTTTTCGCCTAATTCCGTGTGTATGGTAAAAACAGCTCACTCACTGCCCGCGTGTGTGTGTGTGCGTGCCGCCGCGTGTGTTTGCCGTCCGGACTAGGGAGCCTGGGAGCGCGATTAAATGGAGCGTTTAAGAAAAGGGGCAAACACTAAAGGCTCGCCATTAATTGCTGCCGCTGCCGTTTCCATTTGTCGCACGCTGGGAACGCACAATCTGGGCTCGCGCTGGGAGCTTTGTGTCTTTGCGTGGCGGAGTGAGTTTTTAATCACTCTAATGCTGGTCGGTGGGCGGTGGGAGAAGCTTTTCGTTACCCTGTTTTTTTTTATTGTGCGATGCCTGCGTGTCACCATGTTTGCAGTGTGTTGTGGTGTATTTTTGTGGATCTTAATTTCGACGAAAACGATAAGCTGTAAAGAAATAAAGACTTCCCATCAAGGCACTGTACACTCTTTGCTTGCTTTAAATTTACGAACTGCTCACAATAATGCTTATAGGGTTTTATAGGGCTTATTTTATAGGGTTTTTTGGAGTTCGCTTAGTGCATTGACATGACATTTATTTCTATGTTAAATTATGCTGCCTTTACGCTGTGTTTCTTTTTAATTATATGTTTACATTTTTTCAGCATTTATTTTGGAGCGTCGAATATTTTATGAACATCATCTTTGCTTAAATGGATGGTTTTAAAAATTTCTACATATATTATTTGTACATTGCTTTGGTCTCATCTATCTGCAAAACAAAAAAACGACTGAAGTATAGAACGAGCATCAACGATTTTATATTACTCATTCTCCTCCCTAAGTTTGTAATATATTTTTCATCGCTGGGTGAGAAAACTAATTACCTGTAGCTAAGCACAATTCTTTCTCATTGTTAGTTTTAGAACAAGAATAATAAAACTTTTACTTTTAGAACATTTTTTTTAAAGATCAGATATGCCGGAGGCAGAGCTCCTAACATATAATTGTATAATTGGAGCTCTTATCTGGTGAAACCGGTCAAGTGTTTTAGTCACTTCAGACTTCCAACAACTTCGGTGTGAAGAATGAATTTGATGTAGAGAAAATTCTTGTTCTAATACTATTTTCTTTATTAATAGGTTTTTGGGTGGCTTTTTTGTAAAGTTTTATCAAAAGAGTTAAGATGATGGTGTTGAAGTTTTTTTTGTTCTTTAACTAGTCGCTCTAACACTGAAAATAACATTAATTCTTTTGTTTTTATTTGTATCCTTTGTTATCTTCCATATTAAAATCTCGGGAAGCAATCGAGAACACCGCACCCATCACGCTTTATAGCGCAACTGTGCACTTACACATGGCACTGTGAGTCCGTTCTTATCACACGGACGTTAACAGCCGACTTTTATCTTCCTACCGCACACTGTTTACACCACTACGCCTTCCCGCTAGAGCCGATGCGCCCCAAAAAGAAAACAAAGAGCACCCGCAGTACATCAAAAATTCGTTCCATTTTCTCATCTTTACTTTTGTTTTTTTTTTTCGTCTTTCCTCCCGATTACACTTTCACCTAATTGATTGCTCATTGGCGGGGGCGAAGCGGAAATAGTCACCACCGGAGATTACACCGGGAATTATTACCTTCTTTGCGAGTGCTTACCCCCACCAGGCACAGGCCAGCTTATCCTTCATTACGTACTTACTTAGCCCCCGGAAAGAGCGGCCAGTTCATTTGCAGCTTGTACACGTTCCGGAAGGCGGACGAATATGTTCAGCTCCGAGCACACCAGTCTTTGATGTTTGCAGAATCAAAGCGATCCCAAAACTGGACACTGCAGCAATGGGGAAATGGAACATCGGGAAGAGAGGACACAACTTGCAGCACCAAAAAAAGTAAAGGGCAGCGTAATCCAAAAACTTCTGGGCCACCTTTTGGGAACCGACGTCCTTAGCATCCTTTGCATCCGGAACTTTTGTGATTTTTCTTTTTCGTTTTTGTTCGGGCTCGTCCGCTCGTATGTTTTGTGCGCCCTTTTGGTAAGCGCCGAAGAAGCGTAACGAATAAAAGGGTCAAATTAAGTTACAACTTTTCGGTCTGGTCAACCTAGGGGTGGGGGGGGGAGGGTCTGCCGTGGTTGGTTGGGGCAAGTTTGTAACGAGTGGAGTGAGAGTACTTCCAACCCCCTTCCCGGGTTGCCATCACCAAACTACTGCGCATGACATGCAAATTGCTGCTGCGCTTGATTTCGATTTGTGCAAAGCTGCCTTTCTTTACCATTGCATCCATCGCAGGTGCAAACATGCACAGTGACCTGGCAGCAGGAGGGAGGGGTAGGGGGGTGTGCCGAAAATTTGCCAACGGAAGCGCCATGTGTTGTATTGTTACGCGCCGGTCGTTACGCGCCGACCTCATTTGCTGTAAATTGTTGTCTGCCCCATGCGAAATCTGCAGGACGCTCTTTCTCGCGCGCGCGAACCAGCAGCAGTGTGCGTTGCGTGCTTTGACGCTGCTAATGGCGCTAAATGGTCAGTTCCGCCCTGGATGAAGGGGGAGAGTGGGGGAGCAGGGGAAGGGGGAGGCCCTTTGCAAATGGCTGCAAACGGAAGCGGCCGAACGTGTTTGCCCAATCGATGCGGCAGCAGCAGCAGCAGCAGCAACATCGAACGTTATCGGCACGCAAATCCCGCATCTGTTCGGCCAAATTGGCCCTTCGAGCCGGATATCGCACCGTGCTCCAGAACGGCATGAATAGCTTGCTGGCTGGCGAGGCCGGCAGTGGGAAGCGACGCGACGCTGTAATTGCGGAGGTCGAGGTTAAGTTTCGTTTTTCCAACCAGTGTTTTGTTTTCTCTGCTTGCCTGCGAAACGCAAATGGTCATGACCTTCTGTGAGGTGAGGTGTTTCTTTGCCCCGTTCGGTGGCAGGACGAGCCGGGTTGCTGGCGGTGCAGTGGAACAGATTGAAGACGCAATGATTGCCGGTTACCCGCACAGCAGTACGGTTTGGTCCGATTGTCCGTTCGGGCAGCACGAAAATTCGACACCGGACTCCCCGGACCTCCGGTGCGTTCGTCGCCTGCCGGCCCAGAAGTTGTCGGCCAAGGGGTACGATAATGGCCGTAGCCAATCGGAGGAGGCACGTCATCAAGTGTCCGCAGCCCGACGGCATCAGCCTCATCAGCGACGCACAGTGGGCGACGGATCTCGCCTTCGGACGTCCCGGCAAGTGGTCTGGAATTGCTCAAGACCCGTCGATCCCGGGGTATGCGTCGCCTCAAGGTTGCAAAGTTCCCGCTGGGTTTTGCCGTTTGGCTGCAGCAAATTTGCCGATACCGAAGGGATGCGTCCCGAGCCCGGTCAAGACTGTGCCGAAATGTGGTTCTCAGATGTGCCGTACACGCCCGTTTTTTTCTGCAAACATAACCTCAACGCAAACAAGATGTTACGCAGCTGTAAATGGGACTTTGTACATTGTTCTAGGAAGAAACAAAAAAACGGCGTCCTCTTTCCCAAAATAACGGAGCATCTCGACGGCACTCCAAAGACTAAAGAAGAGTCCTTTTTTGCCTTTCGCCGCTTCTCCAGCAGATGATCAGACCTCTTCATTACCGTGATGATCCATTCTGGTGCGTAATGAATCTTGAGCCTCGTTCTTAATATCCGCACGAAATGGCGCACTAGCTTCTTGACGGCTGGAAGGCAAGCGAAATGAACAGTGCCCGAAAAACCCGGGAGTGCTGCTGCACAAAGTCCTGCCACAGTATCGCGCCACAAAAAAGGGGTGATACCGGCCCGTACCAGTCAACCAGGGAGGCAGAATACAAGCAAAGAGACAGACGAAGAAGAGAGAAGAAAAAAAAATCCCTACCAACTAAACGATGTTTTGTTGCCGCTTAACCCCTTTACGCCTTGTTACAAGCTTGTGAAGCGCTTTTGGGGGGGGGGGGGGTGAGGCGCTAAGTAGTTGCAGCGCCCGGTATAGGTAGCGGACGGGACACAGGGAACGGAGCGGCATAACGGACGCGCGCAATAGGAAGTAATATAGTAGCGCAGCATTCGCTGCAGAGCAGGGCGGTAGCCCTCAGACCCGTCACCACGAGCTGCAGCTGAATGGAAAGTGCGTGCCTAAAAGGGTGTGTAAAAGACCTAAATATCATAATAGAGTAAAAGAGTTAATCTGTTACGGTAGGAGGCTGATGGGTGATGGTGCCGTTAGCGCTGGGTGCAATAAAATGTTACCGGGAGGGTGGCTGGAGTGTGACAGCTCGGAAATTCTACAGCGGGAGCACAGCTCGAGCACTACTTCGGATGTAGCGCTGGATGAGCCTGAGCGCTCCGAGACACTCCGTAACGTGTGGGGTTGACGAGTCTTTAGCAAATCACCCTTCACCGGTGATTGAAAACAGGCAGGAGGGAGCATTCTCCTTTGAAGAAACTGTCTCTAAATCACTTCCAACCGGCAGGACAACACACGCCCGCACCCTTTGCAGCTTCTGATCGAAATCGTAACTTACTTATCCGCTCGGCTCCTCGCCGATGTCCGTTCGGTGATCCGTAGCTAGAGCTGTTGGGGAGTTCCATCCTACTTTGTGTTCTAATTTTATTCACCTCACCTGTGACCGTCCGTTAAGCAATCAATCGCACTAGATATAGGGACATTCGGGGCCAAATGGTCACTACATAAATTTTATGTTCTATGAGTATTTTGAGAGATTAATCAATCGATTTGTCCACTGCTTCGGATTTAACGAAGGCCAGAAAAAAAACTAGTTTCAGTAAAGCTATTCCATCAGAATCTTTTTGGGTTCTAAGTATTCTCCTTCTTAACTCGTTTACTTAACTTCGTCTGTCATTTTTTTGTGTTGAAATTACGAAATTTTTCTTGCGTTTCAAGTAAGCTTTCTCTTTGCAGAAGTTTGAAGATGAAGATACATGATGTCTCAGAAACTGTAGACCTCGGAGTACTGCTGCAGTCAATTTTACCTTTTTGATTTGACGTTTCACTTTTGCGCATGACACTCGATGTTTATTTATATCCTATACTTTTCCAACAAACAAAAATTAAAACCTTCACTGCTGGGCACATGGGCAATGTATAAAGTGTCTATGCCCCAGAAACAATTACAATAACAGTAAAAGAAATATCCTTAAGCCGACCAGTTGGCTCCACTTGCTCCTACATGAAATGCCATTATACCACGAAGCAAATGGTTTCTCGTTCACTAATGCACAGAATCCTACCGGCTTGGAAGTGGATTATCAAGTTTTACTCACGTTCTATTTGCTAAATCCATCCTTTACCCGTTCTAGGGTCGAGCTCCCTATATATGAACATTTTATTTAAGTTCTAGCTTTTTCTACACAAAAGTTCTTGTAAATAAAATATTGTTAACTTTTCTACGGAAAAGTTCTTGTAAATATGTTTTGATATTTGAATAAGGGGCTGCTCAACGAGTTGGACAATATGTTATGCTACTTCTCATTTAGCTTCCTCTATTAGGATTCCTTTTTCTTATAGAAAATCTTGAAATATTAAAATATTTCTTCCAAAACTATCTTCTTCAAAAATTCTTCATGCCGAAGAATCTCTTAAACGAAGAAATTCCAACGATACTTACTGAAACAATTGGATGCTGCTGGAACGGCCAAACCTGTTTAGCAACTCTATAGAGAAATGAAACAAACTGTGAAATAATTTAAAACGCATGAAAGTGAGTCTCATTATTTCTTTACGCTTTCGTATTAGAATGATGAAGAGAGCTTAACACCATCTTCCTGCCGCTTTCGTAGCAACTCCTCAACTGCTAAAGACTTACCCCGCTCACCTACTCCAACTCATTATACACATCTTTTGACTGGAGTAGACCTGACAACATCACACGTGCGAAGCTCAAGACGCTCCCCCAAACCGAGAAATTTCATCTGTTTGGGTGCGAAAAGATGCTGCCTGCCGTTGCCACCGGTAACCCCTGCGTTTCTAGCCACGGAGCGGCGGCAACCCGGCCGAACCCCTTTGCTGTTTTTCGGCTGGTCCCCGTAGCATCATCGGTTATTATTTAATGAATTCATTTTAGTGCCATTTACCGTTCTCAGGCTGCCGGAACCGCTTGCCCTACACTTCCCCCGAGCCCTTTAATGATATCTCTCTGCCTCGTTCGACCCCAATTTGCTGCGAACGGCAGCCATGCTATAAAGCAGGGGTGTTAATTGGATGCTCTCGAGCCGGGTGGTGGGCTGTCAGTTCGAGCTGTTACACGGCGGCAACACTTGTTATCGAACCCGTTTGCGAAACGCTTCCCGCCGTTCAAGACGGCACAAATCGTGGAACGCTCGGTTGCACACGCGACTCCTCGGCCTGGAGAGAAGTCCCCGATGATGAGGATGGACCCCGGGGTCGGGGTGGAATTGAGATCTAAGCAGCCTTGGATGGGAAGACAAAAGCCGAATGCTGGCAGCGTCTCTAAATTGAATCATTCCAGGACGACAGAGGACGACGTCATGCCACGCTCTCTGAGGGGTCCAAGTCACGGTCAATATACCTGGGACAATGCTGCCCGCTGCAGGAGCTCTTGCCAGAGGTCCGAAAGCGTATGGCTTCCAACGATCTGTCCCGAAACACGCTTCCTAGACGTTCGGTATCAGTACCAGGAAACTTTCCAGAATTCCTGGAGTGCAGTTCGTGCAGGTAATGGGCTGCCGATAGTAGCGAGTCGAGTCGTTTTTCTGCGAAGCTTTTTCTCACATGCCATAAACACCTTTCCCGCTGGCCCGGTCATGGCTGCGGTCACGGGGGCAGTCGTTCAGAGGTCCTTCCGTAAATAAGGAACACCTTCATTTGAACCTCTCCCCTCGTGGCGGGTACTTTTATGGCGAGCGGCGCATTGTTTGCGTGCAAGAGAAATACCTGTCGCCCGGCGGGACCGAACCGAACAATCGGGCAATGGCGGTGGCTCTGGTCGCTACCGAGAAAAAGAAAGAAAAAAAAAAGGTCGGCAAACCAGCCAGGACCCCATGCGGTGCGGCAGTGCTCGCAGATAGAAGTCAAGCTCGTCCCACGCAACTTCGATCACGTCGGTAGCGGCAGCGGGTCGCCCCCGTACGGCGACCGTACGAAAACCACCGGAAAATGGGTCACCTCAAGCTGCCGGTGTGTGTGTGTGTGTGTGTGTGTTTTTAGGTGTGGTGCAAGCCACGACAATTGGGTTAGGATCACCTTTAAACACCTCCGCTGGTCTGCACGTTCTGCTTGCAGGAGGCCCGGCGACTACCTGGCGTGGTGTGTTCAGCCGAGCCGAGCGTATGCTTGGGAGGTGCTGCCCGGATGCGGACACCGTTCTGGCCCCGGGGCGGATGTGCAGCCAGATCGATGGCAAGTAATCCCCGTCCTCGCTGACCCTGCGCAACGCAACTGGTGCGATAAATGGCTGGTCCTCCGTACCAGCTGAGGGCTCGGCCCAAAATCTCAGAAATGGATCAATTACAACGGCGTGCCGGTGCGTCAATCGAGGCACCCCTTAATGACGGATCACCCCCGGGGACCCGATCAGCAACCAATAGACGTACGGTGATCTGATTTCGCACCCAGCAAAAGGTCACGCAGGCACTGGCAGAGTGAGGAAGCGAACGCCGAAGCAATGAAGTCGTCGACGGACCCGAACCTTACCCAAAAACCCTTGCAGGGAACTCCTGTCGCACAAGGAAGCTGTTGGCTGGTGATGCTTTGTTAAAACCAAACCAATCAACCGATAAATTTATTTATTTATTTATTTTACACTCACAAAAAAAAAGTGCGGGAATGAGTTTGGTGAACAGAGCTTCCAGCACAGAGGACTTAACGAGCGATGAAAGGAACGTGTGTGTAAGGCACACATCGACACTACCGGACTGAGGGATGGGAATGTAAAAATGAGACAGGAAGCGGATTGATCAGCTCCCTCCGGGGGAATAGCCGGGAGGGAAAAAGGTGTGTTTGTAGATTTAAAAAAAAAAAAACGAGCGAGAATGAAAGAAGGTAAAGGTGTCTACATAACTGCCGCGTCGAGTGTAAATTATCTGCAGGCGATACACCTCCGGACGGTGGTGTATAAACATCAATAAACAACCAATTATCCCGTACCGGAGAAAGAGCCAGAGGAAGAGAGAGAGAGAGGTGGAAGGAAGGTGTGTGTGTGTGTGTGTGTTTTTTTTTTCTTGCATGCTCGAGATGCCTGAGCAGCGTTATCCTTTCGGATTGCGATGGGTTTTTATAACGCTTCCCGAAAACGAGCTGAGGTTCAATTAATAGACCACAAGCTAGAAAGGATCTGGTGCTACTTTGTTGGGCTTTTTTTTCTCCTGCTCATTGTGCTGGGTGAGTTTTCAACGGATTCTGTCCTTCGTGCTGGATCTATACACACATCCTTTCCGGTGTATAGAGTGTCGACTTATAAATCACAAATTCTGAAGCGCTTGAATCGCCCATACAGGAGAACCGTCGAATATCGAAAGCGATATCCTTTTGCGTGAGTGTCTCAATGTCTTCACAAAAGGATAAGATTCTGACTAATAAATCACCATGTTCGAATGACTGTTGCAAGCGCGGAATGTCGACAGCTAGGTGGCAGGACCAAGTATCTACCAAATAAAATAAATTCCTAAACATAGAGCAATGCATCGGTACACTCTGATGCAATGTTTGTGTTCCTGAACGTTTTCTTGTATTTCTAAGCTCTCTTTGATCACGTCAAGATGTATTTTGATTAGGTCTATACAGCTTTGGAGAAGTTTCTATAAATTTCTATCTCCACGGAAACATTTCTCCACGAAATATACTTTGTATATTGTAAACTGTTTTTGAAGTTCTTATGGATTGATGATCTCCAAAAAAAAAGTTAGCTCCAAATGATATATAAGTATCGATGGATGAAGGAATAGGTCTGCTGATTCCAATGCTTTTTATTTAACGAAGTACACCTGGGACGTACTATTCGACTTTATTCAAAGTCTCTATTAAAATGAATAGAAAAAAAATTTAGACTTACCTTTTTCAACTTATCTATTGACTTGTGCTCTCGGTTCTTCACATACAGTTTGAAGATCTAAATTAACAAGATCCAAACAAGAATGTCGATAGAACTATAGAAGAAGATGTCCATTGATAGACGACCAAATCTTTCCAGACACGAAGAATTCTTTTAGATGTGTTTTATGAGAATTTTGAGATGAAATAAATGTTTTGTATCCTTAATTCCGTTGGAAAACATAAGCAAGAATTTCTAATTGAATGGTTCAGAACAAATTCCGATTTGAGAAACAAACAAACAAAAGTGTTTCCAAGGTTTATGATCCGTGGGTGTATATAATAAACGGTTTATGATCCGTGGGTGTATGTATATAAACTGTTATTGGAAACGTCCGATGCATCAAGTATAAAAATTGCTTTGCATTACAAGAGTTCCAATACACTCCAAGCTTCTTGTTTATTACAAGTGTTCTAAGAGGACTTTTGTGGCCTGCGTCTTTGGATTAAAATTCTTTATTGATGCAAAATTAACTTGGTACTAAATAATGCTAGGTTCCCCCAATGCTGTTGCAGAGAACATGGAACTAAACCGCTGATTTGCATACGAAAGGAAAATACAATGAGGCACAAGTCGTCTGTATTCTAACAGGCGTGGCATCTAGTCCGGTTGCAGGGATGCCTCACGAGACCGATGCACACGGTACGGAAGGATGTATCGTAATGTACGAAACGCTTCAGACATACAAAACTCATGTGTGAACATGTGTGTACCCTACACATGCTCGACACGAACAGCAGTTTTATGCTCAATTGCAAGCCTGCAGGAAGTGATTTCCTTTGCACTTGCCTGGAGATGTCTCTATAAGCGAGGTCCAGCTAAAAAGACGACTGTTGCACACGATGCAGTTGAACGAGATTGGTATCAACATGGGCCGTAGCTTCAACGACTTCCAAGGCCATCCTCCCGGATCCATCTTCGACAGCTTAACACCTTCCAGCCCTAGAGATGAGATCCAGCTCCATCCGTCCGCACTGCACCACACGCCCGCACGGACAATTGGCAGAAGATTTAGACGTTGACATCCTTCCGCCACGCAAACGTCTGCACCGGGCCGGACGGTTCCACTATTTGCGAAGCCTCGGCCCCGACCTTGCGGGTGTCAACATGGCGTGGCACGGTCCCGCGTTGCCTCCGCTCTAATCACGGCCTATCGCTGTCAATCTGTTCTCCCTCCCGGCGCACAACCGAGCGCGCGTCACAATTTATTGCCCTACATCCTCGCTGGCCCCGGGGTCCACAGCTAGCTGCAAGCCTTATTGGCCGTTGCCGGGTGTCCGGGGGTGCAGCCAGAAAGCCTCAAAGTTACCTCACCGCTCCGGCATGCCGCACATATATCACTCGGGCGCCTTTATTATATCCGCAATTTGTTAAACACGCACACGCACGTCCCGCTCGGAACCTTTGGTGCCGTTGGTCGATGGTCAGCAGCTTCCCCTAGCGCGGCCTAATAAACCCAGGCCAGGTGAACGCCGTCGGAAAGCAGGGGTCGTCCCGAAAGTGGGCGTACGGCGGTCCAGAATAAATTCGGCTAACAGGGGTTTGCTGGGCACGGGAGCGGTCGGACTGGCACTGACCTGTCGGGAGCCTGGCCAGACCTACCGGTGGATTAGCCGCCACCGGGTTTCGCATTTGCATAAACGGACGGAGTGAACTGTTGCTTGCTGCCTGGGTCTGTCACCAGTCGACTCCATCAACAGGCTAGCACCAGTGCGAAAGCCGGTCCGCACTCGATCTCCCCTCGGTTTTGAGGCTGCGAGTAGCTGTCCCGGGCAGGATAAATGATGATGCTGCCGTCGTGTCCATTTGTGTACGGACACGCCTCCCGGCAGCCCGGGACTGCCCGCTTTTTTTTTGCCCAAACCGCACGGAGTGAAAGGAGTAAAGGGAAAAATATTACAAAACAAAAAAAAAAAGAAATCAGGAAAAATCGTCCTGTCATCTCCTCCCGGGTACCTCAATGAGGCACTACACCGGCAATAACTGTTCACTTTTGGCCGTTGCCCTTCCCGCATTCTCCCCCCCCCCCCCGTCCTTCTTTCCTCCCTTTTTCAGTGGTGGAACTAATATGCCTGTGTGTTTTTTTTTTTATATGGGCAAAAGGGTTCGGCAAAATTAAATTAATAAAAATCCTTACTCCATCCCGAGTGCCGTCTGTGTGACGAAGCGATTGCGTTTTGCGAAACAACGAGCGGAGACAAAAACGAGAAACGAAGGAAGAGTTGCAACCGGGGAACAGGCAGCCCAAACTCCCTTTCGTCCCTTTTTCGGTGCGTTACAAAAAGGGGTAATAGGGGCGCGCGCGCGCGCACGTTGACAAATAGTTTTCCTCCCTGCTTTTCCCCCGTTTTGGCGGAGAAACTTGGTCCGCGGGCGAGCGATGGGCGAGTTGTAGCCAGCGGGGTTGCAGCCCTCGAACCGAACAAAACGATAACGACAACGATAATAACATCACAACAGGCTGTGTGGAAAAACAACAAAAAAAAAGTACAACACAACAAGGACACCAGGGGGGGGGGGGAAACACAAACCAGAAGAAAAGAAAGCTGTCGTTGGTGTGCAGCAGGGCAGGGGTGGAAGGCAAAGAAAAAAAAAAAAGAAATGTGTTAATAACACGTGGCGCGTTCCTCTTTTCCGGTTGCGACTGACTGGCTAATGAATTTCGGAACCGGGAGGGTGGTGGTGGCGGCGGCGGTGGCGTACCAGCCAGTGCGGGCAATTCTACCGCCGCTCGTCGTACGGTCACCGAGATTTCTGTCGCGCATCTTGAACGGGCTCTGGTGGTGCCCGCGCGGAGCCCGTGCGAGAATAATAAATGAGAAAAGAAAAACTACCAAACTCCTTCACGCCGCAACCCCGAAAAGCGAGACAGGCGCTCGAAGGAAGAGGGAAGTGTTAAATTGTACCGAAGAAAATCGTTCAAATAAGGTACACCAGCCGGTGGTGGTGGGATGGTGCGTGTCCCATTGCATTGATTTATGACCACCCAGACGTGGCCGATACGATGCGACCGTGTAAATTTAGACACCGAACGAAGCGAATGTTTTTTTCCCCACCACCCCCCGAAATGACAACGTCCCGGGGAAAGGAAAGCTTCCATTTTGGGGCGTGTTTGCCGGACGGGAAAATGCGTTTGGTTGAAAATGGATGATCGTCGACAAACCAAACGGAAGCCTCATCCGTACGGGGCCGTGCCAACCAACTATCACCCATTACAGGCACTCCCCCCAGCCCGCGGGAGAACGACGCTTACCCTAATCCTCCGCGTATTTCGATTTAATAAAGGCCAATGTTGGCACAGCGAGCTCCAAAAACCCGCCGTTCCTAGTGTCAACGAGCAACGCAAACGGCAGGGGCCAATCAAGGCCCAAGGGGGGGGGAGGCCTTGGTTCACAAATATTTACCCCCGTCTGCCGTCGGAAAAGCAATAATCCAATCATCGGGCGGCGTTGGCAACATCGCGACAACCATCGCCCGTCGGCCGGGTGTGCGTATGTGCCTCTGCTATTGTGTGTGTTTGTTTTTTTTTTAATTCTTTGTGTGTGATTTTGTTTGGCTTTCCCGACGCGTTTGTTACGATCGAAAGCTGTCAAAATTGAGGTAAGCCTGGTGCTTTGTCTAGCGCGATGCATAGCGCAAGCACGCGGGCGGGAACTGGTTTGTAAGCCCCGCGCAAAGAAAGCAGCACCGGCCGGGGAAATGAATTAATCAACGCAAATAAAGGACGGCACCGTGCTTACCGGCGGCATTTGCGCTGTGCGCCCGATCGATTAAGCGCGTACGGCGTGCATGGAGTTTTAGTGGCCTCTAGCGTGGCTCTGCAGTGGGCGCACGAATGGTGCAGTGGTTAGCGCGTGCGGAGGTGTGTTACTACGCGCGCGAGCGGATCGAATCTCTCTTTGGGAAGGGAGGGGAGAGAGAGCAAAGAGATCCAATTTGCATGATATAAGCGAATTCTCTCATATAGTTAAACTTAGTAATGCTCGTTCCGGAACGTGAACCTAGTAGGTTCGGTTCCGGTTCCTCAAACGGGGAACAATCAGAACTAGGTACTAGGTGCAAAATTTAGTACCTGGAGAATTTAGTTTGAATCTCACATTCGGTTGCCATTGTTTTTGTTGCCAACTTTCTAAGACCTTCTCCCGGTCATTGTTTTTTTTTATTTATTTTTAAAGAAACTTTGACCGTCAGGTTAACATTCGCCTCTTATATATTATTATGAACGATTTGTATATCCCTAGAAATACATTCTAAATAAATGCAGGGAGTAGGATCTAGGGATAATACACCAGATACCTTTTCCTGTATCACTATGGACGATGACACTCTGGAGGAGGTGGGTTCCTTCGTGTACCCCGGATCTCAGGTCACATGTGACTCTGATACGTCTTTGGAAGTTTGGAAGCGTATCCACGTTGGAAATCGGACCTAACAACCTACTCAAGTGGCTTCGATCCAGTCGAGTCTCCAGGCGAACCAAACTGACGCTCTACCGAACTCTAGTAAGGCCTGTTGTGCTCTACGGACATGAGACATGGACCTTACTAGAACGGGATCTACGCGGACTTGGTGTGTTTGAGCGTAAGGTGCTACGTTCGATCTTCGGTGGAGTACGTGAGGCAGATGAGGCAGATTGGAGAAGTCCTCCGATTGTAATCCTGGGTAAAAATCGGGAGACTAAGATGGCTGGAACATATCGCGAGGAGTCCTGTTAGCTACCCAGCCAGAGGAGGTCATCGAAGGGGACCCAACAGGCACGCGGAGGAGAGGGTCGCAACGAGTACGGTGGCTTGACCAGGTCGAGGCTGACTTGTACGCACTAAGGTTACAAAAATCTTATCCATAGCACATCGAAAGGTATAAAGAATTGCATATTCAATTGCATTCAAATCAATGAAATTGTCTATGCTTTGAGGCTACGGCCCAGGAAACTAATAGAGCTTATTTAGAGCTTAGTTTTTAGGCTTTGATGTTACTAACCTCCCCCTTCTATGCTTGCTGTAGCTATTTTCAACAATCTAGTCTATATAATATCTAGTCAACAAAACTTCTTAAAGTAATAAATTAAAGCCTAAGGACATCCTTCCAATTGAGACCTTTTTTTGAAATTTTTCAATAGCTCCTTAAATTTGGACACCTGCCGACGCCACCGACTAGCCGATGAGAAGACTGCGCGAAACGATAGGCCAACGAGACAGTATCAAAACGCCAGCTAACAAACACTCCACAGCTACACTGAGAAGCTAATCTTGGCAGTATAAACCGAGGCGGACGCAACAAACAGCTGGATTGTTGCTATTGGAATGAACATCGCACATTCCGGCTCCTTCTCGCTGGGTGGCATGTTTTAGTGATGCCGAGGTTTTCTGCCAACTGCCAAGCAACCACCCGGCGAGGAAAACGCACCCTGTCATTACGATCACGCGTTTGAAGCGATGGGGGGAAAGGGGGGAGGCAATGCGAACCCAGCTGTAGTAACCCGATCCGTAGCTCTCCCCTCGCTGTATTTGTCTCTAATGTAGCCTGGGACTGAGTTTTTAATTAACTGCACCACGAAACCCCCAGTTGCAGTTGCAAAGATGCCGCAAAGATGACAAGCACAGTAGAGGATAGAGAGGGGGCAGTGCGCAAAAACAGCTCGCCGGTTCACGGGAAAATAAAACTGTACATCACTTCCTGTCCCCACTCCCCCGGGCGGTACACATATATTGCTGTAGTTCCGTATTATTTTTAACTACTACCGCGCGCCGGGTTGGCAAGCGTTCTGGGTGGGATTTGTGTTGACGTTCTGGCTCTGCCGCTGCTGCATTATTTATATGAGAGCGTTGTTTGTTTATTAAAATGGCGTTTGGACGGTGGACGCTGGGCTAAGAACGGGGTAGGATTTTACGATGCCGATACGTGGTGCGCTTTCGGTGTCCGTGCCGTACTGAAGATCTTGTTTCATCGCTTTTGCACTGGTGTTTTGAGGTGAGTAATAAAATTGTTTTCTATCGGAATGTGGTAAAGCGAAGAAAGGGGGGGGGGGAGGCGAGTCATAAGAAAGGATTATTCCACCCTGTTATGTTTTGAGGTTTGACCGCGGCTTTGGCACAAACGGACCGGGGGACATCCATGAACTACGAAGGGCAGTGAATTGAAAAGGCTCAGAATTTGTTCCGAAAGTGCCTCACGCCAACTTTATTGGATCTTGAAGCGAGAGAAACTCTATAGTGAAGAATGAATTCCACAATCATTTTGCTATCAATAACAGGACTGGAACAGGTTCGTGAACAATTCCAGGGTGTGGTATGGTGTGGTGTGGTATGCTCAAGATCTGGAAGAATGTTCGGATCGAGCTGTAGCGACAGCTCAGAGCTTAGGAACAGCTCCAAGATCAGTGTGAAGATGGAAGGAAGAGTCCAGAATTTAACGTTCGAAATGTAATCTACAGGTCTCACTTAGGACATTTGGACTTGGCTCTAGAAATGGCAAAACTTCAGAAAATCTAACAGTAATGGGACAAGGTGTTTGTTCTTAGAAATTAAGTTCTGAATAAACTAACGCACCTTTGAAACTATTGAGACCGGGTTCAATTTTATACACCCCTTAGCCTTTAAATTGTTAATCTGAAAAAAAACACACAAAAACTTTGATATATGTTTGGAGCCATTCCACAAGCTGATGTTTCTTCAAGGTCAGTTGCAGGAGACGAATGGTTGAATTGGTTTATCGAGGTTTTGAACCTCTAGGGTCGTTTTCGCATCTTAGAAGACAAATTCACGAGTTTTAAATTAGTTCTTACAAACCTTAACTAACGCAGATATAATTTCACTAATGATATAGGAAGTGTTTTCGCTTCATTATAAAGGACTGGATATTATTCCCAATCAACTTCTAGACCATTAGCATCATCAATACATTTTTCATTCCGAAAACGCTTAATTTCAAGATCTTGAAAGGCTCGAGATTCACTGCTAGACATAATAACGATTCAAGTCTGCTTCAAGAATTAGTATAAACTCATCATCAGTTAATGAATTAGAACAATCCCTTATTTTTTAAATTGAAACACTTGCCAAGTCGATTCCCGTACCGAAATAAGCTTCAGTATAGACCAAGAAACTGGTTTAGGGTTTGAGATTGTTTACCGGAGCAGGAGAGTTTTAAATATCAACACTTTGACCGGTGTATGTCACACCAGGATGTATTCGGAATTATAGAATTGCATGTCGAGTAAGAAACAGGAGAAGTATCCGAACTGGACAAGACTCAAAAATTATCAGAACTCATCAAATCTAACTACCGAAAATATAAAAGTCGTCAAACATCAGAATAATGGAACAGATATAATACTGTAAGTAATATTCTAGTAACGAGAATAAATCAAATTATATTTTCCCTCGATTTCGCTCTATCAAACATATCAAAAGACTCCACAAAAACATTTTTGTGTGAATAACGCTTCTAAGCTGGAATTCCAATCCAAGTTGTTGGAATTTGCTTTCGGCGGAAAGCTAGCACCATTTTCCTCTATTTTCTAGCCAAGATGTATGAAGCACACTTACACACATAGCACAAGTAACGGTTCAAGCTATAGCTTCCCTTAACCCCCGTCGCCGCTAGCGTTACGTAATTTATGGCCCGAGCGAGAGCTCCAGCGTTCGTTTTGTTTACATCGCCGTGCCTTCCAACCGGGGTGGCGACAAATTGCGCTCGTGCCAAAGAAGTGTAACTATTTTATTGGCTGCCGGGCACCGGTTTCTTCACGGGTGGGCTCACTGCTCCACCGTTGTGCCGCGTGTGCGCTCATATTTCCCTGTCGCTTCTGCCACTGTCGATGTCTTTCATGCTTCCTTTCGGGCGCGTAACAGCAATTAGCAGGCGAGACGAGCGATGCGCTAAAATAAGGAAAAAAAGAAAGGGCTACGGGCTTCACACCCGCACACACACACACGCACGCACGAACGCACACTTGACACTAGCGCCACCGGTGCGTGTCGAATGTCAAACGAAGCCTAAAATATTGTCTGCCCTGTTTTGCCTCACCCGGACGGCGCGGCAGCAGCAGAGGCTGCGATCTCGAGTGCAGCACGTGCGGAACCTTGTCACCTTCTGCTGCGCCCTACTTTTCACTTACGTTTGTGTCATCTTTCCCGCACGCTCCGGGTTGGAAAATTGAAAAACACTTCAGCGCACCCGAGGGTCCACCAATTGAATATTTAAATCGATAGGGGATTTAGCCGGGGTTAATCCAGCGTTGCAGCGGCGTGTGTAATCCTAATCGCCCTGCCACGACGGGTGGTTGGCCTTGGGCAGCGACCTACCGCTAGTTTTTTTTTTTATTTGTTTCTTCCCCGACGCTTTCCTTCCGCACGGTACGCGAGGTTTTGCGTTAATCCTACGCGCGCGGTCGCGAAGGTGCAGAGGCACGGTAGCACTGCGTAGCTAAGGGGCTCCCCGGCTAGCACGCATGATTTGCGATGCGGGCAGCCTACCTTTCAGGCGCATCGCGCGCGCTCACTGCTAATCTGCTTCTAATGAAGCCGGCCCGCCTTGCGAAGTGGATGTGTGATTAGGGCCCGGCGGTGCGTCAAGATGTCGGCGGCCCACTATTGTCCAATACTGTCCTCTACCTGTCAAACAACGAAACCGGCCCGGTCGCCGGGACGCTTCATCATTAGCACCATTCGCTCGGTAGCACTACCCCGTATTTGTCCAGCATTAGCCAACAATTACCATCCGGGATTATGGGCCACTTCCTACGCCGACCACCAGGGGCACGACGGTGGATTTAAATTGAAAAGAAATATTTGCCCAGGCGTCTCAGCGTCCGCCGGGGGACTGGCGAGCACGTAGCAAGGATTTACAGCAACCCCGCACACGAACGCCGCAAACAATGGCGTACGCGCATCGAAGCCAGGAGGGGGGGGGGGGGGGGAACAAGAACTACTCTACATATTCATTCATGTTTCGCTCTAGGTTGGCACTTGTGGGAGGGGGGGGGGGGGGGGGGGGGAGGGAGAATGGAATAGGTTGAGCTTTCACCCACTGATCTCAATAATAACAACATTGCCGGCATTCCTCACTTTTAGCGGTTTGCGTACCGGGTCACCCCCACACCCTCTCCCCCCCTCCGCACCCACGGTTTTGGGTTCTGCTGCAGCGAAAGGTTCAATTAAGGATTGCGCATTCGAGTGGGCACTCGAAACCCTTTTTCCTTGCTGCTGCTGCTGCGTGTTTTGCTGTGTTTTCAAAAACTCAGATTTTTCCTCCACCACCCCCCTCCGCCCACCAACCACCGGAAGCCGGAACCGGCCGGAACGGTTTTGCGCGAGGGGGCGGCGGAGGGTTAGCAGCATGTGCTCTTTAAGGAGTTTGGAAAAGCCCGTTCCCTTTTGTCTGCCTCCTGGGTGCGAGTTTACGGGACGGTTGGCCGGTTGTTTTTATTAAAAAAAAAAAGAGCGTTCGTGTTGCGCTTTGGTAGCAAGGTGGGAAGGGGCGCACGGTAGGGGGGGAAGGGGGTATGATTGAAGAAAGGTACAGAAATGGAAAAGGGGTTGCAAAACGGGTGGATGAACGGCATGCGATGGACCGGCGTGACAAAATCAAACTTTTCAAACAGGAAAAATTTACCTTAAATATTTAAACACTCGTCACGCTACAGTCCGCTACAGACGAGAGGGCTAGCGCTGTGATTCATGCAACTTTTCTAGAGGTCCGTTCATACGAGTCTTCAAAACAACGAGTCATTTGAATCACAAAGCAAATCTTGAATTTAAAACTCATAATTTATGAATTTTGGTACATTCTTGTTTCTCAGCTGTGTGTAAAATTTAAAACATTTCGAAATAGAACGATTCTTAAATTTACAGCTCGATTCTATAGTTCATCTATTTTAAAAGGTATTATATGTTTTAAATGCTTACACGTTGCTATTTTTTTGATTTTTGCAAAACTTTTCTTTGGTATTTTTTTACGTTAATAGCGTTTTTTTATTTAGGTAACTAAAAAAAGCACAAAAAAAACAACAAATTACAGGGCTCTTTGAATCACTTCCCAGTGTGAACGGTATAAATTCAGCAATGGTGCAATTAATTTAAACAACTGTCACTACGAAACGAGATCTTGGTAATTTAATTTAAAATACGTAATATTTAAAACAGCAAAGCAAGGGGAAAAGTTTTGAACTGCAATGGTCAAAGAAGATTACCAACAAAATGTCTATTAATATGCAGTGGTACCAACTATCAAATGGAGACTTGTGGTTAAATCTGTTTATTCACTAATTGATGGTATTTTGCATAATAATAATAACTTTTTAAATATCAATTGAAATTATCAGTTTGTTCATTTTTAAAAGAAATCAATTTTACTCTTAGGAGAAAACACTTGAACTGGCTGTTTAGATCAGTAAAAGATATTTCATTTGGAATAAAACTTATAATGTTGATGATTTTGATGAAAAAAAAAAATTTAAAAATAAAAAACAACAAAATTCAAACTTATAACACTATCAGGACAGTTCCCACCATCACCTCCTCTCCTTATTTTCCTATGAATCCTTCCTTCCCTCTGAAAAGGACCGTTTTGTTGTATTTGCTCTCTGAAGACCTCACCTGCAATAGGGGCGAAGTGGCGACTCCAAAGGAGCAAAGCCACTTTAATATTCATACATACATACTATCAGGACAGCCCTATCTATCCAGAATTATATCAAACAAACACCTGCAAAAAAATTATTTACAGACACCCGAGCAGGCAACGCGTCAGCAAATGCAGCTGGGTGGCGAACCCTGCCCAGCGAAGGATCAAAGACGACGGCGGCACGAGCCCGGAGAAAATCGTGTCCGTGGACGCCGTTGCGCCTTAATGGTTTCCGCCTGCCTCCTTCCAGCCTCTTTCCACCCCCCCCTCCCCCCCCCCTCCTCCCACATCCACCCACCATCATTAAGGATCGTTGCTCGGTTGCCACCACCCTTCCACCCTTCCACCACGGGATGTTAGGGGCGAGCGAGCGCGCGCACCCTCGCATTCATCATCGCGTTGTTCGCACTCACTTGTGCTGTTTGTTGTAAAATAATGGGCTACAAGCGAAACACCGTCCCGGGCGAACAGCGCAACGAAGAGGAAGAAGTGGGACGGGGGGGGGAGGGTAGGGGAGGGAGAGAAGCAACGACGGCCGGAGAGACTCCACGAGAGGAATGTTTATTATTATTATTTCAATCGCATCCCGAAAAGCGTGCCCGGGTCATCCTGCCATGCCGCCACTTGAACATTTTTTCCACCACGGCAGGCTTCATTTCCCCCTCTCCCACGGTGCTGCTGAAGGAATGCCCTTTGCTCCGCACGTACTTGCCTTTGTAGTGGAGATTTGGTTTTGCAGTGCGGTGTGTATGTGTGTTTCTTTTTTTTTTCTTTCCTCTTTCTTCTCTTTTCTCGCTGGCGCTTGCTAGTTACGGGCACACTAAACTAAAGGATGCACTCAGGCGAGAGTGACGTCGAGAAGGCTCATAAATGCGTGCCCGGAAGGTCCATAGAGCGCCGGTTTTGTTGGGGGAGGGGGGTTAAAAGTGTCCTTTGGTGCTCCTTGGGCTTTCCACTACCTCTCTCTCTCCCCCCCCCCGTAATGCTGCCATTCTCATCATCGTCATGTTTAGCAGGAGTGGGCTGCCTGTTTATTAATTTAATGACGCATTCCGGTCGGCAAGGACCCCAAAGCACGGGTTGGGCAATCGGCACTTGCGTTCGCGAGGGCCGTGGCTTTTTATGCGGTCTGTCAGTTTAAATTGAGTGCCCTGTCAGGGCTGCGTTTTCCGCAACCCCTTTTAGCGGCCCGTACTTGAATCGCCTCGATGGCCGTTGCCTGTCGAGACAAGCGGAGGAGGAGAAAAAAAAAAACAAAATAAAAACAGCCCCCGGTAAAGAGACTGGCTGAATGGTTCGGCGTAGCGTATTCGATTCCATTTCGGGTATTGTTTTCTTCCTCCACCCACCGACCTTCTGCAAAGGATTCGCCCAACCGCCGGATCGATTGATTATACACCCCGTGTGTGCAATACGGTCAGGGTTCGATGGCAAGTAGGTATGTACCTGTTTCGCATCTGCCGGGATGGATGGATGGACCAACCTTGTTTTCCCCTTTCTCTTCTCTCCTGGAGGTTTTTTTTTTGTTCGCCGCGCTCGATCTCAATAGAAACCAGGAATCGGTTTCCCGATGTGGCCCGATATCCGGCCAACCAAAAAAAAAAAAAAACCGAAGCGAGGGGAAAGTGAAAGCAAAACCCAATAAGGGAAGACACCGGTGGCGAGATGGAAATCAAATTAAATTAAACGCAATCTATTCAACCATCCGAAGCCGGCGGCAGTGTCGTCGTTTACGCACACGCTTCCGTCCGTGCGCTTCGGGGACGCTTATTAAACATGCCTCCGCTCTGCTCCCATCGCCCCACCCAAGGGGAGGTTGGGGAGGCGAAGGGGGGGGGGGGGTGCACGAAGAAAGCAAAAATCGCAATTCCGCCATCCAAGCACTGAACAGGATATCGATGAATGGATGTAAGGAAGGAAGAAAAGCATCTGGCGGAATGGTGACATAAATGGGGCCGACAGGGAGTGGAGCAAAATGGACACCCGACGACTAAGGGAATGCTACTAATTTTAAACTTAAATCACTTTGCTAGAGTTAGTTACATAAAAGACGTATAAAAAAAGTAAATGAAAAAGTATATGATGATAATGATAAAAATATGGTGATACACTGTGCTAACCCTTTTTTAAGTTAATTTTTAAAAAGTGTATTTAATTAAACTATTTTTTTCTTACTAACAACACTCAAGTGAAAACTACCCTCATATCTCGTACTAAGTAAACAAACAATGAACGGTGAAAGAAAACGTGCCAACAGCGAAGAGGAAATTTATAATGGAATAAGTGAAAAGGTATCTTTTTGGTAAATAATCACATCCATTAACAAGAAAAAAATATTGAATAATTTACCAAAACGTTATGTAAAAACGTAGTCAATAATTAAAAGATGAACCAAATGAAGAAAGAACAAAGAAGAAACCAAAATAAAACAAAAGAGATGGAAAAGAAGTAACTAAAACACATAAAAGAGGAAAGTAACAGTGAAACATTGGATTCAAATAGAGCTAAAGCGAGAGGAATAAGGAGAATAAGTAAAGTAAATGGATTTTTCTTTAATGTAAGTATGACACTCATTTCAGTTGCTCTCGGTTCATTTGCTTTTTATGCCTTTTTCATCATTCAAAATTAAAAACCATAAGAAACTTATAAAATTGTTGGCCCTTTCTGTGTTGGCTGTCATAAAAACTGTCAAAAAAGAAAACAGTAAAACATTTATGATCTTTTGAGTTTATATGAAACAAAAAAAAATAAAAATTAGTAAAATGAAATCTGATCTTTTCTAAAACAAAGCTAATTTGGAGTCTATGACAATTTTTATTATATCATTTCTGAGCAGTAACTATTGTTAACTCTGCAAACTTGTTTGAAAAAATATGACCAATCATGGGATAAAATGTTTTTTATGGTATGTTGAATAGAATTTTCTTAAAGGAAGTAATAAGAATAGTGTTTTTTAGCTGGAATTTCATATTTTCTGGCACCCAGGGCCCAGTATGAATAGTTTAAAGTAAATTAATATTTAATCTTAGATCTTAGGTTAATAATGTTATCCTTAAACTGAAACTTTAACTTTTATTACGGTAAATATGTCAAAGAGGAAGAAAAAGAATAAGAAAGAAAGAGAAAAATTAACTTAAATAGCACTGCATTTGCTAATAAACCTCTGCCACGAACCGAAAGTGCGAAACAGCAAATTTTATTGAATCAGTAGAGCAAATCGATTCACATTTAGTTGAAAGATTTTTTTTACTCTTTTTTGCAATTAATTTTTCCAGTTTAGGTAGAAGGTCGATATTTTCATCCAGTTATAGAACCTTTTACCTTTTTTGACTTAAAAACAAAACTTTATTTATATTACACACTATTCTGCAAGCGCTTTAGATGACGACTCGCAAACATGCTCCACCGCGCTCTGCGCTGCCCTATTTACTCACCTAGGTAGATAGTTGCTCGTTCGGCCGCTAGAACCGCTTCTCGAACCTCCAGCTCCTCCAGCACCTCCTCTCTGGGCTGCAACGGTGGCAGGCAGCAAAAAGGGACACCATCTGTTAAACCATTTAATGTGATCCCTTGTATCCCCCCCCCCTCCCCGCCCCCGGTGCACCAAGAATACACACAAAAGAATCCAGCGCTACGAAAATTAGCAAAAAAGCTAACGAAGGATAACGAAGTAAAAGTGTCGGCTGGCTTCCGGGCTGGTCCTTTTCGGTCGGTTGGTGCAACTTCTAGCTCGAACAAGCACAAGAAAACGGCTTTCCCCACGCTCCCGTGACGCCTGCCGACCGTTTCGTTCGACTCCATTTTTCCGGAACAAGAAAGTGTGGAAAAGCGTCCCCAAAACGGCGTCCCCTTTTTTTTTCTCTAGTACTCGAACAGGCTCCCTCCCACACTCATCATTTCCGGTGATTTCTTTCTTGTTGGGATTTTCTTTTTTTTCTTTTCCTGCTCCCCCATCCTTCGCTCTCTCTCTCTCTCTCCCTCTTTCAACTTTCCCTGTTTTATTTATTGCTCACAAATAGTCTCGCTACAACACGCCCAGCTACTTCTACCGTGACGCAGATGATTACCACTTGTCTTTTTTTTTTCTTCCTCTGTGAGGGTGGGTGTGTGTGTGTGTGTGCGTTGTGTTCCCCTCTTCCTTGTTTCCCTTTTACAATAAAGCCCCCCCCCCC